>JAOVYU010000021.1:7273892-7286402 GCA_025674565.1 Synodontis membranacea | reverse complement strand
TTTTGGCGTGTTTGACACACATGCTTCAACAACCGGTCGGGCAAAGAAGTTTTCCCATTAGCGTTTTCACGCAGCATCTCGTTCCCGCTTTTTCAGGGAAGAGGGTTACAGTCAAGTAACCCGAGATGTTTTCTTCATTAACTTTGAATTACAGCATCAGTATCATTATTTAATATCAACACCTCACACCTGGACAGAAATCTAATCAGTTCGATCTTATTAGATCCTGGCTGTCAAAATGTTTTTGATGCTAATGTTCTGCTGTCAAATTGGAATGAAATTGTTTAAATGCAGATGTTGCTTTATTTCTGGTCAAGATACTTGCAAATGACTAACATATTTAAGTTAAGGAAAACCTGTATAGGGCTGTACATATATATATATATATATATATATATAGAATTTCACCATGTGCAGGGTATTCCCAGACTGCCACACATAATTGCTTTATAAAATTAAATGTGGCCAACAGAAAAAAATCAATCCATTTTAATACCGAGAACATTTCACCTCTTATCGAAGGTCTTATGTTATCTTTCTCCAGTATGATAACTAGTGGTTTCCCACTTCCATAATTCCCCTTGACAGCCTGGAAGATGATTATTGTCTTGGGTGCTACTATAGACGGAGGTTAGAGGATCACTCTGGCTCAGCCTGAATTAAAAGTCAAGACTATGGGATTTTATCCCATTTTTCTTGTCAGCACATAGATGTGTCAGGAATGATTAATTGCTTATCTATGAAAGGTGCTGTGATTGACGGGTGCTGAAAACAGACTTGACAGACTACCAAATGTAGAAAGATCACCATGGTACCAGGTCATCATGCTATGATGTCTGCAGAGGCATCTTTAAATCAAACCAAAAGAATTCCCAAATCATTACTTTCAGAGTAAGTACAGTGCCAAAATGCCAAAATCATGTTCATGGCCAGTATTCACCACTGGTTAGCTGAGGGGAAAAAAACTATTATTCTTCGAAACCCCTAGTTGACAAAAACAATTCTACTGGTCTCTGCTAAGTATTATGTGTAAACACACACAATTGATGCTGTCAGAAAGAAGAATCTCTATTTGTGGATATTCCTTAGGCAGAAAAGCACAGAGCATGTCATGGGTGAGATGGGGTAGCGGGCTTCCAACGGCGCTGAGCTCTCTGTAAATTACAGCAGCAAGCTGAGACTGTCAGTCTGCATTTCTCTGAGGGGGAACAGTACATGGAGAATACACAGCTGGGGTCTGCCTGCCTAAAACATCGCACCAAACACACACACACAGACGCAATCCTGAACCAAACGCTGATGAAATGCTAAACCACCACATGCTGAGATGGGACAGGTTTTAGTCATAATGTGTTAAAAATCATGTTATACAGAATTAACCATACAGCTTCAGTAGAACTGCTACATTTGCTGACGTGGAGCAGAAATGAACCATGAACCCTTCTACGCCACATCTTCATTGCCTCAGCTCTAATACTTGGGTCATTTCAAAGACATTTTATTTATTTATTTATTTATTTTTATCATTCATAATGAAACTTTCTGAATCTGAGCGGGATCACTGTAATTTCATTACATTTCTATACTGAGGTTATTGGTTACTAGGCCACTGGAGCTAATTGAATATGCATTTAGTGCATATGCACATTTACACTTTGCGCCATAAAAGAAAAAAGGAAAAAGAAAGAAACGAGAATGTTACATGCCATCAAAGTCTGTGTATGTCTTCAAGGACATAAATAAGAAAATTAGGCCTTAATCACCAAACTATTTATGTTATATGCTATATACCATATATACAGTAATATTTATCCATATTTCATTCTTGTCTAGGCTTTCTGTCGGTCATGATCCTGCTGGGTATGAAGCCAGGTTAATGAATATGCCAGTAAAAACAGTCTGTCTAAAGCTGTCGATAACCTCGCTAGCTAAGTGTGATTTCCTCACAGAGTGCATGTCAGGCTTTAATCAAGTTGGATTGATACATTTCATAGCATACTGGACAGAAACCGAATCAGTTCAGGTTGTAATTCTATAGTATACTGGCTGTCAAAATGTCTGTGAAGCTCCTGTGCTGATGTCGAATTGGGATGAAATCATTAAATGCAGTTTTCTCCCTTTTCTTTTGCCTTGTGGTGGCAACCAGTCTTCCAAAGGCACCTTGTGGTAGATATATACTGTACGAAACACTTTTGGTTGAAACATATTTCAAGCCTGCAGTTTTCATATACGTAGAGCAAATAGCATAGTCTTCAAATTTCACTTTTTTTTTTTTTATCTGCTTATGACTAGTCTTAGATTATTTGCAGAAACAACAAATTATAAAAATAAACAAACAAACAAACAAACAAACAAATAAATAAATTTAATTAGGAGCATATTGATATAATCCTCTGATTTGAATTATAGCTGGTGCTATTGTCAAAATTAGAAAAGGATCAACACATTGTGACCAATGAAGCACTGAATAGTGTGTATAATATTCACAGATATGTATACACGTGTGTGTGTGTGTGTGTGTGTGTGTGTGATATTAAATCTCAGTGCAGTTCAGTGCTGATAAGAAACCCTCAGACCTTGAAAGACATTGAAATTTGAAGTGGTATTTGCTTAGCATTCCTTGTGAGGACAGTCTTAACAGTTTTGTCTTTTGCCCCAACCCAACCCCCCCATCTCTCTCTCTCTCTCTCTCTCTCTCTCTCTCTCTCTCTCAGGAACAGAGCAGCTGTTAAACTCTGATAAATGGCTGGTATTTGCAGTACACCGGCCGGCATTGATCCAGACTGCAACAAATGAAAACACACCACAAACATGCATGATTTTTGGCTCCTTCAGAAGAATGAGAGAAATGGAATAGCTGCTGGAAAAATATAAAACAAACAAACATTATCTGGTGTCTGTAAACATCACAATCTCTTTTAAGCGCTCCCTCTTAATATTGAACAAAATTTCACACTGTGCTGTTGTCGCACGAAAGTGCCACCATTATTTTCTCAGCAGTTTTGTTCATTTATTTTGTTTATTCCAAGGATTGTTGTTATTTGATATCATTTTAATTTTTAAAATATCAGGAAATACTCTGTGACTTGTAAGCTTGATGTAAAGTGGAAGGGTGAACATCTGAACAGCGTATCCAAAGCCAGAAGATTGTTGTCTGCGGTTCGCAGCCCAAACAGCTTCTCGAAAGAAATGACAGACAACAAGCACATCCCTGAATCCAGACTGTCTTTAATCTCGTTCCTTAATCTGTTGCTCAATGTCACACAGCACATCAGTTACTCACACTGTCTACTAGCTGGAAAGGAAAGTATGCTGATGAAGCCCAGACATCTGAGATATGTGTACCATAATAAAGTCTGGTTGGAAAAGATTGAGAAGAGCACCTACCACACACGGAATAAAACTTTTCTAAGTTTCATATACTACTTTGTACAAACATGGAAAATGGTAAATGGACAATGATGTGAAATAAAATTCCCTAGGAAGGCACTAAGGGGTAAATTTTGCCTATTAAAGGGGCTCTTCTCAGAATCCAATGTGTTGTTCTTGATTTGAAAGCATATTACAACTACCTGCTTTCTCTCCGTACAGCAAGACCTCCGTAAATTCATTGTTAGTGATCCTTTCAAAACCCACGTAGAATTTTTTCTTTATCTACACGTCACATGTGGAAGCTTTGAGCTAAATATGCCACGCCTTTTCTGTTGCGCAATTCAATAAGGCGAGCTCAGGTCCATTACAAACAGAATAACCATTTGAAAACTGAATGTATCAGTTGAAAGAATTGAAAATATAGACGCTTTGACAAAATATGTTAAATTTTAAGTTACAGTTTCTGATTTGTGGCCTAGGATGGTTGCCGGATTGTTGTAGAATGTTTTTGAAATAGCCATAGCAATGAAAAGGGCAACCCCTTACTTGGCGCAGAGGATTCTGGGAAGGGTGAACCCCATCTTAAGTCAGAGAGATTATAAATATTAGCATATTTTCTCACATATTAAACTATATCTAGATTCTACCATAGAGATAAGTGAGTGAGTTTATCTATATTATTATTATTATTATTATTATTATTATTATTATTTATTTATTTATTTTATTTTTTTTTTTTTTACCAGGTAAACCTATGGAGATTATTATTATTTTTTTTTTTTTTAATGTTTTTCTTTTATGGTTTAGATTATGTGACTTTTTTTAGAGTAGTGGATTTACTTTTCTTGTTTTGTTGATACTCTAGTAATTTAAAGAACATTTAATGAAATGACAATTGGTTGAGGAACAGTTTTTTAAGGATGTGTGGCTGTGTTTTGGTCAGTCAGTAAAAGTTCATTAGAGACTGTATACAGTAGGCTTAAGGAGGTCTTATCATCGGATGTGAGTTATTGTAAATTCCTTTCCGTGTGCAAGTATACGGCTTTTTAAATTTTTTTTTTTTTTTTAAGGTGGATATTTTGTCTTCTTCCCTGAAGTCTAAAGCAATGACTCTGTTCAGATGGTACTGTCTGGGCCTGATATGAACCCGAGTATCTGATCGAGACGTGGGAGGACGGCTGGTTTGGGACTTAGCCCAGCCTCCAGCAATGGCATCTTCTCCCAGCCAAGAGGGACAGCCATGTAGATAGAAAATGCAATGTGCAATTCCTTTGAATGAATACTGAACACCCATAATAACTATTTTTTTTCCTTGTGCAGAGAGATAATTTGCACATAAATGTCACATTTTTAGTCTGTGGCTCTCTCTCTCTCTCTGTTTCATGGGTTTAGAGCAAAGCAAGTAGATGTGGGATGAGAAAGAAGAAATGAAAGCTATTTTAATGACTCCAGAGCAGTCTGTCTGCCTTATACATGATATCTGACCACAGGTCAAACAAACAGAAAATACAGTCAAGCACTCATAAGTGCCATTAGTGTAGAATATCTCAGTTGTGGTGTACATAATTAAATAATCTTTCTTTTCCTGTAGGCAAAAGAGGTGTAACAACAGTGGTTGTCCATAAGACCTTGTTTTCCACTTGTTGTCAGATTGCACTTTTCGTGGCCACTAACGAGTGGGTATGTACTAATGTGAGCAGATTGCGCAACAGGGGCATTCAAAATCTGCTCATGTATTGATGATCCACTTTTGTCCAAAATTGTGCTTACATTGCCACCAACCAGGACCCTCCTCTTGCAAGTGCAAATGCATGAACAGAACGGTACTTTCAAGCAGAAAATGTATGTTAGTATGTCATAACAACTGACTTTATGGCTTAGTTAGTCTAATACGCAGTAGTCCTGTTGTAATGGCATGACAGGGTTTTGTGGATTCATGTGCAAAAGTGTGTTCTTACTTGTGCAAACAAAATCCACGTTTGAATCAAAAGACATGTTTTATAACAGCCACTGAAAAAAAAATCCAACAGGCAAGAATTGGTACAAAAATCTAGGAATCTAATCCAAGAAGTCAGTTAGGTAACCTGGCATAGATTTATAGATAAATCAGCAGATCAGTAAATAAAACATGTAAAGAGCTGTGGTTATGTGTTGTGGTGGGACAGGAAAACTGGCTAGAACTCAGGTGAAAGTGACCTCTTCTAGACTAGGGATAGATGACATGATTCTTTGTGACACAAATTGTGATGGTGATGTAAAGTGCATTTTAGTTTGTTTGTTAAATGGTAATCATTAACAAAATATGCTCTGTAGAAGAAAAAAAAAGAAAAAAACAAAAACAAAAACCCTGCACTGTTAAATAGTGAATCCTTGTGCAGGCAGATTCTGCAATATTTTCAATAATCCTTAAGTGGATTATGTTTTATGTTTTATATTACTGCTCATAATTTATTTTATAAAATTTTTTTTATTATTAACACTAACATAATATTCTTTTCAAAACTAATTTTCAAACAAAAGCATATCCGGAAGTGTTTGATTTCTCTTATATCACAGCAAATTAAAGATTACATTTTATTATTTATTAAATTACACTTACTTATAGTTACATGTTGGGGAATTTTCAAATGTGAACATTTTGAGCCTGTGTTGATATGAGACAACCCATAAGTTCTTGTTTTTTTTTTTCTTTCTGTTAATGTTTTATATGTTGTACAATCATTCTGCCACAGAAATAGAACAGTCGAGAGAAGTCACTGTAAGCCCAATATTGCCATGACATTCATGCTCATGATAACTGCATATAAACTTCTGACTGCAACTGTATAAAGATATGATTTGTACTACATCTGACACTGCTGTCAGAACTGCTGTTACAGACAATCAATCAACATCCTATGACCAATCAGATTCAAGAATATAACAGTGAGGTGACATAAGCCTTTATAAAACTTTCAGTTAGTATATTTACAGCTGTAATAAAGTGCTTTTTCTAGTGTTATTCAGGCTTAATATAGAACACGATAAATGGTAAAAAGTCAGTGCAATTATGGTGCGGTGATAAAAAAAGAATTATTTGTCAAATACATGAGACTCAGAATCTTTATTGCAACATAATCTTTTATTATTATAGATGCACTCATAAATAATCACCCCCCAGTCAATCGTCAGTGTGACCCAACCATGAGGAGCCATAATCGTAACCTTAACAACAAGACATCCTATTGATTGATCTTGCATGGCAAATCTCTGATGACTTGTTAGGGGTGTGAAGCCTGGGGCAGCTGTGTGATTTCTGACACACACGCCACATCACTCCCTCTCACATCTGACAAGCTAGGGAGGAATTTGACAACCTCCTGCTCAAAGAAACAGACAATAAGGCAAGAGGCTTTAAGGCTTTTTAATTATTCTGGATGTTAGACAAGGGGAAAGGAGAAGTCGATGATGGGGAGAGAGAGAGAGAGAGAGAGAGAGAGAGAGAGAGAGAGAGAGAGAGAGAGAGATTATCCTTAGTCCCGTTTCTGCCCCACAATGGACACACAATGACCCCTATTCAAATAATGTGCTACAAATACATTATGCTGGATTTGGACCAAAATGCCTGTGATGGTAACAAAGCAATGTTCACAAATCTGCACTATTTGTAGCTAGGTGAAGAATGTGCCACAAAGCTGTGACTAGCTAGTGCTTATCAGGATTTGTAAAGAAGATCTTAACATCCTCTGACTGAATTTATGAATTAATATACTGGGCTCAAATTAATATGATTCCTATTTTATGCATCCGGAGAAGTTTGTTAACCGTGCATATTTGTGTTTTATTGAAAGGTATAAATTTACGAGACACCAGGGAGAGGCTGTTATTTAGTCGATACACAGATGCTGTAGACATTTTGAAAAACAGATAGCAAGCCTGCATTTCTGGGGGTAAATGAGCAGGCAGTAAATACAGTCTTGGCTTTGCGGCTTCACCATCGCTTTTCCTCCGTCTCTCTCTCTCTCTCTCTCTCTCTCTCTCTCTCTCTCTCTCTCTCTCCCTTTCTCTCTGTGTGGGGGCGTTTGAAGTGTGACCTTCCTCGCCACGTGGCTACAACAGAAATGCATATGGCAGGGGACTCCTCTCCTTCTGCCTCCCCAGCGTCAGTCCAGATCTCTGGCCAATCCAGTGGTGATCCATCAGCACCACTACGACAGGTGCAAGTGAAACTGGAGGAATATGTGTGCGCTCATCTGAAAAATAACACCGGTCATTTGCCAAATGTATGTTTCAAACCTGGGATCAGTGTTGGGTTTCTACCCCCCTCACCATCTTTTTAAATAGTATCAGAGGGGGCCCTGCTGCTGACAGAGAGCATGGGATACTCCAAACCGGGGTTACTCCATCGTAACCTTTCTTGTGGCTTGTGGCCTGATTACTGATCCAGTACATAGATACATTCTAGACTACACGGTATAACCCTTATGCCAAATATTGTGTAGTTCGATTCAATCAAGACTTTTCCAAGACACGCTAAATGCATTTCTTTTTAAATATGCTGTAGAAATTTTTCAGGTCTGTGATGTCATCCAATACATGAATGCTCATAGCTTACATACTTGCAGAGACTCATGGCTTTCTAGACAGTAAATCCACTCGTCAGCAATAAAGCAGCACTCCACTGAATTTTTCTTCCTTAACTCTTCAGTTTTTCGAGAAGTCGAATGGGTTAAAATTCCATCCAGATCTTGTATTTTAGTTTTCTTCTTATACAATCATCCGACACATTTGGTAATACAAAAATCACACCGAGGCATTTTTATTGACTGTTAAACTGAGAAAAATAAGCACAGATGTCTGGAAGATAATATTTCGATATTTTTCCATAATGTTTTTTTAAGTGTCACTTTTAATATATATGACATATAGTATATACATCCTAGTGACAAGCAGTTTCATTTATTTTCGCATATAGTGCCTTGCAAAAGTATTCACCCCCTAGAACTCTAAAATCAAATCATATCAACTAAAAGTTTTTTTTTTATGGTCGCCAGAATTTTGTCCCAGCCTTGTTTTTGATAGTTCCTTGGATTTTGTGATGCATTAGTTTAAAATAATAATAATAATAAAATAAATAAATATAGAAAAATCGGGGTGAGGAAAAGTCTCACCTGCTTTGACCAAATGGCTTTTAAATAAGCAACATCATAACATGCACCTTTAAGAACAATAACCACATTTAAGTATCGCAGATGTTTGATGTCTCTCTTTCTACCTCTAGCTTGAACTGGACTTTTGGTCCCCCAAGGACTCACACACCAGCTGCTATAACCCCTTTAACCTGGCACATATCCAAAGAGCAATCGGCTAAGAGCAAGCATCCTTACACCACGCATCCTTCAGCATCCCGATAGATCAGTTAGTTGGTTGTGCAGACAGGTGAAACCATGTTAGTAAGTGTTTGCTTGGTTGTACAGCCCAGCTCAGCGGGAGAGAGAGAGAGAGCTCATGTGCTCAGCTACTGTTTACTAAATGTCTGCATGGGTAATTGCTGAGTGCGTATTGTTGCACTGTGTAAATATAGCACATAGCACTTTCCGTTTGGTAATTACAACCTGCAAATAACTCGCTGCTTTCTGAAAATGTGTACCTATGCAAAAAATGACCACTGTTCTTGTTATGGCCATGCATGATAATGCTCGTGAAAATTAACAGTGTTGCGTTTGACCTCCTTAAACGCAACACTGTTGACTTCTGTTAAGTCTGGTTTATGCTTAGTCACGAGATCTTCTGAAAGCTGTCTGGACCGAACGGCTGAAAATCTTGAGAATCTGTTTTTCTAGAACGGTATGAGGATCTAGCTATTGATATCCCGTCCCTCAAACGATGAGGAGGGTAGTAAACGGGACGCCGTGGTAGATTAAAGTGCAATGTTTTATTGTGGTCTGTTTAAAATGGCAGTGCTTCAAATGATTGCGGCTCTATCGGTAAAAGACAAACCCTACGGTATAATGGAAAATATGTTTAATTGTTTAAAACAGAACTCATATGAATCATCTCAGACTTATCGTATAGCTTGTGAGATACAGCGAAAAATCTGTTTAATAGGCCAAATATTTGTATCTGTATCTGAAATCAGATTTAAACTTGAGCCTTGAGTTTCATACCTCTGGACCCCGACCGGGCACCTACTAAAAATCTATGGTGCTCAATAGTATTTGTATCTGTATTTGCATCTGTTTAGAACACATTATCAGTTCATTGTATATAATCCATTCATATTTGATTACATCCTTTGTCTATACTAAATTTTAAATCCAGCAGATTAAAATAAAATTGTCTTTAAAAACTTCTGAAAATTTATGAAGCTTGCTCAGAAGAAAGCATAAATCGCACCTTATCAGTTCATAAAGCATGTCACACTTTGTCACAGGGCTCAGTGGGAATGCTACGGTTTTAGACACTGCACAACATGTGAAGTCATTCTGATAATGCATTCAAGTAATGCCGGACACTTCACTAATCAAACAGATCATTCTCGGCATGGAATCCTCTTAAAATTTTTGCTCCCCACTTTGTCCATATGGTGTGGCATTTCCCACACACACACAGCAAGCCCCGCAAAAGCTGCGAAAGAGCGAGATGAATAGAAGAGAAGGAGAACAGAGGAAGGAAAATCCTGCTGACCCAAACAGTATCTAACCTTGAACTGCTGACCTGACCATCAATCAAACTAAGAAGGCCCATCTATGGTTTAATCAGTGCATTATGTAAATGAAATATAAAGCCCTTCAGTGGTTCACATCCTGCGGTCTATCTTAAATCTGCCCAGACTGAATGATTTACATTGATGAAGGCGATGGAGCATCCTAGTTTGAACTCCTGACCCCGCTGTTTTAACTAACCGGTAAGGTCACTCCACACGCATGCGCACACGCATATGTACGCAGCGAAAAGAGGATTCACTGTCTACTAATGTCCACTAATCACCACCTGTTTCAGGGAGGTTTCAGATTAGTGGCTAAACTCAAAAATCTGTTTAATCCCTTCATTTGAAAAAATTCAAACAACAGGCAAAAATTCTTCGTTTTGCTTATAAAGATTCAAACTACAGCCATTGAAAAATAATGAGATTCACGGTTAAATATGGTCAGTGAAAAAGCAATTAAAAAAAGAGTATTTTTCTAAGTTTAACAAAGAAAGGAAAAGAATTGCTTTGTTAGAATAAATCTCAAATCTCAAAGTCTTGGTGGAAATTAGAACAAGTCCAAACTTTAAAAATGTCAGAAAACAGATTTGCAGCTCTGCCTCGACAGGAGCCCTCAGGTTCAGCTGATGATGTGCCATTCTACATGTCGAGTAATGAGCCACGTCACATTATGCGAATCAGTTAAGCATTTTTTTTTTTTTTTTTTTTTTTTTTTACCAACCTCTGTTGACAACAGCCTGTACCCTCTACAGTACAATTCACGCTATATAAGCTATTTGATCGTTGATCAGTCGAAGAGTTTGACAGGCATTTTTGGGTTATGAATGACTTATTTATGAGTCATAAATATGCAACAATAATTTGAGCAAAATATAGGAAATGAACATTGTTTGTCCATTATCATACCAAGAAATCATGCTGACAGATGAATAACATGGCTAACCTAGGGGACCAGTCAGAACGAGAATAATTATAATATACTTATTATAGTTATAATGCTAATAGTACTAGAGTTATACATATTGGTGTTATATACCTTATGAACATTTTAATCGTTGGTCATTTCCAATGCTGGTGTTTATAGAAAAATAGCAATATCGTTGAGCTAATACTTTTAGTACAGTAAAAAAAAAAAATGAAGTCAAGGACAACACATGGTTTGTACCATTTACTAACTACAACCCTCTCTTCAGTCTCCATATAAATCTCGAAGAGCTGTATGCACCCCCACAGCCAGTGGCTCAACTTACTAATGCTCTGTGCTGACAGTTTGCTCATCCAACTCTTTATTATCGCTCAAGTGCAATTTTGGTGGAGAGAAGTCTTCCACTTCGAATGATCTCTCCAATATGAAACTACTCTCTGACACATCACTATCTCTTCTGTCATTGTCCATAAAGCTTGATCATGGGATTGCTAATACTGACAACCTCTTCCTCCCGCCCACCTTGTCACTCATGTCACGCACTGCATGGCGCATCCAAACGCCCACTTATGACCTTCCCTCTAAAGTGCATTTGTGAAAATCTGCACAAAAGACAGGGATTAACAAAAAAAAAAAAAAAAAAAAAAAAAATCAAGGGCATCATTACTCTTTTAAACCTATTTGTCAATTGGAATATGGAATAACAAGTCCTCTGACTATGGTGGCTCTTAAGTGCAAGGCACTTTAACATACCAAACAGCAAAACAGAATATACAACTGCAAAACCAAAAAAAAAAAACCACAACAGGAATTTTGAACAATTATTTAACATGCTTGATGCTGACTGGACACAAGCACATGTTATCTAGTTAGCCTAGTAAACACAATTTTAATGTGCCATTACTTATGCTTCTATAGTGAGGAGTGGTGCATTTTTCTGAATAGCCTGGCTTCCTTCTTTCAGCGTTTGCATATTCTCATATAATGAGATGCAACGCACATGGAGTCTAACATCATATGCATACCCTTAAATAAATTAATAAATAATAAGCATGAAAAAAGCACCAGTAGATTTGTTTAAATTCATATTTACTCTTATTCTGAACACCCAGCTCTCCATTTTTCACCATCTCTCAGACTGATATGTGCTTTATTCAATCAGCAATCAGTATGAGATGTTCAGTGAAGACCTGCCTTTAAGGTCATGTAAATGTATTACTGGTTTTGCTGTGGTGAGTTTGGCTTTGCTTTCTGCTTATATTTTTAGTTTTGCTTTGCTGTTGATTTGCTGTCGTGTCTTTTCCTTTGTAAACGTACAATGTTTTGCACTTATGGGTCACTGACCCTTAGCCAAACCCAGTCATGCACCCATCGAATTTCAAAAATCACCTTCCTCTGAAACCTGCAGAAAACTACAGTTCTGCGCAAAAGTCTTAGGCATCTTATTGTTTTGTGTACAAATAGTGTTATAAATTACATTTTATGAATTCTGCCTTATTGATTCAGTACAAAAACAATTCATATT
>JAOVYU010000021.1:7235083-7255415 GCA_025674565.1 Synodontis membranacea | reverse complement strand
ATAATAATAATAATAATAATAATTATTATTATTATTATTATTATTATTGTTGTTGTTGTTGTTGTTGTTATAATAAAAATCCAAGAAGGATTTATTATTATTATTATTATTATTATTATTATTATTATTAAAAGGGTCTGAATTTGAAATGAATATTTTAACTTATTTTTTCGATCTTTTGAGCTGTCCTTTTCCTCTTCTGTACTTTGCACTGTGGCTCGTATAGGATCTAACTGCACTAGTAGTTTGTGTATACAGTCCATGAGAATTGGCGCCGCGCGCAAACCGATTTCTATTTGTGCGTATTTCTCAATTGGTTGAACGAGAGAGAAAAAAAAACGGTATTAATATACGCGATTTCATTGGTTGAAGCCGTCTGGTATGCAAATGAGACACACCACGCACCATCCAGACAGTGTTATCATTGAGCGTCGAAGTAGTTCCGACGAATACAGCATTTAAAACGAAAAACACAAAAATCCCCACAGCCTTTGGCACAAAAAAATACATGTTGTGTGTGGGATTTTTTTGTTTGTTTTTTATAAGCGCGTGGTTCCCTGTAATAAAGATAAACAATCGACCCTTTGGTGAGGGTAAAAAGAATGTTGGGGGGGGGGGGGGGGGGGGGGGGGGGGGGGTGCGGGCGGAGGGATATGGGTCCCGCACGCGCGTCAAAATATTGCCGTTATAGGAGTAGGATTAGTCCGCGCCAGAGCTCAGACGCAGCGGAGACGGACTCCTGAGCAGAGCTTACGGAGCGGTTTGTTCGATTCGCCTTAATGTAACGCCAACTCGTCTCTCCTTGGTGTCCATCAAGGGGACGAGTGTCACCCAAGGATTTTAACCCAGCTTGAGGATTGTAATTTAATTTGAGCTCTGGATTTGCTTCTTTTTTTCCCCCCTCTGTGACGCCGCGCTGCATCATCGGATCTAACGGATCTACCGTTAACCCTCGCCTCATCTCCGTGTGCCTCAGCGGGCACAGCTCGTCCTCTGACAGCGTTCTCTACGTAAACTGGACTAAAAAAAATACAGTATAGTAGAAGGATTCATTTTCCACCTCCACCTCATGCGCTGAAAATATGCTGCTATCAAAGTTTGGCTCTTTCTCTCACATCTGCAGCCCGAATAGTGTGGATCACCTGCCGGTGAAAATTCAGCTCCAGCCAGGTGAGTTACTGACGGAGTTTTCCCGCCTTATCACCCTCACAGCTCACTGCATGAGGCGTTTAAATGTTTACAGTGTTAGTGGTCGTGTGTAAAAGTCTAGCTGGGGGGGGCATCAGTAAGCGGTTTTCATTCACTATGTACACGAACGGAGAATAAACGGTCACGACGTCCGTCTACAGTGCAGGTGAATGGACTGATTATATATGCGTTTAACGTTCCACCTTTTTCTTTAATTTCCAGTGAAAGTGGAGACAGAGCCGTTTGAGAAGGTGTATCAGGTGGGCTCGGTGCTGGGAAGCGGGGGATTTGGGACTGTCTACGCTGGCAGTCGGATTTCTGACGGTTTACCGGTGAGCAACACATGCACACGCACACACATGCACACGCACGCACACACACATGCACACGCACGCAAATGCGCACGCACGCACACTGCACTAATTTACCTTTGATCCCGTTTCAAAACATAACATTTTTTTAACATAAAACATTTTTTTTTATTTTTTTTTTTCAGGTCGCGGTTAAACATGTCGCAAAGGAGAGAGTCACAGAATGGGGATCCATCGTAAGTATTCTAATACATTTTAATGCCATAAAGGGTGTCATTGCATGAGCATGGTTTATGCAAGAAAAAAATAAAATGTTAAAGTAAATAAATAAATAAATTAAAAAAAATATATATATATTTTTTTTTCCTTCTCCAGAATGGTGTGATGGTGCCTCTGGAAATTGTGCTGCTGAAAAAAGTAGGCTCCAACTTTCGCGGAGTCATAAAGCTGCTGGACTGGTATGAGAGACCAGATGGCTGGCTGATCGTCATGGAAAGGCCAGAGCTGGTCAAAGACTTGTTTGACTTCATCACGGAGAAGGGCGCCCTGGACGAGGGCACAGCGCGGGGCTTTTTCCGCCAGGTATTGGAGGCTGTCCGGCACTGCTACAGCTGTGGTGTTGTGCACAGAGACATCAAAGACGAGAACCTGCTAGTGGACCTGCGCACCGGAGAGCTCAAGCTGATCGACTTTGGCTCGGGGGCAATGCTCAAGGACACGGTGTACACCGATTTTGATGGTACGTACAAATGTGTGCCTTTGATTCTTGTGCTTTGTGGGGTTTTTTGTTTTTATTATTTTTTTATAAGAATGGTTGTGTTGTTTAATCTTCCAAGGGGATTTCTGATGCAGTGATTTGTTTTGCATTTGTTTGAAGTTGTGGGGCTTTCCCGTACAGGTCAGTGTTTCTGCTACGATGCCTTCATTAGATTTCATTATGTTTTTTTTTTTTCTGTTGCTATGAAATGGTTTGGTATGTATCTACTATCCCCTCCTAGTAAACATGAAATCAGATCCTTAAATTTCGATTGGCAACATTTCCGAGCTTAAGACGAAGATTTTTGCTTCATCTCTGGGTGTAAACAGACCGGCTGCCACGTAACAGATGTGTGTTGTGAAACCTGAGAGCTCAGGTCCCGTGACAGCTCACGTTGCTATTTCAGTCTTCGTTTTTTTGTCTCCAAGACACTCCTGCCCTTTGGGGGAGGGCGGGACTGTTCTTTGGCGCACCAGACAGCTGAGTTACGAGTGATGTGGCCTGCAATCTCCCCTGTCAAGCACAGGGTTTTTTTTCTTTTTCTTTTTTTTTTTTTTTTTTTTTTTTTTTTCTTTCCCCCTCCTTCCCCCTCGTTTCTGTCACAAGGGCCCTTTAGAATCTCGATAGAGCTCTGGGTCAACAGCAAAGCTGACAGACTGTGTGTGGGAGGGAGGAGTGTACATAGCCACTAATGTCACTAGGCTTGTGTTCTATCCTTATAGCTAACATATTATTTATTTCCCAATGTGTGTCACAGGTACGAGAGTGTATAGTCCGCCGGAGTGGATACGTTTCCATAGATACCATGGCCGCTCAGCCACCGTCTGGTCACTAGGGGTGCTGTTGTATGACATGGTTTGCGGAGACATTCCCTTCGAACAGGACGAGGAGATCCTCAGAGGACGACTCTATTTCAGACGGAGAATCTCTGCAGGTCCGTACAGTATATTCCGTCGTAGTGTAATACTCAACGTTTCCAGGCCCGTTGCTTGAGGAAACGAATATAAATCCAATAATAAACGATAATGAAATAATAAATCCAAACATATCCTGTATCCTAAATATTCCCTACAAACTGCAAAGTGTCTTGTGCATGCTCAGCATTCCCTCAGCTGTAATACATAGTGAGGGGAGTGCCCTGGATATTCTATTAGGCTTACATGACTTGGCAAAATAGTGCACTATGTAGTAAATAGGGTGTGGTTGTGGTCATCTGGTTTTGAGGGGCTAATCCATCACTTTTGCTGTGTGTTCCAACAGAGTGCCAGCAGTTGATTAAGTGGTGTTTGTCCCTGAGGCCATCAGACAGACCAACTCTGGAGCAGATCTTTGAGCATCCATGGATGCGCCATGCTGAAGCATCGAAGACGGAGGAGGGCGACATCCGGCTATGTACTATCAGTACGGACACTTCCAGCATGAGCTCCAGCAAGGAGAGCCTCTGAAAAAAATAACATCTTGCTCTGAAAAAGAGCTGGGACTCAACGAACTCTTAATCTGCGTTGCAGATTCCTTCATTTCTCTCTCTCTCTCTTTTTTTTTATTATTTTTTTTAAGCAAATCATAATTTATTACAGTTTGCTCTTCCTTTCAATCTTTTTATTTTATTATTATTTTTATCGGGGCTTTTTTTTTTTTTTTTTTTTTTTTTTTACAATTCATGAAATTTTGTTTCCTGATAGGGAACATTTGCTGTTTGGGCGGACTTACCAGCACTTATTATTATTATTATTATTATTATTATTATTATTATTATTATTATTATTTTATTGTTACAAGGCTGGTTTATGCATCTGGCAAGCCTCCTACACAGATGTGGCTGCTCTCATAGAGCTTGGACAACTTTTATTTGTTTTAAAATGTTTTAATTTTTGATTTGGAGTGCCTTTTTGAAAGCTGCTGTTTTGGGGCTTTCATTGTTGCTTTTGTTGTTTTGTTTGAAAGATTCCGTTGAGCTGGTGCGGAGGTTACGTGGTGTTTGGTGATGAACCATTGCACATAAACCTCCAGCCAGTTCAAGGGTCTTACCGTGGGGAGGGGTTGGCCGATAGAAATACTTGAAACGCACATACTCACTGCGTCTCTTTCTAACGCTGCTCAGTCACATTTTAGCGTATGTAGGTTGTATAGAAAAAAGATCTTTTTTTTTTTTTTTTTCTTTCTCTGAATGTGTATAGAGATTTGGTATAACCGCTGTACCTTCTGAGGGTCTGGAACGCTCCCTCCCCTCAGCTTACTCTTCTGCTCCTCATCCCACTGCTGAAACTACATTAGTCTGTCTCCTGGGTTTTGAGGGACCTGGGTGTGAAAATGCACAATCAATGCAATATTCATGAATCCCTCTTTCCTCTTCTTATTATTTTATTTTATTTTATTTTTTTAAAGGTAAACTTGTACAGTGTTTCTTTTTCTTTCTTCTTCCTTTTTTTGTACAGTTTTCTTCTGCATTTAATTTATTGGTAACATGTAGACATTCCACACTCTGTGGCTATTTATTTTTTATTTATTGTCATGCTTAAATCCCAAAATTTGCATATCTTTATATGGCCTTTTGTTTGCATTCCTGTTGTCCTTTTTTTTTTTACATTTGGACAAGAGATGGTGGATGCACTGAAGCTGTTGTCAATGTAAAAAGGAATAAAAACAAGGTTTACTTAAATTAAAAGAGCGATGAATGTTATTTAACTTCCTGGTCGGTTCTTGTCATTTGAAATCAAAAGTCCATTAATGTTGTTTTTGGGTCTGTGTAATCTCCCTATAACAGATGGAAGTGTTTTGCAGAATTTGCGATGGGATGGGGATATACCCATCACTGGCTGCACAGCCTGGCTCTATAGTCAAAGATGTATGAAACCCAATGGAAATCCTATTTTTATACAAGAACATTTCAATTAAACTTTCATTTGTACAGAACACTTGTGGTGTTTCCTTGGTTTGAAATTAGCTGATATATTTACAAATCACAAAGTTCTCAATATGTTTACTGAACTCTATTGGGGGAAATTTATAGAAACATTATACCACATGGCCGGGTGAGTGATATTATTATTATTATTTTTTTTTTTAGAACAGCAGCGTTAGCAGTAGTGCTGTAGTACTCCATCATTTGAATTGCAGGTATATGTTTGTCATTTAAGAAAAATAACATTGATGTGGAGTTTTCTGTTAAGAGATATTTAGTCTCCGGTGTCAGTGCTTTAATTAGTAGGATTTCTGCCACCGAAGTCTTAGGGACAATTAAGGCAAAAGAGGCTGGTAGCATAACTGTTCATTGCTTTTATAATGTAAGTGATGACAGGAACTAACGTGCCTTGCGGATTTTCCACAACATTAACTGTAACTATAAATAGATTAAAGAAAAAAAACAAAAAAAAAACATGATGCATCGTTGTAACATAATTGTAACTGTTGGCGATTGCTGTGGTATAAGAGGAATAAAACGCTTCAGGGCACGGTGTTATAGGAAAACAATCCACGTCAGGGTGGTTCCGGTAACTTTGCTTCACGTCAGGCCACATCACAGCAATCTGTCATTGATTTTTTTTTTTTTTTTTTCTATAACAGCATGCCTTGTCTTGTTTTATTCCTTAATAACTAACCCTGACTGTAAATGCACATTTTCCCCTTTGCGATCAAAGGAAAATGAAACATTCAGTTGTGTCATCAGACAGTTTAACTGAATGGCCTTCCGTCGTCTTTTGCTACCACAACACAAGTAGCTGAATTATTAGTGTGACTGGTAAGGTACATGAGTCACGGTTTTCCAGGAACAGTGGCCTCTGATGAGTGTGTGCTGCCCTCTCTGGTTAGCAAACTACTGCACATGAACCGTTCTGCTTTAGCAGGCTGTACCTGTCCTACATCGATCATGTATTGTGTCATCACTCTCGGGGGGGTTTTGTCATTTATAAATGACAAGGAAAAAAAGCACTTGCCAACAACAAAAGCATAAAAACTTTCATTTCAACAACTTGGTATTTTTTTTTTTTTTTTTGGCAGGACTTTTGTTTAAGCCAATGAAATTAAGACTTGGACTTTTTGCTAGAAGGCAGTAAAAAACTAAGATGATAGTACACTTTAGGTTGCACAGAGCAGTGGGTCTCTAAGTGGAGTGCATGATCTGTCAGCCTGTTTATTAACCAATTCAAGACTGGTCACTTAAACTGAATGAGTTAAATCAAAATCCCAATAACCTTTTAAAAAAAACAAAAAACAAAAAAAAACATTAAATATGTCAGAGTGAATATAATATGTCTATGCAGGTAGGAGGTAATCAGTTGAAAACACTAGAGTGCAAATAAATAGGCAAAATATTACCTGGAGGCATTTCTCACTAATCTGAGATCAAACTTTGAATCTTATCTTTCCCCTATAAGGACTAGAAACAGTGGGTTCATCGTCGAACATTATTTACAATAATTATCTATTATGATGATTTAGATTGATGCGTTCATTTAAAGGCAATGATTGAAATCGACTGAGCCAACGATCATAAATCATTATTAGCAATAGACCGATTATTATTAATTATTAACAAAAACTATTTTTTAAGCACTGCTCCCCGGGCGCTGAAAATAGCTTCCCCCTGCTGTGTGTCACTTTCACATATGGGTCAAAAGCAGAGGACAAATTTTGTTGTTGTGCACTGTGTGCTGTGGTGTGTCAATAATGACAATGAATCACTTTCACTTCACTTTCACTTTCACTTCACTTTCACTTATTATTTGTACTAATGTGTAAATAATTGAATAGGCAAGCAAAGATGATTTGCCTGTAACTGTGATAGGCTTTACTTCATCACCATCATTCCCAAATGAATGCTAGTCCCACTCCAAACTCTGAAGGTCTGGGTTGGTCACATATCGATCCTTTGAATCAAATCGGAATGCACTTTATCGTAGCAGATTCAGAGGTATTGTGAAATATTTAGTAATTTCCTTATGAATAGAAATTGCATCGTTTGGAAGATTGAGGTTTACACTCCTGAATACACAACCTGCTCAAATACAATCAACGGGCTTGAGGATCAAGCAAACTTTTAAAGAGTTCCCTGCACATCATTTTTACACTAGGATGTAGCTCACAAACTAATTTTAATATACGTTTGTTAATTGTGTTTACGAAAGTATATTTTAACATCCAGAACTGAATTTTCTTTTCTTCACTTTGATCCTGCATGATCTCCAAATAAGCAAAGATCTTTAAAGACACCTTTAATTTATTGATTTTTTTTTTTTCCTTTATCACCACAGGGCATTGGCATGGTGATGACATCTGCTTCCAAATTGCATCCTGGGTAAAGTGTATTGCCTTAAAGCCCCCCAGGCTTTTGACATGTAAATGGCCGTGTTATCTTAATCAGGCCTCCTGTTAAGGCAGAGCATGAGATCTGCATCTGCCTCCTCATAAACCCACCTTTAACCTTCGACAACACATGCCTCTCTGTTTCTCTTGCTGAGCCTCGGCCTTATCAGAGGGGGTGTCGTGTCATAAATCAGACCTCCTTAATCAGAAGATAACCAAATACAGGAATACAGCATGCAGTTAAATCTATAAAATGTCTTCAGTCCTCTGTGCTATAAGCCAAACCACCAGTTTCACGAGAACCACTTTTATCATTAAGCCGTTTTTATTAAAGCTGGTTAGAAATAGCAAATCAATCATTACCATAAATCAACCCTAGACGCGATTATGAAAAAAATAAAAAAAAAGGCATGGCGGTTAACGGACATCAGTGATTTTCTTTTTTGCTTCCAAGTGCGAGTGTTAAATGAGCGGCAGCTTGAGTGCTGGCTTGTGTTCAGCGATAACTGCATGCAGATCAAGGCCTGAGCTGGCACAGTTGGCACTCCGTGGCAATCGGTGCTAGCATCACACTGACAACCTGACAGACAAGGAGGACGGTGCCAGATGAGCATGTAGACCTTCAGAGTGCACAGACTGAGAGGTGGGTGGCACATGGGCAGACAGGGACTCCGTCAGTGTGAAACGAGGACAGGGAAACTGCAAGAGAGAGAAAATCAGGGAGAGCTGAGAATGGGAGGGGAGGATCTGTAGCCAACAGTTGGAATTCGCTTAATGGATAGCCTCTTTAATAGATTATATTCCTGCTTTATAACCAATGTCTACTAGACACAGATAATATAAAGCACTAGCATTACTTCACAATGGAGTGAGCTAGCATTCCACCCAGCCCTTATGGAAGTACTGAGGCATTGCCTGAACACTTTGATTGGGTTAATACATTCATTTTCCATACTGCTTATCCATTGTTGGTCACGGGAAAAACTGGAGTCAATGCAAGCCGTTTCAAGTTTTAGGTGGGGTACATCGTGGATAGGTCACCAAGCCATCGCAGGGCCAACACAGAGATGAACAGCCCTTCACACTCACATTCACGCCTATGAGCAACTTAGAATAGTGAACTGATGTAACCTATGGGCAATCTAAATTAGAGTAGAGTAGAGTAGAGTAGAGTAGAGTAGAGTAGAGTACCCAACTGACCTTATCCATGTGTTTGGACTGCGGGAAGAAACCAGAATACAAGGAGGGAACCCATACAGGCAGGTGGAGAACATGCAATTTCAACACAGAAAGACTGACCTGGGGATTGAACCCCTGACATGACGGTGCTAACCAATGCACTGCTGCCCCCAGTTTAATACATCATTTATTTTCATATAGTTCCCCTATATTTTCTCCTTAATTTGCTTACCTGCCAGTTCCCACCAACCAACCAACTCTCCCCTATGACACAGAAGCTGCCAGCTTGAAAGAGTGAAAGCTGCTACACGCTTCTTCTGAGACACATGAAACCAGCCTTTTGCTCACGCTTTGACATAGTCTAACACACTTGGAGGAAAGTGCTATCTGCCCTCTTCCTCATACACGATGAGGATTATGATCACATATACATACAACGATTGGCTACTGGCTATACATACAACGATTGCCACTGTCATTGACGGGAGAGAGAGAGAGAGAGAGAGAGAGAGAGAGAGAGAGAGAGATTTTGTGTTGTACAAACTGAGCCATGACTTTTTGACATTCAAGAAAGACAAAGTTACAAAGTTGTTCATTTTTTTTAAATTCATATATATACAATTATTACATATATGCAATATGTTAATTTTTGCCAAATGAAAGTCTTTGAATAACACCTTCATGTATTTTTCTTCTATTATTTATTGACCGCAGAGAGTAATCTATTTTACTAATTGGGCTGTATATTCCACATCATGCTTTTTTAGGAGACCTCAAAGCCAGCCAGAAAACGTCTAACCTAAAATTACAGTGGGGGGAAAAAAAATCATCTCGGTCTTCCAAAATTCATGCAGAGCTTGTGTCTGTGGTATAATACATATGAAATATTCCTCATAGGGACAGGATGTTTGATTGGAACAGCACAAATCATTCAATCACTTCTGAAGGAGAACGTCCACTGCAACTTTATTTTTCCAGCACCGTTCCGAGGCAATCTGTAACTAGCAGCCATCAATCCAGCAAACGGTGAATATGGAAAGTCTTATGGAAAGCCAGGAAACAGTGATTATTACATTGTTATTCCCCGCTGTTTTTTTGCGAGTCAGTATACTCTGACTGCGTGTTCCTTCTTGCCATGGCTTCAGTTGCTTGCATCGCCTCATCGTCGATTCCACAGCCAGCTCACCTGACTTCTGAGTGACTTCTGAAGGTGAGTGAAGGAGCTCATTGTTCTTGCCCACAGAAGCAGACAGAGTATGCAGTGTGTGTGGGTGTGTGTGTGTGTGTGTGTGTGTGTGTGTGTACGCTGCAAACACAAAATGGCAGTGAATGGATATGAAAGGGAGAGTGACAGGTCAGGTCACAAAGGCTTTACCACGCACCGCAAACTTAGTTTACTCCTGTTGCCATGCGCTCTAACAAAGCTCAACAAACAGTGTGTAGCGTGTCAAACGGAACACTAATAATAAGCTACTGATGGCCAGTGACACAAATGTTGAGCGCATGCATCACTTGGACTCTGATATGCATTTCATCAAGCTTCAATTTTCTCCCATGTAGACATCAGAGTTGCTTTACTATCACCACCCTTAAATATTTTGGAGCGTTCCTGTGGTGAAAGTCCCAGTCTGAAAATCTGAGCTCTAGAAAGGAGGTTATATTGAAGTTAACATTCGGTGGGATCACGTTTAAAACATCGAGATGGCTAAAGGTACAGGGTTTTGTAATGTTTCCAACAGTAGATAAAGAGTAGATCCCTGTATTGAACAAAGGCAGGTCTTCCGTATCCAGATGAGTTTATCCGCTGTTCGAGATTAGCTACGTACTATGATTAGGCCAGGAGTAAGTGTAGTGCGCAAACTCATCCCAGGATGACTTCCTTTTTGGGTCACATGCCTTACAAAGGATGCATTATACGTACGGTTTATTCTCAAATGAAAGCTTGATGTTAACGTAAAGCACAGACATGCTACATCTACTGTGATCTCGTACAGTCGAAGCAGTGCAGCGCTGCAGGAATCAGTCATAAGATAGGGTAGCTCGTTGTGGGCTCATTATTGTAAATAAAGACAAATGTTCTGTGCCTTGAAAGTATTCTCCGTAGACAACAGGATGGAGGAAAGCAATGACTAGTCCTCCTTCAGATATAATAACAGGGTCAAATGCAAAGCTGTAATCACGGGGTGAAGGGAGGGAGCTGTTTATTGTGCAAAATGGAAGGAATGTTTTTTTTTTTTTTTTTCCCTCTTATGCCCCCGGTGAAGGCAGTTGCGATATGACAAACGAAGATTGCACAAGGGCAAGGTTTGCTTTGCTGCTTGTTAAAAATCTGTATAAAATATGCAATCATTTAATGCCGTTGCGCATATAGAGTAAAAAAATGATACGCGCCAAACGTGCTTGACAGAACGAGCACCAATTTGGCTCTTTTTTTTTTCCAGTTAGCTTTTAAAATCTCTATTTAAATCTATAACTTGGGACTAATAGCTATAGACTGTGCTGGAAAGTGGATCTTAGACAGTTTAATAAAATGGAATTAATAAGCCAGCAACATGTATCTTTTCGAACTGACGTTCATGCTGCATCACAGGGTGCTTTAACACTCACTGGAAAGTGCTATCTACCCTCTTCTACATACATGAGCTTGCAGACACCCTTGATTGGCTAATGTCACAGTGATTGACAGCGATTGAGCATTCCCTCCCACGCATCCAGAGAGGACTTACAAATTTGCTCCTTTGACTCTCGGCCATGGCATCATCAGGATTCCAACTGTGATCTCTGGACGGTATGGTAAATGATTTCTGTTTTCCACAACACTGTTCACCATGTCACAATGCCAGTGTGTAGCTCACGTCCTTGCTCCATCTACATAAGGAGAGTGATGCAATAGTGCTTTAGTCTTTTAGTCAGTCCAGCTCTCTCACTTCACCATCTGGGCACTCTGCTTCGTGCTTCAACTTTCACGTTAATGCTGCCATCAGCACCAACATGCTTGTCATGCTCACAGATCGCTAACCAAATCTCACAATGCATTCTGGAACTTTGAGTCCAACGTTTACTGTCTCTACTAGCTCTGTGCTGGATTTATTATTGATATAACATTTACTCAGAACATCTCTGAAACGTGGCGAATAAAACAGAAGCTCTGTTCATTATTTCTTATGTTTGAAATTGCTGAATTGTTTTCTTCTATCAAATGCAATTACACCTATGCTGACCATGTGTTCTGTTATGTCATAGTGGCACACAAACACAGGAGTAACAACAACAACAACAAAAAAAAACCCAGCATCAACCCACTAATTAGCACTAGAATAGGGTGACCATATTTTGGCTTTCAAAAAAGAGGACACTGGGGGCATAATGGCAGCATCAGGGCAGATGGACAAACGCAAAAGGAATGGTGACTGGAGAAAGCAAAATCCTATTCCTGGACATTTTTGGCGATTTAGAAATCCCACCTCGGACTCATTTTTAGGTCCCAAAAAAAAAAAAAAAGAGGACGTCCTGGAAAAAGAGGACGCATGGTCACCATACACTAGAATCACAAAGTATACATATCAACAATACATCTATTACAGTATAAACACGTTTCATGTGTTTCAGTGTGGAATTGTCCTTTAAGGTTACAAGCCAAATCTCGCACCATTTTAATACGAATCAAAACAAAAACCGTGTCAGAGAAAGGTGAGTGAGGGACAAATTTCTGAATTTCTTGCAGAACTATATAGTGATCTTGTTGTGATGGTGATGATAGTTAAAATGAACTAATTATTATTATTATTTTTAAATTGGTCAGCCAACTGTCCATTACAGTCCCTACGCTTCTTAGGTTACTGAACCGACAGTACATATGTACTCAGTGCTTCTGCAATGGCTGACGCTTTACAAGGATGCAAATGGAAAATTTAGACGTGGTTAGATTTTTTTAAACAGATGGTCCGGGTGCTCCTTGCTGAAGAGAGCTCAATCGGCAGAAGAATCAATAAATAGCCAGATCTGCCCTTTTCTTTCAGTCCACCATGTTCTTTCTTTTCTTGATTTTTTTTTTTCTTACACAACCCCCCTTTCAAAATCTTCTGTTCTTCACGTCCTACCTCAAGAGAGAAAGAGAACTCCATCTGTTTCTTCTTTAAAGATCTTCTTCTTCTCGTCAACGTCCAAGCTAATTAGCATCCTATGAAGCTTAAGACTGGAAGTCATTCTTGGATGCCATTTTATCCAAGCTGCTGGTTTTCTTTTCCCATTATTATACATTTACGTCCGTATTTCAGAGTCGCCAGCATGCTGTAAGTCACTGACTTAATATTGACGCTGGGAAAGTTCCCTGTGTTGGGTTATAGAGCTGCTTAAGTTTTTTCTGTTTTTCTTCCAGCATTCAGATTTTTTTTTTACAGTTCACGTGTGTGCTTCACACTTAAACGGCCAGATAGTTTACCTTAAGCCTAAAGAAAGAAAAAAAAAATCAAAAGCAAGGAATAGGTCGGGATCACGTATAAGCGAGACTCGGGTTTGTGTGCCACTCAGGAACAGCATTAGTTCTCTTTCTACTGAAAAACAAGAACAGAAGAGTGCTCTTCCCATGCTAGGAATAAAATACATTTTGACTTGAAGATCTCTTATCTAGGTTGGCCTAACAAACTGCCTCCTGGTGTTGAAGAACCAAAGGCAGTTCTGTGTATCAACACATTGCACACTGGGAAAACTGAAGCCGCACTGGGTAGGAATTGGCAAATGACCAAAACTGGAGAAACCTTCGATTGTTATCAGTGTCAATGGAAGGGTCTAGTAATATTTGTCTGATCTAACAAGATCTGTAGTCCACTTGTGGTTTGAAGGACCTCATTTGTTCTACAGTCCAATCACCTTGACATACTATCATTAGGCACTTGGGGAGACTGTTCTGATGATCTTAGCCAACCAATCTTCCTGTTTAAGTCATTTAACCCACGGCCTCAATACACAGCAATGCCTCCTCGTAACCACCCTCAGCCTCACGACAGTCCCCCTTATCACAGCTGTCGAGTGGAAATAACACTGTTCTAAGCGAGCGGCATCTCAGGATGCACATCTCTGGAAGCTCCGAAGCTTGGCGTTACGTTCGCTATTTATAGATCTGCATCTTCCCACTACAACAAACCTTCAGGTGCCATCCCCAGCTGGCCTTTAACTTCGCTCCAGGCACACCGACTGCTTACAGGTTAACACCCAACGTTACTCACAGTCTGTACTGTTGTGTTTTGTTCCATGTTGAAACTCACCCTCTGAGCTGGAACTGATTGTCCCAGCTGCTTGTTTATGTAATCACCTAGCCCGGAGCTGGTGCTACACGAGACTATTTTGGGTCGGCACTTTTTCTAATGCAGAATGAGAGAGAACGGATCCTGAGAAAGACTTTTATAGTGTCAAGTTTCTCCCAAACAAAGGACTTCTTTTAACTAGCGCATATCACTTCCTGGAAGGCTTGAGGTATTGATATTAAAACTAACGGTTGTTGTTGTTGGTTGTCATTTTAACCTACGAAGGTAAGTGATCTCCGCCCCCCCCCTCTCTGTTTACGGAATCTCTTTTCCGTAGTTGACCCAGCTCATTACAGCTCTCTTGTCTGAGAGCTGATCAGATTTCATCAGGAACAGTTTGTTCTCTGCAATGCTCCTGCTTACCCTCACTAACACATTCTCATTGTTCCGAAATTTTCTAAGGGAACAGATGACACACAGCGCCTGGGATAATGTCACCTCGCCTCTTTGACTATACCAGCAGCTCCTTCCCTCCTTCAGAGCACGTTCGGTTCCACTGCAGCATCATGTCAGTTTCTTTCAGGGCTTTTGGTTCTGTTCTGTTTTCTTTTTCGTCTCTCGGAAAATGCCGTAGTAGGAACAGAAACAGCATGCTGCGTGTGTCAGATGGCATTTATCATCCTGTTCATCATGGAACACTGCAGAGACGCAGAGTAGCAGAGGTCTGACTCTCAAGTGCTAAACTGTACTTCTCATCTGCTATTGTCAGGTGCAAAATATCACAGTATGCATCACAGTTTGCCTCCAAACCAAACCTACAACATGTACTGTCAGAGTGTGTGTGTGTGTGTGTGTGTGTGTGCATGTGTGAGAGGTTAGTCAGAGCAAAATAGGTCAAATGAAAAGTGGTCATTACAGAGAAAAGGAGTTTAAAAAAAAAAAAAGAGAGGCCAAAGCTGCCCTACTTTCCTTTCCTTGTGTAAGTTTGTTTACAGAAACGAACCTGCACAATCTTGAGGTCGACGTTCAAATATTCAGGAAAACAAGACGACTCTTCTGCTCACTTATTACCATGTACACAACCTCTACAAATCAATTACAATGACAATTATGTCTGTATGTTTCAGCATTGATTTTACCATCTGAAACTGAACCAGATGGAACAGAACTTAAATAAATTATGACGAGGACAAAAAAAAAAACCCCACCCTGACTCGCACATTACACTTTATAATAAATACGTGATATTCACTGGCATCCAAGATTGATTTTTATTTATTTATTTTAAACTTTACTGAAGTTTATTTTACCTTGACTAAACTTTTTCTGTACTTCTTTACGTTGTTTCCTCCATTACCCACAATGCCGTTTGACTACCTGCTCGAAGTACACAATGATTCCAAAGGAATAAACATAAATAAACACAGAATGCAATGATTTTCATTTTTTTTTTTTTTTTTACCTATACTCAATTGAATACGAAAAAAAAGAGAGAATAATAAATTATTATTATTTTTTTTTTGTTCAAATTTAGAAACCTCATGGTTATTATGAGAATGAGAATACAGCACATAAATGGTTTTGGATGGAATTGTTGTTTTTTGTTGTTGTTGTTGTTGTTTTAATTAAACCTGGAAATCCGATCCCTGGACTTCTAGCAATTTGACTTTGAAGATTTTAGTTTATCGTTCCTGCATGCTTAATGGTTTTGCCACAAAGTTATTTCCTCCAGGATGCAATGTCAGCAATGAGTGTGCATACAAGAAGAACTTTCTGTTTATAAGTTAGTTTTCCTGGCACAGTAGTGTACCTTTCGATACAACAAAATGTCCTGGCTTCACAAGAATGAGCTCAAATGGGCAGTTTTGGGAATGATGAAATGATAAAGGCATACTGATGACACATGTTTGTTTTCAGAGGAAACCACTGTTTCCTGATGTTCAGACCTGGCTGCTGGATTGCAAAACAACTTTCTCGTAAGTTCAAGTCTGAAAGTTCAAAACCAGGAAGGGGGGGGGGGGGCAAAAACGAAAGCTATTGCAAAAATGTTCTTGTCCGATGTGTGTTTTTCAACCTAGCCTTTATCCAGCATATCTGTAGAGTGGACGAGTCCCTGTCCTGAGGAAAGGGTCTAAGGGCTGGATGAATATTTCGTAATATCGTTATAATATCGTTCATTCATGATCCTGCTATTCAGGATAAGTTATGAACTCTGATGTAGTTTTACCCGTATTTGAACACAGTTTACCGAAAGTACAAGGGCATGTATATACCACTATATATGATATTTATAAATAAAATTATATAATATATTGGTAATGCATAACTTTTTTAAGTTCTTTCCCTTAAAAAAAAAGTAGTGCCATCTTTGAAAGAATCACTTTATTAAAAGGTTTACTGCATCAGCATCTGCTGTAGACATCTCAGACTTCCACACTAAGTGGTAGATTTGACTTTCTTTTCTCTGTACTGGGAAATATCCAAGCTTACCATCTGTGCTAAGAGTCATGGAGTAACAGAGTCACTGACTTTTCAAATTATTTGCATTCTATTTAACCTCTCTTGTCTGATTGGACGGCATGCCTTCAACCTACTGTAGATGCGTCTCATTTGTTCAGGGTCCTTGGCACTAGTAAAAAAAGTGGTAAAAGGAAATGCCAGTGTGAAACAAAACATCATCACTACGAATTTTATTGTTTATAAACATGAACTAATCAATATTGATTAAGGATTTAACGGTTGTCTTTCACTTGCGCTTACCGTAAGTGATATCTCACTTTTGTACCTTTAACCTGTAGTTATTTGTTACCGGTTGTTGGCTGTCTTTATTTTACAGGTATACAAAAACACAATGTTATGTTACAATTAGGATCCGTTACCTAACTTGCAGGCCTCCCATTGTGTCAGCGTTCGTATCGCTGTGTTCCGTGCGCCACTGACACGTCCAATAAGTTCAGCTCCACATCCTGTAAACAGCACAGTTCTGAGTGTCATCGCCATGGCGAAGCGCATTGCTTTCCATGTGGCTTTCATTTGAAATGACTTCATCATTAGTTGGACTGTCTCCACACGTGGCTTTTTTTCCTGCTTACCATTAATCAGCAGGTGGACCAACATGTCTTCTGATGAAACAAATGACATTTATTATCATTAATGAGCAGGACTAGGATGAGAGACTGTAGCCTGTGACCCAAGTGTGACTTGTGTAATGTTTAATGTAATTTGGAGGGAAACCTGACAGTGAATAGGAATATCTAAACCCTACCAGTATAGGAATATCTGACAATCAGGAAAACGGTTTTGTTTTACATAAAATTGCAGCTTTAGTTTAAAAAAAAAAAAAAAAAAAAAAAGAGCCACACAATTTCCTGAAGTTAAGGTTCGATATAGGTGTATGTACAGCAGTAATTAGCCTCCAACGTGTGTGTGTGTGTGTGTGTGTGTGTGTGTGTTGGGGTCAGGGTGTGGATTAGGATTCAGAGGTTGTTATTGCCGTTGTTTGGTGTATTCGAATTTTTCAGCCTTTCTGCTCAGCACATGCTCATGGTGCCTGAGACAACAAGACAAACACGTCAAATGACACCAGATCAGATGTCTCATCGACAAGTATGACCTCTTACACCACTCACCATGTATGTACACATACAAGTACTATGCAAAAGGACTACACGCTACAGCTTTATATAAACGTTCTCTTTAATGCCTATTTTAGTCATACTGAATTTATGTGTCAAATTTAACGAAACAGCCAAAGCTTCAAGCGTTTTTTTTTTTTGTTTTTTTTGCATTTTGTTAAGTCATGGACCATATTAAATGACCATGCTAAAATATCCTTAAGACTGTCTTGGATTTTACCTGAAGATACAGAAAAACCTATAACAAGTCCTCCAAGAGACCTGGAACAACCAGCTGCACCGCAATTTATTGGCATTTGTGCCGTTTGTAATTTTGATTGGTTACTTGCTTTATCCTTCGAAACCTCTTAATTTTTGGAAAGCATTTTCACGTTGCAGAATTCGTTTGTGAAGGGTTTTGCACATTTGTCCATCATGTGCGTGTTTCGGGTGTTATTCTCACCACTTAAGGAAACAAGGAATGCTGATTTGACATGTCAGCCCAGATTGTGTGCAGAGCCAAACCACAGGAATGAAGCAGAAAGCAAAATGAGGTTCATCAGGGAGCTCTGCATAGACCCTTGGCTCACTGCAAAAAGCATTATGGGTAAGCCGGCGAGCTTTGGGTTTAATGAAAGGTCATTGTGTGAATCTGGGTCATATTGGAAACAATAGGAAAAGGCCAGGAGACCTCTACCTCCTGTACCTTTTGCATAATCTACTGCTGACCTTTAGAGCTTTGGTATCAATACAGTGAGATCCAACTTTCCTTAGCAGAATCCAGTGGCTGGAAACAGGCTATGCTTGTTTATCATCTTATTGCTGTTACTATGGTTTAAGGGGATAAACAGTAGTAGTGATGCTCACATGCATGGTCATATTTGTCTCTTGTGCTCTGTGAATCTCGCTGCTCTCACTGTCATACATTTTAACAAGTCATGGGTTCTTCTTCTTCTTCTTCTTTTTTTTTTTTAAATGCGACCTAAAAATAGCACTGTATTTATCAGCTCACTGAACTGCTCAGTAGTCCTTAATTATTCAAGATGTGGAAAGGGCCTGTTTTTTTCCAGGGCATTAAGTGGGGTGAGAGAGAGTGTGACATACAGAGAGAGAGAGAAGAAAACAAGTGCTTGCGTCATCCCAGAGTGCGTGTCACCGTGTCATTCCGTTATGCATGTGTCCAGAATGAGACTGAGCAAGAGAAAAGCAGAGGAGTAGGAAAGAGTAAGAGAGGGACAGGAAAGGGTTATGACTGACCCGCACGATCCTGTTCAGTAAATGTGACCACTCTCTCATGTGACAGTGCGGCCTGGCGGGGGTGGTGATGCTGCTTGTTATGTGGTTGTTGAGCTGAACGGCGTGTGCCATCAGATTCTCTAAGCCTCGGGGGAGTGATTAGAGCTCCCCCCCCTGCCCCCCGGTCACCCTGATGACCAGCGTGACAGGTGTTCGAATGCCACAAAAGACAATCTCTCAGCCATCTAAAGCTTACAGAATTGTGAATGCCTCAAAAGAGGAGTGAATGTCTGAATTAGGGGAGGAACAAAACAAACAATTTGTGGTCTGATGACCAAGCAACTGACCAACACAAGGCTTTTTTGTTTTTGGTTGTTTTTTTTTTAGCATATCTGCTTAAAATGTGATATTTTCAAAGAGGGCATGCAATTGTTTTAAACTGCGTGATTGCAGCAATCTATTAATCTTCAAGTCACATCGTATGAGATTATCTGAATCAAGTCATGGCTGAATTCTGTAACAGACAGTGTGATAACGTGTTTGCCATGTCAGGTCCTCTAACAATAGACTTACAGTTTAAGAAAATGTGTCTTTGAAGTGACAAAGCTCCTCGCTCTGCCACCACGATCACAAACTAGAAGCCGATGAAAATGCTATAGAGAAAATAATTTAACCGTAAAAGAATAAACGAAGTTTTCTTAGGGGTTACAGTAAGACAAGAGGAAAAGCGATCCATGTTTGAAAGGACCGAAGACTCTTCTGTGACTATATTAGGCTAGTGAGATATCTCATTGTCTCTTAAAATGTCTGCATGTTTTATTACATCTTTCCCAAAGAACTCCTTTCACAGAGATCTGAAAATGAAATTCGGTGCTCTGTATCGGACGGGCTGATTCAGGATTTTTTTTTTTTTTTTTGTATAATATTCCTGCACATGCTTTCCACTCACTGAGCATTCACTGTGGCTTTTTTCACTGTTTCTATTAGAATCTCTAAGCCTTTAGTTTTAATTCGATATATTATTTCTGTTTCTGTAAATGCTAACATTTAAACGTTGCATTTATAGCTCTTATGTGACTTGCGGTATGTTTTCTGCCAGCTGGTTGCTCACCAAACACGTATATACTAGGGCCAATAGGTGGCCATCAATCTTTGAGAAAGAGGTCAGACCCGCTGGCCAACCTTACCTCTTAACAGAGGAGGAGGAGAACATTTTTTAGAAGACATCCTGCCATACTTGAAACATTATAGATTTGAAGATGCTGTTTTTGTTTGTTTTTTTTTTGTTTTTGTAATGTAATGTTTTTTTGTGCAAATGTAAGTTCTTGGGCTCCTGATAATCACCATATGTTCTAGTACATGCTTGGAAAGTTGGGGCCGTTAACCAGAGGTGTCAAAAGTACACACATTCTTTACTCAAGTTAAAGTATAGATACCTTGGTTTAAAAATACTCTAGTAAAAGTTGAAGTATTGACTCAACTTTTTACTCAAGTGAAAGT
>JAOVYU010000021.1:7195929-7208646 GCA_025674565.1 Synodontis membranacea | reverse complement strand
CAGCCAAGTGGTTGTTTTTATAAGTGCTTCATAAATAAATAAATAAATAAATAAATTTTTTAATCAAAGAATAAAAAAGACAAATAGAGGTATAATAATAATAGTAATAATAATAATAATAATAATAATAATAATAATAATAATAATAACAACAACAACAACAATAATGATGATGATGATGATAATAATAATAACAATAATAATAATGATAATAATAATAACAATAATAATAATAATAAAGAACATAATCTGTGTCTATTTTTTATTATTTTACATGATGTCAGTTTACATCACGTTCACTTAAATCACAGACAACACTCTTTAACGTAGCACTTGATCTTGAATTACTACATAATTCGCAATGTCTCGATTTTTATTTTATTAAGACTGTTACACTAAACGAAAACTACAAATCCCATATACACACAGGGCGCGAGACGCGAGTTGCGCAGATACCCGGATGTGCCCCAGAGCTCTGATTGGTTGCGCGACTCAAGCGATGTAGTTCCTGAAATCTACCCAAAGCAGAGACTGTGTACGGAAATTCTCTGTCCTAAAGCCTAAAAACCCACAAAAAACACATTGAATCCTTAGCACTAACAAATCCTCGCAGAACACTAGCTAATCCAGAGAAATCCTGAGAAGTTATGGCAGAAAAAGGTTCACTTCGAGTTTTACTTCCGACTCGATGACGTACACGGCGAGCTCGACGGACCGGCTTATGTTTGCGCATGCGCACTGTCACCTGCTCGTCCAGCATGGCGCGGGTGTTGTTTGTGTATATGGTGGTGATCTTTCTGCATTTACTTGTCTGCCCTTTTACTAAAGTCGAAGAGAGCTTTAACTTGCAAGCCATTCATGACATTCTTTATCACAGGTTTGATCTGGAAAAGGTAAGAACCTGCAGCCATGTGTGTTATACTTGTGTTTGATGTAAGTTATGGCATGGAGTAGCTCCTGGATTAGTTAAAACTCATCACTTTGGTTTCTAGATTTAACTTTGGATATTGACACAAGTCAAGTAATGTACATGTATGAGATCTGGGAAGTTTGCAGATTTCTGTGTGTCACAGCACCTGTGTTCTCTTTCAGTATGATCACCATGAATTCCCTGGTGTGGTTCCTCGTACCTTCATTGGACCACTGTTCGTCTCGGCACTCAGCACACCTATGACTGTTTTACTGTCCTACACGGAGGCTCCAAAGTTTTACACGCAGATTATAGGTATGTGTGTTTTGCTCCAGGGATCTGGCAGATGGTGGCCTAATGGTTAGGGACACGCCCCTGTAACCGAAAGATCGCAGGTTCGAATCCCATGGCCAGAAGGTACTACTGTGGTACCCTGAGCAAGGTGCCGCCCCCAAGCACTGCTCCCCGGGCGCTGAAAATAGCTGCCCCCCGCTGTGTGTCACTGTTCACATATGGGATAAATGCAGAGGTCCAGTTTCATTGTTGTGCACTGTGTGCTGTGGTGTGTCAATAATGACAATGAATCACTTTCACTTCATCTACCCAGTGTGTGCTTTTTCAAATCCAGTGTTCTAATGCACTCTGACATGTGTTGTGTTCTCCGCAGTGCGTGGCGTTCTGGGGATGTGTGTTTGCCTGAGTCTGTGGCACATGCAGGAACGGGTGCGGAGACAGTTCGGACCTCAGGTCTCTGGCTTTTTCTGTCTTATATGCACGTCACAGTTTCACCTGATGTTTTACGGCACGAGGACCCTGCCGAACGTATTCGCCCTGCCTATAGGTGTGTGTTTTAATGTATAACAGGACGAGAAAATATCTATGTTATAGCAATTAGTTACTGGTGGTGTATTACTAATGACATGTTGTGTTGTTACGGATGCAGAGGGTTTATAAAGCTGAAGCTGTTCCCGAACTTAACGGACATTTATTTTACAGTTTTGCTGGCGTTCACATCGTGGATGGTGCAGAGGCATGGCCCGTTCATCGTGCTGTCTGCTTTTGTCATCATCGTGTTCCGGTCAGAGCTGTGCCTCCTGCTTGGACTCATGCTACTGATGTCACTTCTATCCAGGAAGCTCAGTGTGAAAAAGCTGCTTTGTTATGCTGTACCGGCTGGCCTTTTGTCATTGGGTAAGGGTTGTTTTGAATGTTTGGGTTTTTTTTTTTCTTTTTTTATGTTAAGCTTTGCCGTAAACGTACATTTGTTATAGGTTTCACAGTTGGTGTCGACTCTGTGTTCTGGAGGAAGCTGTTGTGGCCTGAAGGTCAGGTTCTCTATTACAACACCATCTTGAACAAAAGCTCCAACTGGGGAATATCCTTTTGCTCATAAAAAAAAAAAAGTTGAGAGTGCTGGTCAGCGTGCTGTTTTTCTCCTAGTGCATAAAAATAAGACTTTACAGTTGTGAAATAGTTATGATTTATAATTGCAATATTTGATGTCACACAGACAGAGGACGGCTTCCCTTTTGAGTCTTGTTTCCTCTTTTTGCTTTCTTCCTCATGTTGTCTCAGGGATTTTTTTTTTTTGTTCTTGCTGCTGTCTCCTCTGGCTTACTCCTTAAGGATCTAAAGATAAATCTGCATACATTCTCAAGATGTCTGTTGTTAAAAGCTCTGTATAATCTGAATTACACTCACTTGAATTAGGGAAGATGATGCCACATTTACCCAAATAATAACTGCTGAGAGTCTAATTCAGTTTTCCCACTGTGCGTCTGAAAGTTTTTTTTTTTTTTTTTTTTAATGACATTAACCGGCATTAACTATAAATGGACAATCATACCGAGTCATGAAATCTAAAGAAAACAGGAAAACCATAAACGGTCGCTGTAATATAATGGTTTGATATATTCACGATCATAGTTTGGCGTCTCGTTCTTCTGCTGAAGACGACTACGGGGTGCGTACAATATTCAGTTCACTGTACAATTATCAAGTCTCATTATGTTAATCCACGTTTGAAGATTGTGCACGAGGTTAGTCGCTGACAACAATGATGCACCAATTGCATTCCTCCCTTATGTCCTTGACCACCTCCCCTCAATAAACCTCCCCTTTTCTCTGGTACTTCTATTCGGCTGTTCCCCGAGCCCTCGGCGCCACCATCGTCTTTGTCCCGTTAGGTCTTTTGGACAGGCGGACGCACACGTTGCTGATCCCCGTCGTAGGCTTCATCCTGCTGTACTCGTTCCTGCCACACAAGGAGCTCCGCTTCATTATTTACACATTCCCCGTCTTCAACGTAGTGGCAGCTCGTGGCTGTTCCTTCATGTAAGTAACGGTTAAACGTTTGGCATACTTTTTACTCTGACGTTGAGCCGTTTTTTTTGTCCTGGAGTTGAAGAACAAGTTAATGAGCTGAGTGCAATATAAAACGATGTGTAAGACCATGATTGAGGATTTTTTTTTGTTTTTGTTTTCTTGTCTGTCTGTGTCTTTCAGTTTAAACAATTATAAAAAGTCATGGCTGTATAAACTTGGGTCTGTTGCCGTGATCGGCCATTTGGTGGCAAATGGTGTTTATTCGAGCATTTCGTTATACGTTTCACATCACAACTACCCAGGAGGCAAAGCCATGCAGGAAATGCACGCATTAGTGCCAGCTCGTTCAGGTAGGTTCATTCAACAAACAAGACTTCCCAGAAAATGTACGCACTGTGAAATCTCGAGTAACACATCTACACGTTTTCTTGTCAAGATGTGAACTTGCACATAGATGTACTTGCTGCGCAGACGGGCGTCTCGCGCTTCTTGGAGCTGAATAGTAAGTGGAGGTGAGTAAATCTGCAAAATAAAGTGCAACATATCGGTGTCATATGTCACGTAGGTTGTTAAAGCAGACCGAACTCCCCCCCCCCTTTTTTTTTTCTCCTTATAGGTACGACAAGAGAGAAGATCTGACGCCTACAGATCCACTCATGAAGACATACTCGCATGTATTGATGGAGGCAAACCCAACACTAATATCACTACTTATTGGTTCTCACAAACCCCTCTTCTACGTCCAGGGTTACGAACGCTTGCTAGTCAACGCTTCCCAGTTTCCGCCACTTGGCGTGAAATTAACCGATAAGCTTGTGCTTCTCCAGAGTTTGATGCACTCAGAGCCTAGCTGATGCAGAGATGCCAGCCGTCACACGTTTCGCGTAGGAGGTCAAAGGATGCTGGTATGACTTATCGCTCAGAAATGCACCAAAAGAACAATCATCTGTTTTTTTTTTTCTCCCCCAATAAAATGGCAGCAGAGCTAATCAACACGAATCTGGAATAACTGAGCTGTGTAGGTGTTTTGTACTCTCTCTCTCTCTCTCGTATTAAAGGACACCATCTTAAAGCTCTACCCCTTGCTCCAGTCTCACATTGGCAGTGTTTTTCCCCGCTTGAAAGGTTCAGCACCCTTGTATGCAGTTAAGTTTAAAAGAGAACGTTTTGAGTTCATTTATGCGAAATAAAATCTGCCTAGCTAATGTCGGATAAGTGCACAATTATACAATTTATGTACAAATATCCAATTTATTGCTACATTTATTAAGGACGTACTGAAATTCCAACGTGTCCAAAACGATATTTTTTGGGGCGAAAGGGGGGAAAATATTAGCCGAGTTAAAGCAGGTCGTAGTTTCTACACGGGCTATGAGGTGAGTGAGTGTAAAAGGACAACACTGACGGTTACTGTCATTTATTTAACTGTTTACGGCACTAATGTTCCGCCCTCTTCGATGAAACTACACGTTCTTCTTCTTCAGCGTTACAGCTAATGGCACAAATCTTTCAAATTAGATTAAAAAAAAAGTTGTGGTTCCTTACTTTTTTAAATTTATTTATTTAAGAAGAGCATCCTCGAGCATATTTATCAACAGTCGGAACACAAGAACATGGTGTTTACTCGGAGACCGTGATGCCACACTGCACCTATTCTTGACTCTCAAGAAAAACTGGTTTGTGTGGGCCTAATGTCTAATTGCCTACCAAGAGGCACCTGGGTTGTGTAACGGCTTGGTCATCTGCTCACCACTTCCCTTTCCAACGAGTGAAAACATACTGTTTCTGAAACGAAGCTTCCTGTGTAAGAATAGGAAAGCTTTCACATTTACTTCACTTATTGAAAACAGATGAAAGTTTGATAAGAAGTTATCCAGTGCTGGAAAGAAAACCTTTAACAAGTTTTAAAAAAAAAAAAAAAAAAAAAAAAAAACAAGGGAAGGGTAAACATTTTATTAACAAATAACCACTAAAATTGCATGGTTTCAGTCTGACTCTTTAGCAAATTATTTTTTGGAAATCATTTTATAAAATGTACATCATCTTGACATTGATCCATAATTTAATACCCCATGAAAAGAAAAGAAAAAAAATAAAATAAAAACAACAAAAGTTGTGCCTGAGAAATTAATTTTTAAACAGATTGCTCACCCTGAAATTACAATACCATTTCACATAATTTTTTTTTTGTACATTTTTTTTTTCAAGTTTAAAAAAAAAAAAAAAAAAAAAAAAAAAAAAAACCTCTAAATGGACAGTACCGTAATAATCCATAGTTGTCACAATGAAATAATTAAATTAAAGACATTTAAACAGTTTTCAGTCACAGCATTTCTTTTTGGGTCATGTATTCTTATATATAAAAACAGTATTCAGCATCTGTTTGCATGTTACAGAAGACAAAACATTGTTGCACATCAAATAATATATACAGCATTTTGACCTGAAGTAGTTCGTATAAGGCACAAGGAGAGAGAAGGGGGGAAAAAAAATATCTGGCCATAAAAAAGTATACAGCATCACACACAAACACACACCAACCCCTAAATCTAAGCATCTCTGCCTTCCACACTCGCTCCCTGAAAACACTTTTCAACCGGGTAAAAGACTAACTCCAGTTATCAAGCATTGAACAGTAGTATGCATACAAAACATTTATTTAACTTAACATGTCCTATATACCAAATCTAAACCTCAGTGTAAAATTATTGTAAGTTTTAAAGGGCTTGGTCCTTGGTCAGGGTTCATTGGGGGCTAAGAAAGTCTTGCACACACCAAAAAAAAAAAAAAAAAAAAATTCTTAGTACTGAAAATATATCAAAGGAAGGTTGACCTTTAAAAATAAGAGTCTTTCAAGATTTTCTAGCAATGGCCGAGACTGATTCAGGGCACAGTTCGCACTCGATGTGCTGAACAGTGTATCTGCTGGTACAATGCTGGGCGGACAACCCACGTAACGTACGGCTACTTTGGCAAGCTCGGGCCACAAGAACAACTTGAGATTCCAATAGTCCAAAGGATCACAGCTCTGGTCAAGTATATCTTCCTCCAAATACTCCAGGACAGCAAGCTCGGATGACTTTGGGCGGTCGTCCTGCTTAATCTTTTGCCTTATGTCATCCATCAGGGCCCATAGGTTGTCCTTGTTTGTGGTTGAACTGTTGGACGGAGCTGGGTCCTCACCGCACCCGTTAGACATAGGAGGTTTCGTTTCTGCAGACGAAGACACGGATACTCTCTGAACTTCTCGTATGAGCTCCTGCTTACATTTCTCTGCCTCCTCCTCTGTGAACAGGGAGGTCTTGTACCTAGGGTCCAGCATTGTTGCCCAGGTATAACGTGGATCATGAAGTGCGGGAGACATTCTGGTCACCATGGCCTCTTTTAGGGATTTAAGCATGTTGTCAATACCCATCGTCTCGTCAAAAAGCATGTCTATCTTGCGGTTAAGAATGTGAATGAGCGGTATGACCTGGCCAAGTGTGGCCTTTCGATTGCTCATTTCTCTGCAGGCCACCTCAAAGGGTTTCAGAGCATTGCAAACCGATTGCATCACCTCCCACTGGTCACAGCTTATAAGTTCCCTGAAATTGCACTCTAAAGACATTTCGTCAATGGCTTTCTTTTGCTCGACTAGCCTTTCGAGCATAAAATATGAGGTCTTCCACTTGGAGGGAACATCCTGGATCAGCTGATTTTCAGGCAAGTTGTAGGCTTTTTGAAGTTCTGCCAGCTTCTCTTTTGCCTTTGCCGAACGATGCACTCGTTCACAGATCTTCCGTGCAATGCTTAGCAAGCTCTGTACCATCCTCTGGCTCTTTATGGCTTCGTTAACAATGAGATCTATGTTATGACCGAAACAGTTCATGAGGGTGTGAGCGTTGTCCTCCAGGACGTTTCCGATGGCTTGATTATCAGTGACAGTGAATCCAAGCTTCAGGCCTGAGGAAACGATCCAGGTGTCCCAAAGGTACTCAAGTTGCTTCTGTATGCTAAGCATGTTATAATCACAGTCTATTAGGGAGACACCGAGCAGAGCTGAGCAGTGGAAATCTTGCCCCTGAGGTCGGACACGTGACTCAAACGTCACCCAGTGGGCTGTAAGAGTCAGGTATTCTCGCGTTTGGCTGCTCACCCATATGCTTGTTGTGAAATGAATGATTCCACTCTCAGCCTCTTTGAGGTGTGCCAGGACAACCTCTTTTACACTTTCGTACATTTCTGGTATGGCAGTGCTGGTGAAGTATGATGAAGAAGGAAGAGAATACTGCGGTTGGAGGTATTCCAGTAATCGGTTCAGACCAACGTTTTCCACCACAGCTGATGGCTGAAGATCCAGTGCAAGCATTTCAGCAACGAGTTTGGTAATTTTTTTGGCAACTGGGTGACGATCATCAAATTTCTCACTATTCTCCTCATATGCTGATGTGTCCATGAGCTTCTGTTTTGCTTGAACTTCAGCAGACGAAGCATGACCTGAGATATTACTATTATTTTCAAGCACATGCCCGTGAAACCTCTGCATGTGCCTAAACAAGCAACTAGTGCCCAGGTTAGTTGTTTTCTTCCCCCTGCTTATTGTGCGGTTACAGTGCAAACAGACCACCTTAGTGGGGTCTGCAGAAGAAAGAGAAAAATGATTCCACAGCTTTGAAGTCTTTTTGCTAAAAATGGTTTGTTTCTTCTCGCTAACAGGGCTGTCGGTCACATTTGACGACATGTCCTCCTCTGAAGCGAGCGTGCTATGGAGTGACTGAGGTAAGACTGCTTTGTCACTTGTGCTTTTTTGGTTCTTTAGGACATCAGGGTGCCGTCTCATCAGATGACGCATCAAACAGCTCGTGCCGAAGTCTCCCCGTTTGCCGCGACTAATGACGCATGGACAGTAACGACACAAAGCCTTGAGCTGGTCAACTGGGGAGACAATGAAGTGGTGCCATACTTCAGATTTCACTCTTTTCATTATCTTTTTGTTTTGTTGGAAAACTGAGCTTGGCTCTTGAGCCAGGCTCGAGACGTCAGCAGAATCGTCTGGGGAGGACGAGAGCTGTATACTTTCACTTTTTAGACCAAAAGACATGTTCAGTGAAGACTCTTGTCCAGAATGATATGAGGCATCGTTTAACTCCTCCTTTATATCTATATTGTCACGGTCATCCATGGGCACTTCGTCTGACATGGTTTCAGGGGACGAGGAGGTACAAGGGGGTTCTTTTTTGATTTCTACCGGGTCCTGCATCTGCGAGTGTGATAACAGAGTTGGCGGCGTTGTGTATGGTGGAGGAATTGTCGATCCCTGTCCATTTTCTTCAATGACGATGTCTCGGTGGGCCCGCCACATGTGCCGGATTAGGCAACTCGTCCCTAGGTCTTTCCCATTTTTACCCCGACTGAACTCGTTCATACAGTGAATACACACTGCTTTGGAGCTATCCGCAGGAGACAGATAAAAGTGTTTCCACACAGCTGATCGCCTTCGAGAGTTTGCACTTTTAGGGGTAGATCCAGAGCAGTCAGACCCAATGTCCATGGCGTCATCACTGTGGTTGTTAATGGAATGAGGGGATGGGGCAGCACCAGACTCAGCCTTGGCACTCTTTTCCACTTTGGGCTTGACTTTCTGCAGCGCCTCTTTGGATGCTACATCTGCGGCTTCTGCTGTAGAGGTGGACGGTGAGGTGTGATTGTTTGAGTGGGATTTGCTGCTAGCTGCCATATCGTTATTTGGTGATTCTGCAAGAGGTACGAGAGACGAGGCAGAATTCGACGACGTATTTGGCGGCTCACTGTCTTGTAAAAGTACAGTAGGGTGAGCCCTTCGCACATGCCTCATTAAACAACTAGTGCTGAGGTCTTTCTCATTTTTACCCCGACTGAACTCTTTCATACAATACATACAGATAGCTTTGGTACTATCGCGAGGAGATATGAAAAAATGGTTCCAGGCAGGAGATTTTTTTCTTGGATTAAGAGGGTTCCTAATAGATGTCAGAAGGCTTTGCGTGACCGCATCCATTGCAACATCATAAAGAGTACTCGTGTAGCCACTCAGCAGGTTATCATAATCATCATCATTACTTCTAGTGACAAAGGGGCCTACAGCCCCATCAAAGAATAACTTGTCATCCTCCTGAGAACCTTCACCCGTTTCGATTGGTTCCTCTTTGATATGTACACTCGTGTCGATTATCGAATTGTCTTTGTCTGTTTCAGTAGTCTGAGTTGTATCATCTGAAATGGCTGGAGATATTGAACAGTCCTGCTTATCACAGGTTTCTTCCTCTGGACCGTCGGCTAAATGTTCAACAACCTGAGAAGATACGTCATCGAGTGTCCCCTTCAGGGATGAAGTTGCAAATGGAGACTCTCTTGTCAGTGGAATCTCACGAGGGGTCACGCTGTACGATTTAAAAACATAACCGTCTTGCCCCTCAATTTTCAAACAGGTGCCCTTGACTTCTTGTCTCTTGTCATTTTCCATAGAACCGTTATGTTCCAAGTGCACATCATCAGTCTTTTGAGAAAGGTCTTCCTCCACATCCATTTTTTTAGCAGAGTGAATTTCTGCTAGGAAACTCAAGTTTCTCTAATGAAAGCAGCTTGTTGAGTGTTCCAGTGTCATCTGTGTGGCTGTCTCTTCAAACGTCCAGTTCGATGGCTACCGATTCAAATCATGAAGACATGTGAAACATCCATGTAGGAGAGTGTAAACAACTTTCCGTGGTGGTATCTGTAAATAAGAGAAGAGAGAAGTTATTGATTTTTTTTTTTCCTTCCACTAGAGAGGCAGCTACTTGGTGATAAGTATAATATAGACTGTTTATTCAAACAGACCAGGGCCGAGTTATTTCTTTGTTGCTTAACAAATATATGACGAATATGCAGATCAGGATAATTCAGAATATATTTATTCAGATCCTTCCCTGCATATGCACTGTGAACTGGAATAGCTGGAAATAGAAATAGCTGGAAATAGACGCAGAAATGTGAATGCTTGTGGACTGAGTGGGTGTACTGAAAAACAAATTCATGAACAGCGTATGTCCGATGTACAAGTACGTGTACAGTTTAGTTTAATGAGCAACATGATACTGTCTTTGCGATTTGAGGCTATAAAACCATGTGGACGTGCTTTACCTTTATCATGCCTGTTGGTTTGCTGTTTTGAGTTTTAGAATAAACACGAATTGATCTAACAATCAGACAACATAATGTACACTGATCAGCCACAACATTAAAACTACCTCCCTGATATTGTGTAGGCCCAACTTGTGCCACCAAAACGGCTCTGACCTGTTGAGGCGTGGAGTCCACAAGACCTCTGAAGGTGTGCTGTCGTATCTCGCACCAAGACCTTAACAGCAGATCCTTTAAGACCTGTAAATTGCGAGGTGGGGCCTCCGTGGATCAGACATGTTTGTCCAGCACATCCCACAGATGCATGTTCAGATCGAGAATTTGAGCGCAAAGTCAACCTCTTATACTCCGTCACGTTCCTCAAAAAATTCCTGAACAATTTTGCAGTCTGACAGGGCACATTATTCTGCTGAAAGAGGCCACTGCAATTACGTAATACTGTTGCCATGGCAGGGGTACTTGTTCTGCAACAATGTTTAGGTAGGTGGTATGTATCAAAGTAACATAGCACATGAATGCCAGGACCCGAGATTTCCCACCAGACCATTGCCCAGAGCATCCCACTGCCTTCTTCCAGTACTGCATCCTGGGAGTCATCTCTTCCCCAGGTTAGCAATGCACACGCACCCGGACATCCACGTGATGTAAAAGAAAACATCATTAATCAGCCCAGGTCACCTCTTTTCATTGCTCCATGGTCTAGTTCTGACCCTCACAAGCCCACTGCAGGGGCTTTCAGCAGTAAACAGGGGTCAGAATGGGCACTCTGATAGGTCTGCAGCTCCGCAGTCCTATCGTCAGGTCATAGATCCTTCCTTGGGCCATTTTTGGCAGGTATTAACCACTACATGTTAGTGGTTTTAATGATACGGCCGGTCAGAGTATATCCTATGCAACACTTCAGGCTGTGCTACTATAGGAAAATAATCAGTGCCGAAGTACTGTGATGTGGCTTGTCATGCAGTATAGTTCCTGATACCACCCTAAGGTTCATTATTCTCCTCTATCAGCAGACCATAAAGAGTTACATTCCTCTTATTCAAAACTTATTTGGCAATGAATCTCTCTCTCTCTTTTTTTATACTAAACATCACATTCTTTCTGTCTGTTCAGAGTAACATTTAGTTCCGATATGTCCACAAGCTGAGTTAGCTCTGAACACTCGTTTATAGGCTCTCTTTTCTTCTCTCAAAGTTAACAAATCAAATTGTTATTACTAGGAAAAGTGAAAAACCGTAAAGTCTTTAATACTGAAGTCTCCCCTGTAGCGTAAAACAGGGCCGACACTGAAGACTCCTTTAATGAAATGGCAAATGAACATATTATTAACGATACGTGCGTCTGTTAAATAACGTTTCAATCTGTTTATTATTAGACTTAACTTATGGTGATCCACCGTAAGACCTTGTGAAATATTATCAGAAACAATAATGTATTAGAACAAGCGCATTAATATGAACCTGTGAATTGAATCTGAATTACAGTCGGCGCTGATGTTATAAAACAAACACTTTTGAACAGTCAAATTAAAGGATGCAACAGTTCCGTCATAGATCATGTATATCAGGTGTATAAATACGTTTTATTTTTATTTCAATTACTGAGCTATAAAGCAGTGGGCCTCAACCTTTTCTTGTACCACGGACCGGTTTCATGCATGAAAAGTTTTCCGCGGACCGGGTAGAGGAGCGGGGGTACACATTGCAGGTGTATCACCTGTTGCGATGAACCCGTGACTTGATATTTTCATTTATATGCAGCTTTCTTTTTGCTGGCACTCTGTGACCCTTCTGCTGTCCCATCGTTTGCTTGTTCCTTCCCAAAAAGAAAAGAAAAGAAAACAAAACAAACAAACAAACAAAAACTCTCTGGTGAATTTTGATTTTTGGCTCATTTTTTTTCAAGGGTCAACTTGTGTCGCTGATGAGCGTGCCAGAGCCAAGCGTTGTAGTCAGGCAAGTGCGGAAACGGTCGCATTTCAAAATAACATCCGTAAGACTAATGAAAGAAAAATAACTATAGTTTTTTTTTTAACCATGATTTTTTTTTCTTTCTTTTTTTTCAAATGATCCACGGATCGGTACCGGTCCGGGGACTGGAGGTTCGAGACCCCTGCTATAACGGGTCTATCCCTTCACCTATACAGCTGCAGTTTTTTTTTTTTTTATCTGATTTACAGAATAGTGTACTGTACGTAAACAAAAGTGAACAAACAGAAAATGTAACGTACCTCAAAAACATGTTTACGCTTGGAGCTGAGCAGAACTCTGTTCTAAACACCACATCAACCTTCAACTCTGATCCAGTGTGTGTGTGTGTGTGTGTGTGTGTGTATTTTATATATA
>JAOVYU010000021.1:7058026-7069139 GCA_025674565.1 Synodontis membranacea | reverse complement strand
AACTGGAAACAAACAAAAAATGAAAAGGATAATGTCTATCAGCATTCTGTATCATCAATCAATCAATTACAATGCATCTTCACATGGGTGATTGTTCTTCATGCTTCTCTGCATGTGTGTAATGGACATCCAACCAAATCCACGTGGCTAATGAAAATCCAAATATTTTCTTAATTGCTTATATTTTCCAAGATGTGCTCAACGGTATATCACGCAGAGAAATTAATGTCTGACAGTTTAACATTGATTTTCCTGTTGTATATGTCATTTTACTGTTCTTTTATTTTTTTGTTGGTTTTTTAAGTGGTGTTACAGTCCAACCCAGACTATTCGAATTCTGCTGCTTTGCTGGTACAGTAACAGGGCACTCCTCCTGGTTTCAGTGAAACCGATGATCATGTCATTATATTATAACTAGCATATATGAAATGTAGAGTATGAAGATTATAATGAATAAAGAGTATGTATGAAGAGTCAAACATACAGTATGCATGATATTACTGTATGTGGGAAATATGTACCTATAATTTAAACTATTACATTGTTGCATAATTTAATTTGTGCCAAAAATGTAAAACAGTTGTACCGGCTCTCCTCTATATCAGATGTAAATGTAAGAATACTCAGCAATTAGTGTATGTTCCTTAAAGTATACGTAAACATTTTAGTGTTTCAAATACTTGACAATAAATATGCTACTCTTGGAGTATACTTAGATCGTATATTTGAAGTAAACTAAAGTGTACTTGCCAATTAGTGTACTTCTCTGCAAGTAAGCTTGGTGACATGAGTACTAATTGCCAGTGCACATAAACATAAGTAAATTAGACAATTAGTGTACTTCTCTTCATATATACAGATATTCTAGCATATCAAAAGTTAAGTCTCTTGACATTGATAAACTGCAGCATGTCATGTTCTGTGTAGGAAGGAGGACGCAGATGCAGAGAAGTAATATTGATGATTTATTAAATCTTCAGCAAACACCACTCAATGACCAAGGGAAAAAATAATACACTCCCAATGGGAGGAAAAACCAAACCCAAAAAACTAAAGAAACTGCACGCTAAAAAAAACCCAGCCAAGCCACCTAAGGAACACAAAATACTTTAACAAGTCCCAAAAATAATAGTCTCAAAGTCCAGCTCCGTAGAGCGTCACCTCCGAGAGTCTAATAGACATCGGACATTGTAGGCAGGGGCGCCACTGACGTCAACCGCATCTGGCATGGTAGGTTCGGTGTCTCCTCTATCCAATGGACCTGGATCGCTGGCCTGAGGAGAGACACATGAAACACAGGCGATATATGCATATGTGAGGGTAGCCTAAGCTTTACTGATACAGGGTTTACTATTTCTGTGATCTGGAATGGACCCATGAACCTCGGGGAGAGTTTAGCACAGGGAAGATGCAGACGCAAGTCCCGGGGTCGACAGCCACACTCTATCACCTACCCAGTATTCTGGCTCCTCCAGCCTTCTATGATCCGCTTGGGATTTAAATCGGCGAACTGTCCGCTGAATGGAAGCATGTGCCCCCTCCCGGACCCGCTCTGCCCGACAGAACCAGTCATCCACCCGAGCTACCTTGGTGGGTGTCCCGTCCCATGGGCACAGTGGGGGCTGGTAACCGAGAATGCATTGGAACGGTGTTAAGCCTGTCGCAGCGTGTGTGCCCATACCAGAAGCTCTGCCCAGTCATGCTGCCGGGCATGGCAGTAGGCCCAGAGGAATCTCCCAAGCTCCTGAATTGTGCGTTCTGCCTGACCGTTTGATTGTGGGTGGTATCCCAAGGTCAGGCTCACGGTGGCCCCCAGTTTGCCCATAAACGCTTTCCATACTCTGGAAGTGAACTGGGGGCCCTGGTCCAAAAGGATATCCTCCGGTAACCCATAAGACACCAGGAAGACACTCTGGAACAGAGCCTCAGCTACCTGTAGGGCAGAGGGAAGGGAAGAGAATGGTATGAAGCAGCACCCCTTTGGAAAAACGGTCTATCACTACTAGTATGGTGGTGTGCCCTTTCGATTCCGGCAGGTCCGTGACAAAGTCCACTGCCACATGGGACCACGGCCTGTTCGGAATTGGGAGGAGCATTAGTTTCCCGGCAGGCAACTGGCGAGAACCTTTGGTGACCACACACATGGAGCAAGAGGCTACAGCCCTCTGGATGTGTTGTCACATGGCGGGCCACCAGTACTTACCCCGTACGAGCCCCATGGTCCCGGCGAACCCTGGATGGCCACTGGCCAACACGGCGTGTGCCCATTCCACCACCCGGTCCCACAGGGACACACGGCACGGAGGTCTGTCCGGGGGGACAGCCCGATGGTGTCGATTGACCCCTGGTAGCTCGGGCAATCTCCCCGTCTAGATCCCACATGACTGGCGCCACCACCCGCCCGGACGGCAGGATGGGTTCCGGGGCCTTGACTGCCTCATGTGGGGCGAAATACCTGGACAGCGCATCGGCTTTACCATTTTTGGACCCTGGGTGATAAGTGACTGTAAAATTTAATCAGGTAAAGAATAAGGCCCACCGCGCCAGCCTCTTAGGCTGTCGGATATATTCTAGGTTACAGTGATCCGTATATACCACAAAGGGGTTCTGCGTGCCCTCTAACCAATGACGCCACTCCTCTAACACAACCTTGACGGCCAACAGTTCTCGGTTACTGATGTCATAGTTGCGCTCCGCGTCCATCAGCTTCTGCGAAAAGAAAGCGCATGGGTAAAGCTTCTCAAGGGTCCCCTGACACTGTGACAGCACCGCTCCTAGACCTACCTCTGAGGCATCGACCTCTACCACAAAAGGTTTGGTAGGGTCAGGAATTTTCAGTATAGGAGCTTGTGTGAAGAGCTCCTTGAGTTTTAGAAAGGTCTGGCAGGCCTGTGGGGTCAAAGCAATATTTTTTGGCTTCCCCTTCAGGAGGACTGTTAGTGGTGCTGCCATGGCACTAAAACCCCTGATGAAGCAACGATAGAAATTTGCGAACCCTAAAAATCGTTGTAATTCTTTTACTGTGGCAGGCTCCAGCCAGAGCGTAACAGCAGTAACCTTACCAGTGTCCAAGGACACCCCACAAGGTCCGATATTGTAAGATAGGAACGAAATTTCGGTTTTATGGAATTCGCACTTTTCGGCTTTCGCATATAAACTATGGTCACGCAACCGTCGGAACACTGTTTTGACATGCTGGACGTGTGTTGTGAGGTCCGGAGAATAGATCAAAATATCGTCTAGATACACGATGACATATCTGTTTAGTAGGTCTCGGAAGATATCATTCATGAAGGCTTGAAAGAATGATGGAGCATTTACTAAACCGAACGGCATCACATTGTATTGATAATGACCTGATGTGGTGCTAAACGCCGTCTTCCACCCATCGCCCTCTTTTATACGAACCAGATTGTATGCACTCCGAAGGTCGAGCTTGGTGAATAACTTGGACCCCCAGAGTGGCTCTATGGTGGACGGGATGAGAGGAAGAGGGTGAGGGTATCTTACTCTGATAGAATTGAGTCCGCGGTAGTCAATGCATGGCTGAAGTTCGCCATCCTTCTTTTGAATGAAAAAGAAACTCGCGGATGCTGGGGACATGGAGCAACTAATTGCGCCTTGTTTAAGGGCTTCAGACACATAGTCTTCCATTGCTCGGGTTTCCACCTCAGACAGTGGGTAGACACTGGACCTTGGGGGAACCGTCCCCGGTAGGAGCTCAATGGCACAATCCCAAGGTCAGTGAGGCGGGGGACGGGCGGCCTTGGAAATGCTAAATACCTCAGCTAGCCCTCTATACAGTTTAGGTAGGTTAACAGGAGTACAGGCGTTAGGACTTTCCACAGTAGTGGCATGGACCGATACGTAAGGAGAACTTTGGTGTTTAGCACACGACGGAGACCATGACGTAATTTGAGCGGTGCGCCAGTCTGTGGATGGATTATGAGTTCGCAACCAAGGTAACCCTGATAGGATCATTGGTTGCATCTGCTCCAGCACAAGCAGCTGAATATGTTCAGTGTGTGCGGGAGGAATGTGGAGCTGAATAGGGATTGTGATCTGAGACACTGGTGTAACTGGGTGGCCGTCCATAGAATCAACACAGTGTTATTGTTAATAATAATATGCCCAGAAATAAAAAGTGGTGTGTGAGATCTGGTACCGCCTTAGGACGTTGTGCCCTGAGAGGGCACGTGGCCAGGAGATGAGCAGCTGCTCCACAATATAGACAGAGTCCTATATGTTGTCGTCGGGCCTTCTCGCTGCTTGACAACCGGGACGAACCTGTCTCCATGGGTTCGGGAGCTGGAAGATCTCGGGTGGAACCAGCAGTTACGTTGAGGTTAGCTGATGGAGGTGGTGAAGTTTGGCAGCCAGTAGGGATGTGGCGCTGCTTGGCCCTTGGTTAAGTGCATTGAGATCTAAGCCCTCATCGCGACAGACGAGCTCAATCTGGAGGGCTGGGTTCAAACCTTCTAGGAAGGCATCCATTAAGGCCGTTTCGTTCCACCCCGAGTCGGAGGCAATGACCCGAAAGTGAATGGCGTACTCCGTGGTGGTTTGTTGTCCCTGCTGTAATTAAAACAGCCGCCTGCCACTCGATCTACTCGGGTCTGGGTGGTCGAACATGGCCTGAAAGAAAGAGGAGACAGTATCATATGTATCTAATACTGTCCCCCCAGCCGAGCCACCTAAGGAACACAAAATACTTTAACAAATCCCAAAGAATATTAGTCTCAAAGTCCAGCTCCGTAGAGCGTCATAAAACACAGAAGGCAAACAGTCACTACACTTAGCGGCTAGCGCTGCGGAGTTCCGGACAGCGGAGGGGCACGTCCCGAAGCACCGAGTCAGAAGAGCTGAGGCCCGTCCACTGGAGGCACGGCGTAGCGCGTAGCACATAGCTTAGCCCGAGTAGCACTTAGCTTAGCGGCTCGTAACGGCAGCATAACGGCAACCTAAGGATGTAGGGAAACATAAAACACAGAGAATCACGATGGAAAACGTGCAACAGGTCGCTGGAGAGAGGGGATTAAATAGGGTAACTAATTTCAGATAATAAGTTAGTTAACCAATGAAAAAATGGGAGAAATACGGGAAGTGTGAAGTCAGCCCCAACACACCACAATACCCAGAAGTGCTTGGGGGAAAAACTTAAAGTGACAGACACACATAAACACACCAAACCTCAGGTCATACTAGTATGGGGACTAGTATTCTGGCGACCTGGAGCGTTGGTGAGGACCGGCGGACATAACACAGCGAAATTCTAAATTGAAGGTATGTGACCTTGGTCAGGGTGTAAAATGCCCAGGTGCAGTTTTACACACCCATTTATAACCTTTTTTGGCCCTAGAATGAAGCAAGTTGTTTTTTCCTTTCTTTGGTGGGCTCATTAATAAGCTGATAAGCTCTGCTCTGATTGCCTGATTTGCAGCGAGGCACTGCGGTGGCTGACACTGAAGCAACAACGCAGGCTATTTCTTTGAATAGGACGCATGCAGGATAATAAAATTATCCTTTGTGTACATAAGCTAGATCGTATTCTGTCTACTTAGCTATGCTAGGTACTTGGTACTTGCTAGTAAGTAACATTATCAGTACTAGCTACTTGCTTTTGATCTTGACAACAATGCAAGATCCCAGATGATCAGGCCTTAACTGTTGTGGTCGGGGTTGTGATGTCAGTGCTGGTGGAACCGGATCTCTTTATTGTCAAACACTGATCTAAGCCTGCTTGATAGTGTCCAAGGTTTGGGAAATTGCCCAGAGTGAAATGTGCAGAGTATACTTCAAATTCATTTGTCAGAAATCCTGTTGGAGATGAACATCTTCCACTTCTTCCTGGAACATTTTTACACATAGTTTCCATTGTTGCTCCATTTTGAAATTGTTTTCTTCTTCACCTGCAATACCTGCAGAAATGATGTAGTTTTGTTGTGCAGGTCCATGGTAATATTGCCTTGGCTAGAATATAGGCTGGTGTATACAAATCTTAGGGATATAAATATTAATGTGTCACTGATGTTATGAAACAGTCTAGGATTTGGACTCGTCCTAATTTACTGCCCTCTTTTTTAAATGTGGGATTTATATTTTAAGGAGGCAACAGTGCTTGAATTTCACAGTATGTCAGTTCCATGTACCCAACTGTCCTTTTTAAATTTTGTCAAGGTAAATGCAATTTTCCATTCTTCAGCACCTTTAAATATGTAAATATTTAACTAAATATACATAATTAAAGAACTAATCTTTCTTTCATTGATGTATGACAGTTAATTGTGATCCATGATGTAGGTTTTTTTATGCTTTTGCATTTTTCCTTTGGCTTTCATATTAACTTCTCAAGATGAATTTTTATCTTTTTATCTATTTATTTTGTCATCTAGATTAAAATAGTTGGGCAGTCTAATCAGATTCATTTCATGCTCTTCATGCTCTGCAATAGTTGCTTTTAGCAGAGGTACTGTGGGTGGTTACATCAATACCTATCAAGTCTCACAATGGCAGAAACATGCACAAAAGGAATGCCTATTGCATTTGTAGTATGCAAAGTCTGGACCGCTGGCAGGATCTTTCCTGAGGGACAAAGCAGAAACAAAAAGAGTATTATCACCTTCCTTCGGAAGCACAAAAATGCAAAGAATTGTTTACCCTCACCGGCCAGGCCCCAGGATAGAGAGATTTGCAGTGCAATGCTGATTGTGTGTCCTGAAAGCCTTTGGGGAATCACATGCTCTCTGGGTAACCGGAGAAGGGGAAATAAAATAAAGGATGGCTGGAAATGAAATTGTAGGTAGGATGAGGTGCATACTCTTAGGTGCACACATACGCTCTTGCATGCACGCATACACACACACACACACACACACACACACGCTTTCAGGAAATCCCTTTGTATCATCAATCTCACCCTTCAGAGCAGGACCCCCATGAGTCTTTGCTTCTGTTTCTGGCTCTCTCTTTCTCTCCGTACCTAGACAAGGTCTCCAGACACCTCCCTCCAACCAGGCCACTGAACCGGCTTGCATTAAAACAGCACACACGCCTATTATATATCACTGCAACTCTTCAGTCAGAGCTGCATAAGCCCTGTAATACAGAACAGAAGGAGTTGCAAAAGTAATTGAAATCACACGCTCTGATTCAGGGTAAGCCAATAAAGTGAGGATGAGCAGAACATGTAGAACAGCCTCTGAGGAGGAAGCTGGGGAGTTGGGAAGCTGGGTTGCATTTTATCTCCGTTCCCTTCTTTTGATGTGATGATGCGAGTTTACAATGGGACACGACGCTTCATGCTGAGTTCCTATTGATTACTGGTTTTATCTCACTCAAAGCCACCTGACACAGAAACACTCCCTCCACGGCCCCTTCTCAGCCCACATCAAAAAAGCTACCGCTCCTTCTTTCGTCTGTTACATCAAAGATGTACAAATTACTACTGACTTTTTATAGGAGAAAAACCAAAACATCTTGAGCTTCATTGTGTGTGGCTGTAAAATGGTAGCTGATGCCAGAGCTCATTATAGAACGTTAAAGGCCCAATCAGGAAAAGGTGAATAAAACAGTGCTGTGGTCAGTTCAGGATTAACAGAGGGCATGAAAACATAAAACACGGTCCAAGAGTCTGCGTTCAACAGCTTCCATGAGCCTGGTAAAAAAAACTTTAACCTAATACAAAATTCAAGATTCAAGGTTCTTTATTTGTCACATGTAGTTATAGCTGGTACAACATACAGTGAAATGTTTTTTCTGGCTAAAAGTACTCCCAGACTGTCCTATACATACTAAAACGAGAAATAAGAAATAAGTACCAACAGAAAAATTAGTATAAATAAGAGAAAAACTATAAGTGTACAAAAAAAGAAATCTATATGAAAATGTATCTACCATATGTATACATACATACATATATATAACAGAAGGTATTGCACTGTAATGCAGATTGCACTGTGAGGTATAAACTAAATATATACATAAATACAGATGCACCTTGAATATGTAAACTATAATGACGGTGTGCCATAAGGTGCAAATGTGCAGATATCTTATGTGCAGATGTGCAGATATTGTATTTCATACTTGTTATTCCAGAAAACATTATTCACACTTACTACAAATTACTTAATATACATTAATTAATTCATTATTTCTTTCATTCATTCATTCATTCATTTATTGCCTACATGCTAGATTATAGGTTTATAACAGATGAATATGGTAATTGTTTTGATATCAGGAATCAGCTGGCAAAGACCGATTGTGTTATCTAATAAAATATCCATTCTTATAAAAAAAAAAAAAAAAAGACTTTGTCTAAATAAATATGCATGAATTTGCAAAATTAACCAAACCAAATATCTTTTCTTTGGATTGTGTTAAAGTTCAAATATTTATTTTGCTGTGAAGATGCTATGAAGTGAAAGAATTAAAAAGTGCTTTTTTTTCTTAAGCAGTTTGTCATACAAAATTGAATGCTAATACTTATACTTCCTAAGTAATATCTTCTTCTCTTTTGACATAGGAATAGAAACGAACCTGTAAACCTCATGAATGCTGCTTACCTAGCAAAAGATATATTTTGAGGAAAGTGGTTTCTTGTGTTTCCACTCTAGATAGTTGGGGTAAGAAGGTATAAAATGATAAATGACATAATAATAATGGCACATAAATTAAAAAAAAATTAAAAAAAAAAAAAGTGGGTGAGGCTTAGTCTTTTTTTTAATCTATGAACCCATTTTTAATTAAAATTGTCATTAGATATAAAGGACAAATTGCTTCAGTTATTGAGGTTTGGATGAAACCATTCAATTCATTTGACCAGTCAGAGAGATTAATAAGGATAAGAACTCAATTATATATATAATATCTTTAATATTATTTCATATTATTTAATACTCCCTTTTCAGTAATTATTATGATAATGATGGACTGTAACAAAATTAAAAAATTGTGAGCCTACTATCTCTGCCTCATGGTTACCTGGAATCACTTTGAGGCGATCCTAAAGATCGTTTCCATAATTGCAATGATGCCATAATTCTTCAAAAAAAAAAAGAAGTTCCCTTTAACATCAACAATGTCTGAAGATGCATCATTCATAAACCAGCTCTTAGTTGGCATCAGTTTAAAGAATGTTTTCTAGTTTTTAAGAATCTAGTGCACATTTTAATGCTTTGCATTTGAGGGCTTTATTTAATCTTTTGACATGTTTACCATTGTCCCATTACGTTCTGGCCTCCTGCCTTCCACTGTAGAGAAAACGGCGAGATAAGCCAAACATTTCTCCATCGACAGAGCACTGCACCATATCAGTATAGTCAATATTTACACATGCATAACTCTCTGCTTGCATGTAGTGGGACGCTCTGTTATGCCTGACATTTTCGGCCGGGGAGCTTAGAGGAGATAGTGGCAGGTGTGTTTCCTGTTCTTCCCCTTCTCTGCATTCCCCTCTAACCCCCTCCACTTCATTTCTTTCTTCTTTCTGCAGCAGAATCCTAAATGTGTCCTGAGATCTGCAGGCCTGCCCAGAATGTTCTCTCGCTTTCGTATGATTTGTGAGACTCAGTGGGGAAGGGAACAGAACTCCTATAGGTTAAAATCTGCAAACAATGAGTCTTGTGAGCATGATGGATGAGCTACATCCTCGGCCATTTGTCTGTGCTTTATCTTCCTTCGCTTTATCAATTGTTATCCCAACTTTGCTTAACACGCATTCCCTGAATGTAGTTCGAGAGAACGATATAACGGGAGAGAGAGAAAGCGAGTGAGAAAGGGGGAGATCAACGCGGGCTTGAAGTAGAAGTTGAAGTAAGAGGACTCCTCAAAGACTTTCAGGTCCTAATTAAGAGCAGGGCTGCTATCTCATCCTGTGACATTTAGCCGGACATTCTTGATAAATGTCACATCCATGGTTGTGCACACAGCAAATGGATGCTTCACCAAATGCCTAATAACCTTAATAAATATTCTCGCCAGGAATTCAGATTCTCTAGTATGTTCGCACTTGCATATATGAATGCATACCTCATCAACAAGGAGTGTGGATGTGTTTCTCTGTATGTGTGTGTGTGTGTGTGTAAGCTTGGGCCAAATAAAGATTGCTGATGTGGGGAAGTCATTTACATATATAGCGTACATACAGGATGTAACCATCCCTTCTTTGTGTCAGACATATTGAGATGCTATTGCAGAATTCATTTTGTTATTCATTTATATATTAAATGAATATTTATGTATGTGTTTTCATTATCAATGACTTCTGTGCCTGAAATTATCCCTTTTCATTTATCCCGTTCATGAAGAGTGTCCATGCTTATAGATGGTAAATTTAAGGCTGTTTAATGGGAAATATAAGATGTAAATCCGCTCCAAATCATTTAGCAATTTACTGTTTGTTTGTTGCCTCAGAAATGTAATACAATTTACATTTGCATCTCAAGAGCATTGCTATATTATGCTCAAAACTATACTTTCATTCATTATTTTTATTTGCCATTGTATTCCTATACATAAACCGACATTTGGGATTTAATATGAGTGATATTTAGGAAAGGTCCAAATGAATACAGTATGAGGTGCCATTTTAAAAATGTATTTGTTTATTTATTTAATTATTTGCTTGTTTGTTTATATCTTTTACCATATTTTGGATATACAAGGTGTCCTGGGTAAAGTGTGGATCAGTAGAAAATTACTTTGCAGTTTAGACTTTGCAACACTGGAGTGTATGCTGAATACAAGAATGTTGAACATTTATTAGTGTATCAGAAGTGCAGATCTTTAGTATGATAGAATTACGAGATATTTAGTATTTGGTCCCATTTTTGCTTTAATGAGAGTGTTCACTCCAACTATCATAGCCTCTACAAATTTGTACAAAAACCTATGATCCATTTTCAATCAATCCGTCAGAGTGTCATCTGAATACAAGAAATTATAGGAAGAGAAATAAAAAAGATTAATAGAGATTAGACAAAAACTGGACCTTGTGTATAAGGCAGATAACATGGCCAAAAACTCAAATCTGCTTGACGGATGGATGGATGAATGGGTGGATGAATGAACTTCTGTTCATTCCAATTTAAAATTAAAGGAAAATCCCATA
>JAOVYU010000021.1:7000449-7010945 GCA_025674565.1 Synodontis membranacea | reverse complement strand
TCTCTTTTTTTTTTTTTTTTTTTTTTCCCCCCCCCCCCCCCCCTCTTTGTGCTGTCCTTTTTCCATTCATCAGTTTAGTATAGAAGAAGTGGTCATGTGTGTGAAATGGGTGTAAAAGGAGAGCTGCTACTGCTGCAGGAGAAAGAGCGGGCTGCTGCAGGCCGGCATGAAACACAGCTTATTATCCACATTCTATCACTGCCATTCCCACCACATTATTCGTGTTAAATAAGGTTCTCTACAAAGATACAACATAGAAAACTGTTGAATATAGAACTGTAGGCCTTTCAAAATGACTTCTGGCTCCTCTTCTGTTGATTTGAAATGATGGTATTTTTTTTTTTTTTCCCCATATATTCCGTTTTTTTTTTCTTCTGTCCAATAAGGATCAACGCTTGTACTCGTTATCTGTGACCAACCATGCTTATTGCAAATTGTCCCAAAATTTGCTACTGAAAAAAAAAAAAGAAAGAAATCTCATTTTCTTTATACACATAATGTATGTATACAGTGCCTATATTTCCAGTTTCAAAATACAGTGGGTTCAGTTCAAGAAAAGAAAAGAAAAAAAAAAGTATGCAAAGTATTAAAGGTACTACTGGAATTTAGTTCATTTTGATCAGTTCATTTGCACAGATCAGATTCTTCAATGCCCGTGCTTTAAATTGGTGGACATTGGTATGTGGTAACAGGGCTTGGGGTCTTAAATTTTTCCTCACTCAGCCCTTCCTCTCTGAACTCCCATTTGTTAAGGGTATTGTTTGTTGAGCTGTTTGTTTGTAACTTTTCCTCTTTGGTCAGTAAAAGTTGTTCAAGTGCCAAAGGTGGACTCCAGCAGAAGGCCTATTCACAGAGCGTGCAGGTCAGAACCTCAGATCTGGCCTTAAAAAAAAAAAAAAAAAAAAAAAAAAAGGAGTAGACATCCAGTGAGCCTTAAAGAATGCAAGGTCCCTTACAGGCAGCAGTCCTGCAGGCTCTCGGGTGCTCTGTGTGAGGTGCTGTGTGGACGTATGTCCTCCGTGGCACTAGGGGCGCTGCCCATTTACAAAGCGGAGCTACAGACAGGCAGTTGGAGGCGGATGTTGAGCCGATGACAGACAGCAAGTTATCTACAGCAGGCGGGCAGGAGCAAAGAGCTTGTCGGGCTTCCATAGAGTCCATGTGAAGCTCTCCACACCATCAGAACTTCGGCCAGTGTTAGGAGACCTGTTGACATAGAAACATACGGAACACGTTTAGAGGAATGCATCCAGAGGCATCTACTTGATGGAAATGAAGGTTCCATGGAAAACTGTTAAACATATTTAGTTTAAAAAAAAAAAAAAAAAAAACTGTAGGCATTTCAAAATGAAAGGGTTTTAATTACTTGCTGATCCTCATCTGGCAATCTGCAGTTACGGTCATTTGTCATATATTCATATTTCTTATTCCTTTGATGACAATCATTGGTTGTACAACTGCAGTCAGCCATGGCTATTGTAAGTTGTAGCAGAGGTTGTTGGTCCCGTAAGTTGATCTCACTTTTATATGAATACTGTATTTGCAATACAAACAAAATATATACAGAATTGGTAGCATCATTGTGGCACAACGGGTAGGACTAACATCACTCTTTTTGCTTCTGTGACCTCTTGAAGGCAACAATATGCTGTACAATGTTCATATATTCTGTACACTCACTAGCCAATGTCTGCATGTATTTACAAAATCTGCCCCATTCATCGCTTTAGAGATAAAGTAACCTAATTTCAAAGAGTACAATTATTGTAAGATTAAGCCTCAATCCTGAAGCTGCATTTGTTCAAGTTCAAGTAGTTTTTATTTGTCATATTATCTATACATAGCAGTACAGCAATACGGAATTTCGTTCTCCAGAACAAAATGGTGTAATACAGAAATACAAAAAGAACTACAAAAACACAAAGTACAAGGCTATATATACAGGGATTCAGATTAGGGCTGCACGATAATCGTTTCAGCATCGTCATCGCGATGTACGCATTCGCAACAGACACATCGCAGGACGTGCGATGTCAAGTAATGCAAATTACAGTCAAACGGTCACACAAATGTTTCGGCACACATTCAATTCATTTGCGAACAGGCTTCTCTCTTTATTTCTTTCTTTCTTTCTTTCTCCGTCTCTCTGTCTCTCTCTCCAGCGTCATTGCTATATATAGGCGGAAGGTGGGACTTCCGCCTATATATAGGCGGAACCGCCAGTGAGCGACGAGGAAGGCGATAAACGAAGCCGATGTCAGCCAACCGTATCGCGAGTGTCCATTTCCTACAGAAAACAACTAAGAGACACAACAGACACCAAATATCAATTATCCAGACATACAAAAACACAGTCTGCTAATTGTATAAGGTGCTGTCGCATGTAACTAGGACCCTAGGATTACCGCGATGCAGAAAACGTGGACAGAATCGCGGAATTCAACGAATTAAATGGAATCCGTTGTAAAACGCGGAATGTAGTATAATTCGCTGATATCGGTGTGTGGGCAAAGCAATGGTTTCTAATGAATTTTGGCCACTGCAGCACCTGTACGTGTTAGCTGTTGAGGCGGGACTCCACACAAACACACACACACACACACACACGGAGGAAAAAAAGTCAACAATGAGCTATGGCGAAGAGGCTCGCTGAAACACCGAAGTCCTCAAAAAAATTATGAAATTCAACTCTTAGTGCTAAGTTTAGAGCAGAACAATACTCTAACGATTTTTATGAATCGAGAGAACAACTTTTTTGTGAGTTTTCCAGCACACGATAGACTGGACCCGCAAGAACACATGACCACTTACAGTCAAAGACTCACATCAGAAACAGAGACAAGAAACAAACTAGCGCCACCAATTTATCTGATAACTGCTCTGTTAGAAAGGATTTTATTCATTACAATTTTTGTTTAGCCTTGATAACCAACTCTTTGTTTTACTTTCGTGTTTATTTAAAAAAGTGTGTGAAACAATGGTTCTGTGTTAAGTTATTTATTACAACTGAGGCAGTGGTTTTGTGTTGTTGGGAGTTTTCAAGAAAGTATGGTTTTAAAAAAGTTATCATCATTATTATTATTATTACTATTGATTATTGTTGGGTAAAATCAGCTCAATCATCCTAGAATGATTAATTATTCAAATAGAGCTATTCAACTAATTAGATTTTGTAAAAACTTGCATTTTAACATCGCAATATATATCGCAGAAAGAATAAATACTATCTGGTCAAAATTACTTGAATATAAGCTTGATTGTGAATTTTCTAGCTCATTTGAGCAATGCACACTCATCTTAATGTCAAACAATATTTAGATTTTATTTACATTTGATAATGTGTTTAATTATTTGTTACTTTCCAATTTATTTATTTATTTATTTATTTATTTATTTATTTATTTATTTTTACTTAACTGGCCCTTTTTCACCTGAACAGAACATTTTCAGGTAACCACCTTGTAGTCAGATCAATGTTGCATTAGATACCAGAGGTCAAATGAAGCTCATGCCTTATGTCAATTTAACTGTCACTTGCTACTTCATTGAACTGTCAAGTGATTTTGCTACAGGGGGAATATTGAGAAATCTCCATGCCATCTGGATGGTGCCTGGTCCTCTGCCAGTAAGACAAGGCCACCAAATGATTGCAAGATGGCACATGTCTTTAATAACAATGAACCCTTGACAACAGCACAGGGACCAAACTGGCATTGGAAAGGCAGGGGCTGCCTTAAAAATGAGCAGGTCTAACTATAAAGCAGCAGGGATGGCGCAATCAAGATTCTCCCAATCAAGATGAACCCCAATTTAGTAGGCAAATAGCACATGCTCAGGGAGAAAAGTAATTGGGTGATTGTGGAGGACTGGAGCTAAAGACAAAGCCACATGTCTAATATGCCACTGTAACTTCCAGGAAATTAAATCCACCATAAAAGCACAGGTGTACATTAATTCTATCCATATGAGTGATTTGGTGATTTAAGACAAGTTATTTCCATATCTGCAAATTTTCATTTGCACAGAAGAAGAAGCTGATTTTAGAGGGCTTAAGTGATCAAATGCTTCCTTAAATTCTTTAATTACAGCTGTTCTGGAAGCTGGTGATTCAGGTTTCTTGCTTAAATCTGATTCTACGTGTCCAGCCCAAAATAAACTTCTCAGAGGCTGGAACATTCATGGATTTGCAAAACAGAAGGTATTTCAAGGCTGCTCATTAAATAATGGAGTGGGCCAGGAGCAGTCCACTGAACACCTGGACTGGTCATGTATTTAGGTTTTGTTTCCTATCTCTCACTTGATTTGTAGGATGTCATGCCAGAAGGTGAGATGGAAAAATAAAAGTTCTGCTGGGTCCGCTAACTTCTAAAAGAGTGCTCTCATGGTTATGCTGTTCTGGAGAACAAACTAACTAACATAAGCCTACAGGAACAGCAATATTAGGCTATTTTTGGCCTGCAAAAACAGCAGCAGGAAGTAAACACCAGAACTGGACAAGCACGGGTGCAGACTGAGCCTTTCTCCAAATAAGCCCCTGGACCTGGCCAGGATGACACTACAGGACACTGAGGCATACCTAAACATGTTTGAACTGAAGGCCTTACGCATATGGCTGGCCCAGGGACTAGTGAGCTTCAGGCTTTAATGATCAGGAAAAACCCAGCCAGTGGCCCACAGTCTACCACCCAAGACCCAGTTATACTACCTGACGGTGAGAAGACATGCAGTCGAGCAAGTGGACTAGACTAGAGGTTCATCACTGGCAGGTCTGAGAGATGACACTGTCACAGGCTCTTTTGTGTGTGCCCAGAGGCTTCTGATACATCCGAAGGATCAAGAGCCAAAAGTACCTTTGCTCCTCAACCAAGACCATATCAATTCCCCAGTCTGTGACAATAAATATACTGGAATACTTACTGCTGGGTTAAGGGCTTACCAAGCAGGAACCATATCACAGTGATAGGACCATATCACTGTCTTGTACTATTTGTTACGGACCCACATTCCTCAGCAGCGGGTCCCAAACATGATGGCGATGTAAATCCCACATTTATCATTCCCATGCTCCAGTCTGCAGCAAAATATAGACTGGGCACACATGCTGCTGGTCTTGAGGGCTCTCTAACCTGCATCAGGCAGTGAGAGATCATAGTAAGGTGGGGGTGTGGTTGGATATGGGTTTGTATTGTCAGGGAGGTGTTTAAGAAAAACCAGCAAGGTACTCATTGATATGATATGAGACACTTGAAATTGATTTACTGCATGCAATTATATTCTTTTCCTTTCTCCCTCTGTCTGACAGCAGAGCTGCGTGTTTGTGAGTGGGGAACAGTGGAGCAGAGCAGAGCAGCTGGAAAGCCACTAGTTTGTTTTCATTTGTTTGTTTGCCTTTGTTTGATGGCATTGCTGGTGCGCCGCGCCAGAAGCCAAGGGGTGAGCTGAGTGGGTGCTCATTAAGGGGCACTCTTTCACGGAGACGAGCTCTGCTTTCAGCATGAGGAAGTGCCCTCATAGACAGTAAATATCACGCACCCTGTACTCTTTTACTGCTTTAACAAATGTACTCCATAAGAAACTGCTCTATTAATTTAAATGCTCTAGCCAACTGACAAGACATACATAACTTCTTGAATTAATGAGCTATATTTTGCAGCCTAGGTTAAGAAGATGAAATGTTTTTTGCATTTTTGAGCCCTGCTATTCATTTGGAAAAATTCTACCACCACAAGCTATTACTAACTACTAGTTACCGGAGTTACATGAATAGATTTCCTACCTGTAGAAATGCTACAGCACAACACCGAGTCTAGGACAACCTTCTCAAATACATTCATCTGGTCAATCCAGCAGTGTTAAGGTTCATGGGAACCCAAACTCCACTTTTATAAGTCCCTACATTCTTAGTGCTGTGAATGAATATGGTCACAGAAGGACTGTTTCACAACCATCTTTCTGATCTTCTGAAGGCTTCAGGAGACAACGTTTACTGTCAGTTAAGGGAGATCTGAATGTATGAATATGAAATAGTTTTCAGTTCACATAAGACATACACTAACTGCCCATGCAGCAAAGGGTACAAGCGGTTATGAAAGTAAACTGTACTAAATATGGACAGTTCTACTTACAGTAATGATCACATATATACACATCTCACACTGGTAATGCTTTAACAGTTCTGAGATGCAGTACAGCCATGACACAATATCATGACAAGACACCAATTCAGTTTATCCTAAATGCCACAGAGGGTCCCACTGCTGGGGCCTTTTGAGCACTAGGATCAATAATCATTGATCTTTTCCAAAACGCATCCTCCATGTGAGCCAAGAAAACGTCCCAATGAAAAGGGGGGCTGCTAAATTTTTCATGGTGCGCGTGGGACATTCTGGAAGCAGACAACAGATTCGTGGGGGAAGAGTGTGAGAAAGCAGAGATACATTTGCAAGTGAAGCCAAGAAAAAAAAAGGAAGAGACTGTTATTCACAGCACATATGGAGGTTTTTCACCTGGGTGTTCCATACAGTAAACAAGCCCAGTGGAGCAGAAGGCCTCGAGCTGACATTTTGCCTGAATGAACTCGCATGACTTCACATCCTCAAATGTCACAGATAGGCAAACTCTCTAACCACCCTAACCACTCATTTGATGGGAATTTTTTTTATTTTTTTTTATAATGGAATAACTTGATCTTTTCCCTAACTGAAAGAACTGCGTGTCTGTTCCTGTATTTTCAGTATCTTGAAGTAACACTTGCAAAGTTAAATAAAATCCAGCAGCTGGAATGGATGATACAGTAGTTTAAGTGAGTTTTAATCCCTGCCTTTTGATATGATCATCTTCCCATGATGAAGACTTTTGGGTAACCAGAGACAGAGTTTCTTTAATCAATCTTTCCATGTTGCGCTTTGAGATTATGTTTATCCAATAAACATAAAAAGCAGTAACACACTTATTGTTCCATTTTGATGGTGCTAATTTAACTCCATCTAAATCCTTTCCTTTAGTTTATTTTAATGCTCAGATCTGCCATTGATATATTTTTAATCTTCTCTGCCCTGATAAAAATTCCAACCTAAATTTCCAATGGTTTTCTATAAACTGTCTCAAAATCTCTCATCTGTCTCTGATACTAGAGTGGAAAAGTATTTTCTCAGCTGCTTCATGTTGTATTCAGTAATTTTTGTATGTGTGCTTGTGTGTGTGTGTGTGTGTGTGTGTGTGTGAGACATGACACGATGGATGATTTAAAAGTTTGTCTCTAGAATGTAACTAGTATGGGTCATTATCACTTAGTCTCTACACTGTCTTTATTGGGACTCCATTAGCAGGAAAAGGAAACAATCCACTAAAGAATATAATGAAGCTGACGGAATGGGCATTTCATCCCATTATGTAAATCAAATAGATTTTATATTTCGGGTTGTTCAAATTCCTGATTACCACCTTGCATACTGATTTGCTTCTGATGATTCTCCAACAGACGCGACATATTCAGATAAACACTATATGGACAAAAGTGTGTGGACGCCTAACATTACACTTATACATGCTTTTGAACATTCCATTCCAGGTTTTCTTCTTTGTCACTGTTAGTACAATAACCTCCAATCTCCCATCCACTAGATTCTGGAGCATAACTGTGGGAATCTGCCACAACAGCATTGTTGGGCACTGTTGTCAGACGATAAGGTCTGTGGTGCCGTCTGTGGTGTTATTATACATTATTTAGCTAGTAACACGGGTCATTTACATTAACATAATTACAAGAAGGAGGAACAAATGCCTTGATCCACCACGAGGGCGTGAGAAATGAATGGGCTTAATAAAGAAAGAGTGAGTACACGTGCAGTGCTACAAAATTCTTTCCGTCATATATTCCAGTTAGAAAGCTACAGGGTCAGAGAAAAGGTTCGGCCATGATGCTGCTTCTCTGGCACAGTTGAGGGGTATGGGCTTTTCTCAAGGGAGCAAAAGTAAAAAAATATGACAGTGTTGGAACTTAAACTCTTAACCCTCTGATCAATAATCACAATGCCACTACTGCCCACTAAAACTTCAGGTGTGTTTAGGTATCGAATTAAAAAAAAAAAAAACAACAACAAAAAAAACACTGGATTTGTAACGGATGAAAAATGCTAGCTTGTGAAATTGCAGCTGATCAGTTTAATGATTTTATCTGTTTTTATTATATTTAATTATAGGAGGATATATATTAAATCATAGGAGGATGTCTATGTAAGATAAGATAAATCTATGTAAAGAATGTCTAACATTAATTCTGTCATTATAGTAAGAGTATATAGAGTATAAAGAATAATGTAAAAACTTTCATATTCTAGTATTATTACTATTATTATTATTATTATTAGTAGTAGTAGTAGTAGTAGTAGTAGTATCAACAACAATTAATAACATTAATTATTGATCCTGATTTACTTTGCAGATGTTAGAGAGGCAGATGCTAATCCTAACTGTGATGAAGGTGTTGGGAGAATATCAAGGCACTAATACTAAGAATTTTTGTCTTCCTTTATGTTTTCTAATAATGGAAATATAGGACCATTTTATTTCCAGCCCAAGCATTACTAAACCATTTAGTGACAATATCGCATAGTTATATGTATATCAAGAATCTTTGTCGCTGTCACATTATTGTCAGCAATAATAAGGTAATGATCCACATTATGTTGCTCCAACATTCATGCTTGACCTTTTAGGACTTTGAGGACATATGTAAAGAGGACATAGAGAGCAAACAGCACATTAATGGTTCCAAAATCAATGAGCTGCCCTAATGCAGTTCAGTGGATCTATTTTTTTTCCCCCCACCTTCTCCTGAAGTATACACCTGGGGATCTCACTTTAAGGACAAATAGGACATCTTTTATCATCACACAATCCATTATGGTTCCACCTCGCATTCTTAAATAGATCAGTTTGTCTTGGTGCATTTGTCTTAATTAGAGCTTAAAAGCCGAGGAGGTCTGGATCTTGCCATGTTCACAAGCCTGCATGCTTTGCCATGTTTTGTGAGGAATGAGCAAGGAGATTCCCAACGCATCATAGTTGCTCACAACAATCATCATTGCTGACTGTCTCTGGAGCTCTTCTGGCTACATCTGAGGCGCACAGTGCTGTTTGCCTGGGAAAGCATCACCTGATTTAGCGCTGTTGTGGCAGTTCCAAAAAGATAAAATAAAAGGCGTCTGATTTAACTCTGCTTCCTCTTAGTGTTTTTCTTGGATGAAGCTTCTAGGTGGCAAAGTATGAGAGATGAGAGGCTGGCTGAGCAGTGTACCACTTTTTCAAGCTAACAATGCAAGGAGTAAACATGCAACACAGAAAATTGTGAAATGTATTAATGTATAATGTAATCCATTTAGAGGCACTCAACAAGCATTCTTTTTTTAGATGTCTTTCTCAAAGTTGTACTGCCTTGATTATCATATCCGTTCAACTTTATTAAGCATGACCCAAAATGTCCTAAATATAACTCGGAGGAAGCCTTGCCTGAAATTATCTCTCCAGTGTATTCCCTAATTCCAATGAGACTCAAAATGGAGGCAGTGGGCCTGGGCTGCTGACTTGGCAGATAAGAGCTGGCAGGGCAAGCTAACGGTCTGCAGCATTTGCATGGAAAAGCAGCTGTCGTCTCAACGGCCGTTTTGTTCAACCCGAGGTTTGGGATGTGTCCTGAGGTGCCAAGCGGGCCCAATGGGATCAATTACGCAGGCCCCGGCATGCACCTCAGCACCACCAGGGCAGCCATCTTCTGCACTCCGAGCACTGGGCGCCTTCACTTCCAGCAGACATTTAAAAAAAAAAATAAATAAATAAATAAATACAATTTCTACAACACGCTAATGAACCAGTTGGATGAACACGTCCGGAGTTTTATCGACCATCCCCTATAATTCATCACCCTAGTGTGGTAGATGTTAGATCAGGCTTAGATAACAGCTTGTTTAGTCCCACACCAAAGAAAAAGACCAAAGAACCCCAAAGTACAAATTCCATTTCTGAGTCATTACCATCCTCTTTATTTGTCTGAATCCACATAGAAAACCCCCCTTTAACACTGGAAATAAGCAGAAATATAGAATAAACAGAAATGTCCAGGTCTCTACACTATTTAAAATTAAGCAAATGTGTACTTTTTGCCCAAAGGCTCAGATTTTCTTTGCGTCTTATGCTTTCCAGTGAAACGTGATAAGACAACACTCCACCGATTCAAACAAGGACTGATGGTAAGGAATTCTGAAATACCTTTAAATATTTCTGAAATGGGTTTCACTCATGTTGCCGCTGCTAATATCATTTGTAGTTAAAAAAAAAAATATATCAAATAAGAAAAAAAAAAGCATTTTCAAGCATTTTCACTTGTGGCCTTTTGGGCCTCATTGAAATTTTGAATATTGTAACGGTGGGCGGGGTGATGGTTAGGACCATCACCCCTGCGTTCTGTTTATATGGGAGTCTATGCCGGGGGGGTTGGG
>JAOVYU010000021.1:6685735-6697786 GCA_025674565.1 Synodontis membranacea | reverse complement strand
GTTTCTATTTGCTAACTTTCTGTGTGCTGTTTTAACTGGATTTATGTGCTAAATGTCTGGACGTAAGTACTAGCAGTGCTGAAATACTGCATGTCCCTCCTTCAGGGTTGCACAGATGACATTTGTCACAATGTCAGAAGGCTGCTGTTACACCCGGCTGTCGTAATGTTAGACGTGGTTTGTTCTTTTCTGTACTTCTCTCTCTCTGCTGCAGTACATGAAGTGTCGTCACCGGCTGTACAGGGAAGCCTTGTCTGTAGGCATGGAGGAGACGAGGAGACGAAGCGCTACAGAAAAGAGTCCTGACCAGACCAAAACTTCAGCTCACATCCTCGGTTACTTTAAATTTTGCTTTTCAACTTCTAACCTAAGATCATGACAAAAGTTGAGTTGGACTGATGTAAAAGTCACTTGACTTGACTCTGATCTATCGGGATCAGATTTGATGAAAGAGGCCCCAAATCAAACTTGAACACGTCAGATTCAGTCAGTCTTAATTTTGACGAGAAACTTAAATTTAGCTTTAATCTTAGTCGCCTACTCAATGTTGCACTTCCATTTTTGTGTTTTTGTTTTAGTCTTGATCATTTTAGGCAACGTTTGAGTTCTGTAAAAGGTGCCCTGTTCCTTTATGATGGGCTACTATGCAATGGGTTTTTTCGCAGACACGACTGATGTTGGTGTTGCTGTGCGGAATTTATGTGGAATTAGCCACGCCTCTCTTACCGCTTTGCTAGATATCGAGTGAAGACGGCATTTTGTACACTGGGATGGTGAAGACCACTATTTTCATATAAAGATTTTACTTCGTTCAGACCAAGGCCGTGTGTGTCCTGACTCACGTAACTCACGTTTAGAATACACGGGAGCAATTAAGATAGCAACTACGGTCACTACGGAATGTGAAACAGGAAATTCAATATATTATAAATATAGTATTCATACAAAAAACTGCTGAAGGATATTTCTCCTGGCTGTAAAAATTCCCTTGAGAAGCAAGCTAGGAACAGAGCCAGTTATTTCGTCTCGTTTTTACTCGTCAGGGCATAGTGAACAGAGATTTCGCCATCGTTTTCATTTATCTTGTCGTTACAATTCAGTCATGAAGGCCATCGATGAACACTTATCCTTAAAAATTTTCACTGACAAAAAGAACACTGGATTCGTTTTGGTTTTTGCTGTTCACACACGTAATGTTTGAAGGAAAACACTGGATTTGGGCCACTTTTGCTTGCAGTGTGATCACAGCAGTAGATTCCACTTCTCCTGTTTCAGGGCTAGAGAGGATGGGAATAATATTATATTTTCTGTTCTATTTTTTTTTCAGGTTAGACAGTCACTCAAAACTGTTGGAGTATACTACTACAATATCCACAATGATCAGACAACAGTCCGTCACTCTACTCTCAGAGGCTTAACATGTTTCCTCTTAATATTTGAATAAAAGCAATTCATCAAGTTCAAATTCAACAGTAGCTGGAGGGGAAAAAAAAAAAAAAACAAACAAAAAAAACAACAAAAAGGTCAATCCCACAAGCTTGATCCTTCATCAACGTGAACCCGGTCTATTAGCATGGCGCACCACTTGTATAAGCATGCAGAACGTATCTAAATGAACGTACTCGTGATAAAGTGTCAAGCCTGAGAGATTCTTGCTCTGTCCTCGTTGTAGAGATCCCACTTCATTTCTCACGATGCTTAATATGTTAATGTGTGCTCCTAAGCAACATTAACAAACTCCAGCCTCATATGAATAAAGCAAAACCATGCTGTGCCTTCATTTCCATAAATTTACCTTTAGCAATCTACATGCTGATGAACTCCGACGTATTCATGCAAAACAGAGAGATAAGAAAAAAAAAAGAAAAAAAAAAAAAAACAATGTGCAAATTTGGGGGAGTTTGCTTGTAGAAGCCATGCACGGTGCTTGTGGGCTCTCATCAACTGCTGCTCATTATAACACACCCTTGATTATGTTAAATGTGTGCAATGTTAGATGAATATTTGGATTTCAGAAATGAGGAAGAAGGGTAACAGCTCGTGGAAGAAACAATACACAGTACGCCAGATCTTTTCTTATTATTATTTACAGCTGCAGTACTCTTGCACCATATCAAGGGAAGGGAAGAAGGAAGAGGGAAGGAAAAGGGGAGAGGGGAAAGGAAAGAGGGAAAGGAGAGGGGAGAGGGGAGGGAAGGAAAGGGAAGGGAAGAGGAAAGGGAGAGGGAAGAGGGAAGGGATAAAGGGAATTGAAGGGAAGGGAAGGAAAGGGATGGGATGGGAGTGGAAGGGGGAGAGGGGAGGGATGGGAGAGGAAAGAATGAAGAGTGAAGAGAATGGAATGGAAGGGAAGGGAAGAGATGGGAAGGGAAGAATGAAGAGGGAAGGGAAGGGATAAAGGGAATGGAAGGGAAAGGAATGGAGGGGAAGGGGAGAGGTAAGGGAGAGGGGAGAGGGAAGAGGAAAGGGACAGGGGAGAGGGAAGAGGGAAGGAAAGGGAGAGGGGAAGGAGAAGGAAAGGGAAGAACGAAGAGGGAAGGGAAGAGATGGGAAGGGAAGGGATAAAGGGAACGGAAGGGAGAGAGGGAAGGGATGGGAGGAAGGAAAAAAAGAAATTTGATTTACTAAAATTAATCATACATCAATTTATCACAACTCATACTTGCGTAAAAAAAAGTATGAAGTATAAGGTATTGGCACACTTGGATGTATTTTGGAGCAACAGGCAGCAATTATGTCAGTTTGCTTCTCTTAATTTTCACAAAAAAATAAATGAAAGATTCATCACATTCTTCCAGTGCTGTATCTCACGTTTACTTGGTCTCTATATGAGAGAAACATACCCATGCACCACATACACAACGTCATTGTTCCATTTCAAAATGATTTATTTAGATTTGGACTAGTATGTCACCTCCCATGCCTATGAAATCATCACCAATAACCTCCACAAATATAAGTGATGTTAGCACACCAGGTAAAGATAGCCCTGAACGTGCATTATCTGCTGAGCCGTAGCGAGCAGCGCCATTCAGTGGAGCAGTGTTCTAAATGACCGGGTCAGTTTATACCGTACTTACGGAAAATGCAGGCAAGGTAAGCACACTGCAGAAACAATGTGGTACAATCTTACAAAAGTTTACCGCCTGCTGTCAGGAGCATTTATGTCTCACTGTGAGCAGAAGGCTAAATCATAAATGTGAATTGCTTTAATGATTCAGCAGATAATTGTGTTCTAGGAAGCCTGGCTTCACTTTTATAAAAAGCCTCTTTACCCCCCCAAAAAAAATTTAATTACTTAAAAAACAAAAAAAACAAACGAGAGAGAGACCTTTTCCCAGAAGGAGAGACGTGATTGGCCATGCTGAAGGTGACTGCCTGTTTGATTCACTGTCCTTATTTGTCCGGTGATGTACTATCTCCAATGTGTCGATATTAATTGGACCTGTGTTTTCATTTCCATGCCCGCCTCACAGTTAGAGGTGCTGAAAGATGACAGTGGCTGCCGAAGAGCAACGAATCTGCAGCTTATCAGGAGCAGGGAGCGTGGACATTGATTGTTGCTCTACGCGCCAGCTAGCGTGGGTCTGGCTGTGCTGTCAGAGCCCAGTGCATGCTGGGAGGAGAGGCACAGGGCAGAGGCAAACTCACTTTAAAGTCAGACAGGCACAGGCCTGGTGGGTCAGGACTGTGTGAATGTGGTTAAGTTCAAAAGTGTGATCATGATGTGTAATATGCTACCACTTACACTATGCAAGAAAATCCATTCTTGTATTGAGTTAAGAATAAACAAGGATAAAGTGCCATGCCTTTATTGGAGCTTCATAAAATGTTACACGCTTAATGCCTGGGCCTCCACCACCATCTAACTCTCTCCCCCTACATCTTTTGTCTTAATAATCTCGGTGCTGGTCCATGAAGGTCACATCCAGCTGAGCTCCCCGTCTCCTATTTGCTGTGTTCCAGAGACTTCATTCATAAGCGAGAGGCCAAACTCATAAACTTAATCACTGCTTCACATGTTCAGAGCAACCCACACAGCCCAGCGTATTTACAATCTAGCATTAAGTTTGAGCCCTATATACATTTAACTCAACATTTTAAATATTCCTCAAGATATCCTCTGCCTCATCACTGCACTTGAATTCAATTCTGGCCATATGAAATGATCGAAATAAAAAAAAAAAATTGCTTTAAAAAGGGACAAAAATGTACCAATGATGCTGTTCACACAAACGAGAGCACGCGTTCTCAGTTACGCTTCTCTCCATCTCAGTTACGCATCTCTCGGATTCGCTCTCAGTTCTAAAAGATTCTCATTTGATTTCAGGGATTAATTTGACAGCAGGAGGGGCAGCGACCTATTGCTGGATGCTGGAGGGCGGGATCTAGTGACTCATTGGGTACTGAACAAGTGATCAACCCACCCAGTACACAGCACTTTATATCATCTTCAACCCACAACAAGATAATCTGGTAGTAATGGAGAACCAGCAGCAGGAGCTTGTACGTTAATAACGCGTCTGTCCCTTCTTTTTCACATGTCCACAGTTAGGTATGGAGGAACAGAATAGAGAGACAAACGAAACTCTTTCATCATGCTCATTGTGGTATCCACAACTTTTTTTTCCCCCCAATTTCAAATGAATAAACAGGAAATTAATAATAACTCGGAATACTTCTGTCCATCTGATGTCACATCCATAACCTAACACTGACAGTTTGCTGTATAGTAAACCCTCGTTTATCGCGGTTAATCTGTTCCAGACTCTACAGCGATAAGTGAATTTCCACGAAGAAGTATTTCAGCGTACTTAAAGCATAGAAAACCTGTTTACGACCTTCTAAATACAGTTTTTAACATTATTAGAGCCCTCTAGACATGAAACAACACCCAATTTTTTGGAAAAGAAGTTAATAAAAAATAAAAATAATTGATTCAAGACAACCGAGCGCAAGCCGCATTTTCACTGTCTCGATCAACTTTTTTAATGAATATAGTGTATTTGAAAAAACCGCGATAGAGTGAAGCCGCGAAATTCGACTGTATGTATGGAAAATGTCTGCCTTAACTGAAAGCTCAGGGTTATTTTCTAAAAGGACGCAACCAATTAAAGTTTAAAATTAGGATCCGTAACCCAGCTGAAAATGACAGCTATTTCTTTTTAAAAGTGGGATCGCTGTGACTTATTTCAGTATTTCAGAAACTGCTGATCTCCTGGGAGTTTCGCACACAACAGTCTCTTAAGTTCGCACAAACACTGTGTGAGCGACAGGTCTGTTGGTGGAAATGCCCTGTTGATACGAGAGGTCAGAGGAAAATGGTCAGATTGGTTCAAACTGCCAGGAAGGATACTGTAACTCACATGATCACTCTACAACCATGGTGAGCAGAAGAACTCAAACTGAACAGTTAAAAAATCTGAAAAAATTGAAATCATCTGGTCATATTTCCAGTCTTCAACTGATCAGATTGACAGCCTCAGATTCTTGTTCTTGGTTGAGAGGAGTGGAAAATGATGTGGTCTTCTTCTGGTTTTGATGTGTTATGCTTTCTGAGATGCTCTTCTGCTCACCATGGTATTAAAGAGTGATTATTTAAGTTACTATAGACTTCCTGTCAGCTCAAACTAATCTGGTTATTCTCCTCTGATCTCTCTCATCAAAAAGGTGTTTCAGCTTACAGACTCTCCACTCACAGGACGTTTTTTTTTTTTGTTTTTTCACACCATTCTGTGTAAACTCTAAAGAGTGTGCGTATGTGAAGATCCTAGAAGATCCGGAGTTTCTGAAATACTTAAACCAGCCCATCTGGCACCAACAACCATGCCACGGTTAAAGTCACAGAGATCACGCTTTTACCCGATTCAGATATTGGATGTGAATTAACCTGTGTCTGCATGATTTTGATAATTGCATAAATGAACAGGGGTTCTGGTGTTCCTATTAACACTGATGGTGAGTATCTAACAGCTAACATACTGACGACTAGAAGTGACTATTTCAGCTTTTATTATTGCTAAATTCGACATCAGTAGTCCATTTGACCGTTTGCAGTCTTTGCAGCAACATTAAAATAATAAAAACGGCAATGTGGCAGGTTAACAAAAAGGCATGCATGTAGGGATTATTCCAGTCTGTTTGACTAGCAGAGATCTATACATTACGATAATTAAAACTGGATCAGAACCACCAGAGTCTGCGGAGAGTAACTCACACCTACATTTTATTTTAAAAAAAAAAAAACAAACAAAAAAAAAAAACGCAGGGGCGAGGGAAGAAATGGAAACTTCGCTTTCAATACAACCCGTTAGAGTTTGAAAGGCTTATGAGAGAACTCCAGGTGCTTTCGAGGTGCAAGCAGTTCATTAAAACTTAAGATAGAGTCACCGGAAGGAAATTGGCAGGCGGATTAAAATGGCGCACTGGCGAGGAAAAATCGATACGGCTGTTTGAACGGGGTGATTTGGTGCGATCTCACCATCATCCTTTTCCAGCTTCACGTGAAGCGGCGGGTCAAAAGCCATGAGTCAGACAGACCACGATGAAGGCAGTAGAGAAAATGTTATCAGTAAACACAGGGTGACCATATTTGGGTTTTCAAAAAAGAGGACACTGGGGGCATAATGGCAGCATAGGGCAGATGGACACCTGCAAAAATCAATGGCGACTGTAGAAAGCAGAATCCTATTCCTGGACATTTTTGGTGATTTAGAAATCCCACCTCAGATGTTGCATTTTTAGGTGCCAAAAAAAAAGAAAAAAAAAAAAAAAAAAGAGGACGCTGTGGAAAAAGAGGACGCATGGTCACCCTAGTAAACATCCCAGTGAGGGGTTACGTATATCTGAAAGTTACAACTGACTGACGCTGATTGTTCACATGAGCCATGGTAAAGGAGACTATATTTACACCAGATATGTTTTGTTCCGAGAGCACGGTGAAGGTTAAATCCAACAGCACTGCTGTTCTTGGGAAGTACATTACACCAATAGATATTTGCGTTTTATTGTCTTGATAATGACGCTATGTAGCAGAAAGCCCTGACAGATTCCACTGGCTCCTCGTTTTATGATGTATATAGTCTCGGAATGGTACTTGCAAAACGCACACCGTGCAGAACCTGATGAGTGTGCCTGTGGCGACGCACAATAGCGATAAGCTTAGTAGTACACAGTGAGCGCCCAGAAAGCCATCTGCCTTATGGTTCCCCTAAGAGACAGCCATCTATACTAAAATACAAGCAATCCGTCAGCTTGGAAATAAAAAAAAAATAATAATAATAATAATAAAAAAAAAAAAAGCAGCTCTTTCCTTTAAGTCTAAAAATACAAAGTGTCCTTGAGTGAACACTGTATAGCATATGAAAATTTAGAGTGCATTCATACACAAAATTTATATAAAGATATTACATGGCAGAAATTGCTGCTCACTTTTAGGGCAAGACACAGAATGCATCGAGTCAATTTCCCACAATGCCAGTTACCAGTGTCCTGTAAATAAGTGCATATTTAATATGCTCAGTTCCCTGAGGTAGAAGCAGAATTTCTTTATTAGAAATGTGTTTTGACACGTGCATGGTGCTATGTAAGAAACAAAACACTTCAGGATGTTGTGGAATAAGAAAAAAAATCTGTAACGGGTCAGAGTAATACAGCCTGACATGAAGCAAAGCAGTTGACTGAATCGCATTGGATTGTATTTTTAACTGTCGCTGATTATATTTCGTATTCTGAGGAAAGCCCACGAAACATGTTTTTATCGCTTACATTATAGCAGCTGCAAACAGTCATTCCCATAACCAGCCCCCTTTTTTTTTTTTTTTTTCTTTCACTCTCTTTTATAGTTGATAATAACTTGATAAAAATGTAGCTTGTCAATTGCAAAATGCAAAACCCTGTTAACTTGCGAAATGTAAAAAGAACCGCATGACATCTGAGACTACAGGAGTGGTCACCAGCCCTATTCCTGGAGATCTACCTCACCCGAGAAGTCAGCTGCAACCATAATCGTGCCCACCTGACCATCCAATCACTGCCTTAAGAAGCTCTTGGTCAACGGAAATTTTGGTCGGATGTAAAAAGGTACATCCTGCCAGAAGGTAGCTCTCCAGGAACAGGGTTGGTGACCACTGCACTTCCATAAATGCTAAACATCTCCAAGCTTCATCAAATTGTTGATTATAGATTTATATTTGTTATCCAGGTCCTTGTGATTAGGTTCTTGTGGATTAGCTGTTATTGTGTAGAGCTGATTACATATAAGAACGAGAGTATGACCCAGCACTACTGTCCAAAGTACCTTCTGACCAATGAGATCTGAGAATTCACCTAAAACTAAAGTAACATACACTTAAATACCTTTAACTATTCGTTTGGCCAAATCTAGACCCCTCACTTTCAGGGGCCAAACCATCTTCAGTCGAGGCAGACGTTTAATCACTCTGAAAATGCAGGCGAGACTGTCTCGATGATTCTAATCAATAAGTACACATACCTTTTATAGAGACGAAAAATGATCATCATTTGCATACTTCACTCTATACCTTTCACACCTTTCACAAATAGCCTGCTCATGCCAATCCTCTCTCAATGTATAATTCAGCGAGTGTTGTAAATGCTGCACGACACCTCCACTGTACACCAGGCACACTGTAATAGCAGCATCAGTAGGGGAAAGAGCCAAAAAAAAAAAAGAGCAGATGACCTCTCTAGAAACAATGCTCTGAGCAAACAGATCCAACTGGTAGAGGGCAAAGTGGAGTAAATCCTTAAACCCAGGAGGGTCAGAGTTTCAAGCATGGCCTTAAATTCCTTCCAAGCGTGACTCAGAGAGTCCGTACCAACTCTGACAGGGACTACAGAAACAGACTTTTAATAGCTGGTGTTGTGTGCACTACACTTGGCCTGCTATGCCCTGGGTCACGGTTGCTTCTATGCTAACCGCAAAAAAAAAAAAAAAAGAGACACGCAGAGGAACAGCGAGATCCGAACGGTGAATATTAAATTAACTGTGATTCGTTGCTTCAGGATTTTTCATTCTTTTTTTTTTAGGTTAATTCTTTTCCAGGCCACCTTCCAACAGTGCGACACACAACTGTCACTAACAGAAGGTCTTCATCGATTGACTCATTTGTCAAGATCCGAATGACATAAGTTAAAGGGCTTAGTCACTGTTAGACACGAGCGAGTGATTAAGTTTCATGTTATTTAATTCAGCAATCTTGGTGGTTTAGAAGGGCCACCTCTAAAACTTTTATAACTCCAAAACATCTGATCTATTTTCATACATTCCAAGTGTACGTTCCAGTTTATATATATTTTTTTAGGACGCGTGGAGACGTTATTTAATGTTATTTTCTGCTTTTGCTCTGAAACTAGCCTCGGTTTTGCCACAATCAAGGCAAAATTCTGATAGCTGCAAAAGGTGTCATTAAAAAAAAAAGAAAAAAAAAAAGCATAACCTGCTCTTAAGATGTAGAAGTAGTGTGCAAATGGGTGCAATTTACTTGCGTAGAAATCTCTGCCATTATAATAATAGCAGTTCTGTACAAGCACCTCTCAGACAAAACCATAGAGTCCTGGGTGGAGAAAGGAGTTCATTTCTGAGTGGCTTATCGCGTAGGAGGAGGAGGAAGATGAACAAGAATAATAAATGACATATATGGCATCACACGTAGAGAAAAGAGGTTGGCTTATTTCAACGTTTTCCAGGGGGGCTTTAATTTGCCTTAACATCTTAATCAGCACAAAGTTGGGAACTGGATGGTCTCAAATATGGAGCAACAAGAGACAGTGCAAGTCTGTTAGGTTTTCGTTTTGTTGCGCCAAAACACCCGAGCGCACTTCCTCTCACTCAGAGGCAGGTGCCAGGGCCATTAGAAAGTGTGGTGTCAGCATCTGAACCAGGCATCTGCAGCTGAACAGCTGTGAGGCGGAGTGTTCAGTGAGAGGGGTGGTACACAGTGAGGCAAAGAGTAGCAAGGCAGGAAAGGGGATATGACAGACCCTTGTGTTGTTGTTTGTGGTATCCCGCAGGTTCCCCTTGGCAATGGCTGCCATGTCGGGCTTGACCAACACGCTCCACCTTCACCTGACAAGATGTCGGCATAGATGGTGGTGGATGTGGAGGTCTGCAACCGAGTCTGCTTGGACATGAAGGGCTTCGAGCACGGACCCAAATCAGAGCCTCACGTCCTCCCCAAGCTCAGACAGCCTCAGGCTGTTAGCCCCTGTTTCATTAAAGCGGGTGGAACCGCCGCTAATGCACTTGTCTATCCTTTTCCTTTGTGAAAAAGTTCAGCGGAAAAAAAAAAGACGAAAAAACACGATTGTTTGATTGATTTCCACTAGAGTACAGAGTGAGCTGTGGAGCATGATTAAAGTGGACACTGGCTAGCGTTACAATGGAGCAATTTGGAAATAATGAGCTACTAATCCATTGGTATTATTAAGTCCAAAAAAAAAAAAAAAAAAAAAAGCAATTCTGAAAAGGCAAAAAACACAATTCTGCTGAGAAACAGGCACTAGGTCTTACCCTAGACAAAGTGTGCTTTGTGCTGCAGACGCACTGCACGAAGTGCAAGACACTGCCTTGGGTGAGAATGGATAGACGGATGGATGTTGGAGGAAGGAGGGCTGGAGGGCTGGAGGGGAGAGAATGCTTAAAGGCAACAAGTACAGGGATAAGTGCCTTTTGACCTCGCTCCATTAACTTCTCTCTACACCTCTGCAGGAAAACAGGAGCAACGAGGAAAGAATCTTACTTGGAGCAGATCAACGCAAGACAGACCTGCTGGAATTCTCTCCAGAGTGAACTTAGTTGATATGTAAAGTACCAAAGTTCTCCAACTCGCAGCGCTAAATCAAGTGGAATGATTATCTGATGAGGACCAGAAATCCCCATCCAATTTGACTCAGTCAAATTGGATTTGATTAGGGGAGATCAAATAAAGGGGCTAAAGGAATGATGGGGAAAATAAAAGGAGTGTTGACAACTGAACTTCAGCACTGCCCTCGGAGACGCCTGGTGAGAGAACGACTGTTCACAGCTCCTGTCGAGTGATAACAGGGACTAAGTTGCTGTGCACTTTAACAATAATTGATAAATTATAATTGCTAGCAAATCGCTTGTGGTATAAAAGGAATAAAGCTTCAGGACATGCTGCTATAGTATAATAATCCCTTGGATGATAACTGACTAATTTCCTATAACAGCATGCACCCTTGTGTTTTATTTGATGTGTTATAACATTATATATTTCACAAGCCTGTCAAGTTTTGTGAAGATTGCCTGGAAAGTGCCTCCTGCTCCGGATGAATGATCTTGTGCAATCCGGCAGTGGGACATTTACAATGGCATTTCATGGTTTAACGACAGCGATGCTGGCACATCACAAAAAGCATTCAGGAGTTTCAACAAACCATGTCCCCAGACTAAGCCAAACAAGTACGGCAAAACTTCTCATGAGTTGAATTACAACACGGCAGATCTCTGGGCTAACAGCGCTAAAAAAAATAACGTAACGTCTCTGTTTGAAACTGAAACAAACAGCCACCATGGAATGATTACAAAAGCAGCACTAGTGACATGATATTACAATCTGAGCCTATAAATAACAGCTGGTAAATAATAAATAACAGCTGTTAGTGATGCCAGAATTAAGCTTCTTAACAATACATAAAATTACTTTTTAAATGACAGTGTTAATTACGGAATCGGAACGACATTCCATTTATTGTGCATACTTTCTGTGAGGATTATATTTTATATTAAAAAAAAAAAGTTACATGTATGCATTAAATTGAGGTATATACTTCTTTGTGGTAGTAGTTAAAAGACCTGTAGTAACACTTCAGACTGGTGAGATGTACATGGCCTTAAGCCAGCGTAATGATACAGAAAAAATGCACGGCTTCCTTGAGGCTGAGTCGACTAATTACTCAAAAAGAAAACACCAAATACAGTCGTCCCTCACCACTTCGCGCTTCGAATTTCGCGGCTTCACTCTATTGCGTTTTTTTCAAATACAGTATATTCATTAAAAAGTTGAT
>JAOVYU010000021.1:6667763-6680358 GCA_025674565.1 Synodontis membranacea | reverse complement strand
TGAGTGTGTCTAAGCATTAAGAGTGTGTGTGTGTGTGTGTGTGTGTGTGTGTGTGTGTGTGTGTGTGTGTGTGTGTGTGTGTGTGTCTCCATCTTTGATGAGGCTTCAGAGAGCGAGGAAGCTTTAATGTGGCCTGGGAGCAGCTAGGGCGGCAAACGTCCCACAAGGGGAGAGAAGTCATTAACCGATAAACAATTGTGGCTGTCCTTCAGGCTGTGCAGCCACTGCACTCCAGACGTGCCTTGGATGAATACACAGAAGGAGCTGCATCCCAACAGCTCAAGTGATTCCAGCTCTGGAGGGTTTTTTTTTTTTTTTCCTTCTTCTTCTTCTTCTCTTTAACTCTCTTTTCCTTTTCTCCGTGACCTCAAAATAGGACTGGCGGAGCAGCCCGAAATGCGATAAAACAGATGGAAGAGTTCGTGCCTGGCCTACTTTTGCAGGCCTGAACCTACTCTTCAGCTGGAGCGATGACCCTTGAGATCACTTGCGGCTCGGTGAACATTAACGCCCAAAGCCTGGATAATCCATCTCCGCAGGAGCCTTCTACTCTGTTAAGTGGTGGGAGCATGCCGGTAGGACAAATGTGTTTGATGTTTTGAAATGCAGGTGAATTTTAGTGGAGAAGAACAGCCTGGTGCATTACAACATGCAAGAGTAACATCACGTGTGGCTCTTTAAAAAAAAAAAAAAAACCCTCCACAACAGGCAGGCAGGCTAGAAATAATTTCATTTTGGTGTGTGCAAGCCAGCTACATATTTAGTGATTGTGAATTCCAGACTTGAATTGTCTTTACTGTACGGCAGATAAAAATCGAACCAGGACTCACGATAAGATGCACATTGAGTATAGCCCTAAACCAATTCCAAACAGCCCTCAGTGAGGTTTCACATAACCTTGATGATGTGAATTGTTGAGGAATACTGTCAGTTAGATTTAAGATTCAACTGTACTAACTGGAGCCTTCTAAACTCCCCTGCTGTGTGCCATGTAGTAGCAGGTCATTTACCTGTTAAGCAGTGAGAACGGAGGTTAGTTTTAAGTATGCATTAAACCTGCCCGGAGGCTTAGGTAATTACATTTGCATTATTAAAGCTCCTCTGCAGCAATGTAATAAAGTACTCAGCTGTAGCACGTCTTGGCGAAAGAGCCGTAAACAACTTGAAGTTTTCACAGCAATGGGACCACTTTACCTGCAGTGCTTGCTTCCACCAAATTCAGGCATACGGACCACTGACCTAAGTGAGCATGGCAAGTATACAGACAGACAGACTGGAAGATAGCCCTCCGGTGTCCGTGGAGAAGGACAACATGGCTGTACAGTGATAAGACAAAATAACTATCAGCATCTTAGCAGCCAATGAAACTGGCAGATATTAACATTATTCAGGCAAAGCTTCATTCACAAGAGACAAACCATAACGCTTGGCATCTGCAGAACAGAATTCTACACCAAAATATGGTCTCAGCTTACTTAACGCAGAGACGACTGTAAGGGTTGCTCAAAGAACAAACCCACCTTTGCGAGTTTACAAGCTTGTACACTGTGGGACTTATTGGCCAATAGATACAGGTGCAGCGGTACTGCTGATAACGCAGTTAACATTTTACAATTTCCATGAATAAAGGAAGATGCTTCTCCTCAAAGTCAACGATTTTGGAGCGAATCAGCTTGGGCATAGGACCTGCTGCCACCACGTGACATTTACGCCACGATTACATCAAAGTTTTCATGGAAGCCAGCCAAACGCTGATCATGCGATTGCTCATGCTGTAACAATGTATGTCGAACAGGAAGTGGTAGTCACCAATTTGGACAATTGGTCACAAAACTGCTAATTTGATCAATAGCGAAACTGCTCGTTTTGATCACTGCTCCCACGGCTGCTTCTATTTAGAGAATCGTACTAATGCCTGGCTCAGAACCAAGATTTGCCTGCAAGTCTATTGTCCAATCTAGAAACTTCGATGCTACGGGAAACACCGATCCGCTGCCATCACACCAGGCAAACGCTGCATCATATACCACTTCATGTGCTCAGTGATTCTGCTTTGGCATTTTCTGCCAAAAGGCCAATTTCTCTCCTGAGTCTGAAGCTGACCAAGTAAAAAAAAAAAAAAAAAAAAAAAAACACGGACATGTGTGATCAATAGATGAGGCCTCTGACTTTTCCTGTGAATAAAACAGTACAATGATGGGATGAAAGCCCTGTTCTGATAAGGGAAGGGAGGTGAGGGAGCAGAACCACACGAACAAACAACAACCAAAAAAAAAAAAAACAAGGCTGCTGACAGGATTTGGAGCTGTGATGACAACCCTGATAAGCAGTGTGCACAAAGCGGACCGCTCTCGGTGTGACTCGGCTGGGAGAGCAGGCTTTTATACTCCCACTCTGGCTGTTGATAGCTTTCCATCAGTCCAGCCGTTCTTCTTTCCCCTCCCTTCATCCATCTAGCCCCGTTCTCAAAGTCAAGCCTCTTATCAGAAAATAATCCAGCTATTCGCAGTGTGAACAAACAGGATCATGAGCTTATCTCTAGAACATCTCAAAGTCACCATCCAACATGACGCCACTTCTCTCTCATATGCTTGTCTATCTTCTATTCATTACGAAGCTTAGCGATCGAGAAAGCTTTCAAATACCTTAATGGGCTTTGAGAGTCTAACGCTGATGTTCATGTCTTCATTCGAGGAAAGGCGCTTGGCTGAGGGATGCTTGTGTGCGGCACTAAAGCGGAGTTAATTCACAGGGCTTTATGTCGCTGGGGGAATATGGCCGACGAGAAATGGAGGAGCTCGGTGAGCTGAGACGTAGGTATACAGTTGTCGATAAAAGAGTGAGAGCAGAAAGCTGCAGCCAGGCTTTTCCTACTGCAGCCCCTGCTCTCTCAATAGCCTCTGATAGAATTTAATTGGCAAGAGGGCACTGGGGTGAGATAGCAACACCGTTCCTGCCAGAACACACAAACACACAAAGACAGCAGAGTATCGGCTCAGGGTTCGATATTTTCTAAAGCGTGCGAGCTGAAATGCAGAGACGAGAGCAGCCTCGTGCTTTTAGAACTCACAGTCTCATTATAAACGAAGCAAATGTACACGATTAGATAATGAGGGAAAGCGTACAGTAAAGGCAAAGAGAACGTGAGAGGAAGGAAAGCTAAAGGAAGCTCTGGTCTTGGGTTGGGCTGTGCTGCTTTGGCCCTGTGTGTCTTTTTATGCCCAACTACGATGATGCAACCCAGTGCAGAGCCTCATCAGTATTCCCAGAGAGACCCAGAGGGGAAGTGCCAAAACATCACACGCCATCCACTTTGACGCTTCCTAACACTTTTCTTCGCTTGTCTGCTGTTTCTGTCCTCAAGGACAGCACCCGAGTGTCAGGGACCAAACGCCAATCAATGCTAACTATGTAACAGATGGAAGAATAGACTGGCTGAGTGGGTGTCAATGTGCGCTTCGGTCCCAGATTCTGTCAATACGCTGTTCCAACAGAGCAGAAGACCAATTGGCCAAATCAAATCGTTAGAGCCTGAGGCTCCATTTAGGTCAATGTTTCCAATAAACACATGCAAATATTTAACGGATTATCAGTGGAATTACGAGCTCCGTCAGCAATTAATTCGTCCGAACCGTTTAAAGAGCTTTCCAAAGGAGTCCTGAAATTAGTGTAGTCACTAAACACTGAGTTCAAGAAGAAAAAAAAAAAAAAAGACAACATAAGAATCACAGGGCCGAGATATTGCACTCTCGAACCACAACGTGGCCCGCTCCACCTCCAGACGTCATTCCCAACACACAGTCTGGAACAGTCGGGGCTACTAATGGGAATGCAATAGAGAACAATATTTGCTTGGAGATGGCAATTCCACTGAATGAATGATATGCATGCGTTTCCCTTTCATTTATGCTTATGCCACTTTTATAGGTTCCACTTCTGCCTTTGAAACGAACCCCCAAGCGCCGTGAGGTAAATGGTTTCATTTCTTTTTCCTCCTTAGTTAGCATGCAGAGAATGAGAGGGAGGAAGGGAGGAGAGAGGAAGAGAGAGAAAGAGGGAAATAGGCTAAATAAGCAAGAGGCTCATTAATATCACTGAAGGTGCATTTCACAGACAAAGGGCCCCGAGAGGCACCTATTTATTTAGGAAATTAATAAAAGTGAACGTTTGGCCCAGTGTAAATGCCATTTTCTGTCCACAGCAGCACTTCTGCTCTGCATGGGGAGAATGCACATCATAGCTCCTCTGACCTTGGCTCTAATTGCTCAGTGGACACAAGGGAGAGCCACGTTTCCCCCCTAATGGTTTATAAACAATTTTACAGGGGCTGTGCTGCTCCACGACCTTAATTAGTTTGTGATCCTCTGACTCGTGCCCCTAGACCCCACTCTCATCCAGCAACTGATACGGGACATTTTGGAGGCTAGTGGAATGGAGGAGGCATTAACCTTTCAGCCACAAACCGGGACAATTTATAGACTGGAGCCAAGCCTACTTCTCACTGATAAAACATGCAGTAGCAAACAGACCAGACTACACTGCACCCAAAGCTGTGAGGCCTCTTTAACCTGCAGCCTTCGGGCCAAATCCGTCCCATTTTCAAATCTAGACGGCTTGCCTGAGGCTATCCGCAAATTAGCAATCCTCGGTACAAACATATTAGCAAATATAGATCATATCCACTACTATTATGTTGTCAGAGCTAGATCCACGTGCACTCTCTCAGTGTTTGCCTTTTTAAAATCAGAATAAGAGCAACACCTAATAATCTGTTATTTCTCTCTGCCGAGCTGTACGTGCGATCCTGCTGCCTGATGTGATGCCACCGTCTGATCCTGACACACTTCTGCTGCTGGGGCTCCTCTCGCCCACTGGACCTGCCTGATTCATGTCCTCATGCTCTCCTTCTGCATTGAGTTTTCTGCACTATGTTGACTGACTATCAGACATTGTGGATGGTCCCAGATGCATGACCAAAAGATCTATCAAATAAAAAAAAATAAATGAACGGCCAAAACTAAAGCCTTGCTTATTGGATAAACTCACTTGGTTTTTTATTAGACACGATGCACATTAAATTCACCATCCCATAATGTCATGTCCCTAAAATACAATCATATAGGCAATGTAAACAGCACTTAAGTAATAAAGAAGTTGGTAAAATAAATAAATAAATAAATAAAATCTATCTGAGTACTGCAGATGGCTGTGTCATCTTTCTTCATTATTCCATTCATGCCAGTCAATTTCTTTATCTCCTGTTGTCTAGGTACACATGATTATAAAACAAAGCGAGAGCAACAGCTGCAAGTCTTTGAGATACAAGAGAGGAAAATGAACAGAGTGTTTGTGCAGGGTACAGAGCAGAAGAGCTAATGACGAAAACAAGAGAAAACATGAGCAAGAGGAAGGAGGATCTCAGAAGTGGAGTATGCACTCCATTATGAACGTATACACAACAGTCTCTAGATATTACCGGGAATGGTGCAATAAAAGAAAGAAAGAAAGAAAGAAAGAAAGAGATAAAAAGATCTAGGGATTCCTTTTTTGATGAGAGAGGTCAATGGGGAATGGCCAGACTAGTTCAAGCTGACAGAAAGGCTACAGTAACTCAGATAACCACTCTGTACAACTGTGGTGAGCAGAAAAGCATCTCTCGAGGAGGATGGGCTACAACAGCAGAAGAACAGAAAGCCGAGGCTGCAGTGAGCTCAGGCTTACCAAAAATGGACAGTTGAATCCTGGAAATATGTAACCTGGTCCGATGAAGCTCGATTTCTGCTTAGGCACACAGATGGTAGGGTCAGAATATGGCACCAAAAGAGCATGAATCCATGGACAACAGTCCAGGCTGGTGGAGGTGATGTAATGGTGTGGGGGTATATCTATCCACCCACCCAAGTGTATTTCAACCAATCTACCCAAATGTTTATCTATCTGTCCATCCTAGTGGATAGCTATCCTTCCACCTAAGTGTATATCGACAAATCCACCCAAGTGTATATCTATTCATCTACTCAAATGTTGTACCCATTGATCTACCCAAGTGTTTTATCCCTCCATCTGTCCAAATGTATATCTATCCATTCACCCAAGCACATATCTATCCATCAGACTGTATCTATCCATCCAGCCAATCTATTCATCCAAGTGTCTTATCCATCCATGTGTTCATCTATTCATCCAGCCCACTACTAACCCATCCACCCAATTGTCTATTAGCACAATCTATTAACAGGCATCAGGATCAGCTGCAATTCCATCCTGGAGTTTCCACTGCATCCCGCACATGTCTGAATGCATGCGCGTGAGTGAGCTAGAAAGCAGTGTGCCAAAAAAAAAAAAAAAAAATTCTCGTAATCAGGCAAGCATGCTTCTGTTAACTGCTCATCGTGGACTGGAGATGACATGCTTCAACAAAATTAAAGCTGAACGTAAGTATTATTGATTTTGAGCCTTCAACAATGTCAATGGCTATTCCGACTGTGAATATCTGCAGGAATGCTGTACTCCATCTATAACTAGAAATGAGAACAGCAGCAATGTGCAGCCGTGGCACATTAATGAATGCCGGGTAAATTTATGCAGCTCTGGTGAAAAATAATAAAGAACCTTGACATAAATGAAAACAGGGCAATTTGAAGTCAAAATAAGCAACACTTTTTTTTTTTTACCTTCCAGCCAAATAAACTGTAAGAAGCAACCGTTCTATCAATTTAGAAGTTGCAATTAATTTCATTCTCTGTAAATTGACAATTTATGATTTGGCCTTGCTCTTTGCTGAACCTATTTATCTATGAGGCTGCTTTAAGGGTCTGTTATAATCATTTGATCTCAAACAACTCATTTGTCTCATTTGCAGCTGCATGTATGAACAACTTAAGACATCTTTTACGCATGCAACCGAACGAATGCGGCTGAATGAATTTTACTGTACATCAGAATTAAGAACAATTTTAGAAATCTCTGGTTAAATGTTAAGGCTATTACTATTGCATTCGTATAAAGCTAACTGAAAGTGATTAATTGTCATTGTTGACACCACAGCATACAGTGCACAACAACGAAATGTGTTCTATGCATTTACCCATATGTGACGTGACACATGGCAGGGGGCAGCTATTTTCAGCGCCTGGGGAGCAGTGCTTGGGGGGGTGGCACCTCGTTCAGGGTATGTCAGTGGTACCTCGCTGGTCGTGGGATTCGAACCTGCAACATTTCGATTATAAGGGCGCTTCCCTAACCATTAGGCCACCATCTGCCCACTGGCCAGCATCTGTTTTAAGACGAACTGATTCCTCATAAATTGCTTCGAAAGGTTTCGATTTGAGAGTAACTATTTGGTTTTGGCAGCCTGATCCGGTGTTTCTTTCAGCTGCACTGAAATAATGGTTGCACAGCAAATAGAACTTGCAAAGTCTGTGTTAGATAAAAATCCTTAAAAGCGAAGTACTTTTCCACTGTCAAGGTTCCAGTGTTTGTTCAGTCAGGTACTAATCTACAACTTTCAAGCTTTTCTACAATAAAAAAAAAAAAGGCTGGTTGTCTGGCTGGCAAAATTACTTTGGATCCAGCACCAAAATACTGGTTGCTGCTCTGAAGTCAAGAACCAGTGTCAGGTTTATAGATGAAGTAATATCACTGCCATGGCAACAACTAGACAAACTCAAATAATTTTGATGACTGGCAACTTACGGCATAAATCTTTACTCATTTACATAATGCTTATACCGATTACGCTGTCAGATTCATTATGTTGGTTACAGGATGCTGTGTACAGATGGTGAAGGATTCAATCTGAATTAATTGCTTTCACTTTTAACAATTCACATCAACAGGATATAGATAGTGGCAAGGAAAAAACCCCTGAGACGACATGATCTTGTCAAAGGGAAAGGTGCTTGGTAACTCTTCTCCATCCGCATGCCAAAACGCTGTCCGTTTTGGATGAGTGGCATCAGGTGCTGCTACTGCTGACACTGTGCCAGGATGCGCATCAACTGGTGACCTCCGAAGCCATTCAGAGTAATGCTCGGTTGAGGGGATGTGATCGATGTTGTGTGTTTTGCATGGCAGTGAGAGTCGAAGAGTTAGAGCGGTTGGAAGGCAGAAGGTTAAGCTGTTATGATTGCAAGAACTGTTTTCCCCTGAGCCACACCATGTGTTTAACATCATTCAATTATTAAATAGTGAAGGTGACGGTCCAACAACAAACAAAACTCCCTCTGTTTGACTGTCACACCCACACACTCAGCAGCACGCTACAGCAAGCTCACAACCCACACAATCAGAGAAGCAAAACTGCATCTAATTACCTGAGCACGAACCTAAGACAATTAATGCCTGTGATTGCTATTACTGTGTTTTGAAATATACAGACACGATGCTACTTAATTAGATATGAACGAGGGCTGCACTGAAAGTAATGCAAAAGTGGGGAAATTGCACGTTTTTAGAGTAACTCTTCTTCCATACAGGTGCCTTTTCCTTTACTGCAGGTGAATAATTCATTCCAATCAGGAGCAATGAGCCGCCATTGAGTTCTTGACAAAAGAGGGGTGCAATTTGATAACAAATGCGATGGCAAATAATCTGTTGGCAATTTGATGACGAAAGTGGCTGTGAAGAAGTGGGTACGAGAGTGCACGCCTGAATATTTTCAAAGAGGATTCGAGAGTTGGGTTGAACGATGGCGCCTGTGATGGAGACTATGTTGAGTGGCGCCTTTGTATAAAGGAAGTGTAACTCTACAAATACGTTTTTAACAAAGACAAGAGGATTTATATCAGAAGGCAACAAGTCACTGATGTTTCCAACAGTTTGTCTATTTCTGGTGTGTTCTGATCAAAAAGAAAACATGCAACGACTACGTATTTTGTAACTTAGTGTCTTAAGACTATAACAACCATGCTTTACCCAAAACACTTACTGATTTTCCAGACGTTTTCCACTTTTAGTCTTCCTTTTTTCACACCTACACCCCTGTATGTGTTGTTAAAAATGAAACACAGTCGATTCTTTTCTTTCTTGTACTTTATCTGTTCTGCAAATAGAACTGAAACAATGTTTACAAATTGCTGTTCCATTAGACTGTAATCTGTGAAAGCAACATTAGAAGTGAGGTCTGTGGGGAAAGAGGGGGAAAAAATGAAGTAGGAACTAACTGCAGAGACTTGGAAGACTGCAGACAAGCTGTGCCATATGATTGGTCTAAAAAAGGACTAGAGTTGACTTTTTAGCCTTGTCTCGTTTATATTTCACTGCATAAAACAAGGCTGGCTGTTTCATACAATGTCATCAGAATCACAGCTTTGAGTCATGCACTTGAATGCACTTGTGTGTGCACGTCTCTTTAAGGTTAAAGGCATGACAAAACTCAACAAAGTAGTGTCAGCTTAGTGTTCCATGGAGGAAATACAGGATTTGGAAAGAGCACATTCTCAGTGTATATTCATCCATCAGATGACACTCTAATAGAAGGTGCTGAATTACTGCTAGGAGAAAGTAAGACATATTCAAGACATTGGTGCGACATGGAGAAAGCATACAAATACAACACCAGATATTATTAGAATATTTGTGGGCCAGTTTTGAAAGGACTATATGAAATGTGAAATCTTTGCTACATGATGAGGAGATGTGTCTCTGTAATAATGTGAGAGACTCATACAAAACAAATAAAACAGGTTTCAACGTCAAGAATGCTGCCATAAAAACATTAGGGTCTTTAGAACTTTATGTGTGTGAGCTTTGTGCGAGAGCTGTGTGAGAAATGTATGTGCGCGAGAGCCATATGTGCACAAAAGCTGTTTGTGAGAGCCGTATGTGAGCGAGAGTTGTATGTGCGGGAGAGCTGTATGTGCACAAGAGCCGTAAGTGTGTGAGAGCTGTACGTGTGTAAGAACTGTACTGTATGTGAGTGAGAGCTGTATGTGTGTGACAGCTGTATGTGTGTGAGAGCTGTAAGTGTGTGAGAGCTGTATGTGTGTGAGAGCTGTAAGTGTCTGAGAGCTGTAAGTGTGTGAGAGCTCTAAGTGCGTGAGAGCTGTATGTGAGTGAGAGCCGTAAGTGTGTGAGAGCTGTACGTGTGTGAGAGCTGTACGTGTGTGAGAGCTCTAAGTGCGTGAGAGCTGTATGTGAGTGAGAGCCGTAAGTGTGTGAGAGCTGTACGTGTGTGAGAGCTGTGTGTGAGAGCTGTATGTGTGAGAACCGTGTGTGTGAGAGAGCTGTATATGTGTGAGAGCTGTATGTGAGAGAACTATATGTGTGTGAGAGCTGTATGTGAGAGAACCATTTGTGTGTAAGAGCTGTATGTGAGTGAGAGCTGTATGTGAGTGAGAGCCGTAAGTGTGTGAGAGCTGTACGTGTGTAAGAACTGTACTGTATGTGTGTGAGAGCTGTGTGTGAGAGAGCTGTAAGTGCGTGAGAGCCGTACGTGTGTGAGAGCCGTGCGTGTGTGAGAGCCGTGCGTGTGTGAGAGCCGTGCGTGTGTGAGAGCCGTGCGTGTGTGAGAGCCGTGCGTGACAGCCGTGCGTGTGAGACAGCCGTGCGTGTGTGACAGCCGTGCGTGTGTGACAGCCGTGCGTGTGTGACAGCCGTAAGTGTGTGAGAGCCGTAAGTGTGTGAGAGCCGTAAGTGTGTGAGAGCTGTACGTGTGTAAGAACTGTACTGTATGTGAGTGAGAGCTGTATGTGTGTGAGAGCTGTGTGTGAGAGAGCTGTAAGTGCGTGAGAGCTGTATATGAGTGAGAGCCGTACGTGTGTGAGAGCCGTGCGTGTGTGAGAGCCGTGCGTGTGTGAGAGCCGTGCGTGTGTGAGAGCCGTGCGGGTGACAGCCGTGCGTGTGTGACAGCCGTGCGTGTGTGACAGCCGTGCGTGTGTGACAGCCGTGCGTGTGTGACAGCCGTGCGTGTGTGAGAGCCGTAAGTGTGTGAGAGCCGTAAGTGTGTGAGAGCCGCAAGTGTGTGAGAGCCGTATGTGTGTGAGAGCCGTATGTGTGAGAGCTGTAAGTGTGTGAGAGCTGTGTGTGTGTGAGAGCTGTAAGTGTGTGAGAGCTGTGTGTGTGTGAGAGCTGTAAGTGTGTGAGAGCCGTAAGTGTGTGAGAGCCGCAAGTGTGTGAGAGCCGTATGTGTGTGAGAGCCGTATGTGTGAGAGCTGTAAGTGTGTGAGAGCTGTGTGTGTGTGAGAGCTGTAAGTGTGTGAGAGCTGTAAGTGTGTGAGAGCTGTATATATCTGAAAGTTGTACGTGTGCATTTCCTGCTACACAGTAACTAAAATTTTGTCTCAACTCATGTTTTATTTCATTTTCCCCTCTCTTCAGATAAGAGCTCATTTCTATTTGTGTGACAGATGAAGCACTTGAAATGTGTTTAGCTGAGCAAAAGCAGCACAAAATGCCATACAGTCTGCCACAGATAGCACATGAAAAGCCTACATTGACCAATCTGAGCACCTTTCTCTGGTTTAATCAGGAAATGCAGTCTGCCAGCTTAATATATTCTCTTATTCCTCTGAGCTTCGACCTCAGACTAGTAATGCTGGGGCTGCTTTTGGAAGTGATTTGTTGCTTTTCACAATTTGCCAAATGTCTCTAGCTACAAAATGTGATTACATTGGTAAGTGGTCGGTACAGAAGCATTTGTGACATGAAAGGGCCAGGTGTGAATCTGTTCTGGCTCACTGCTTGTGATGCGATCACTTCAGACAGGAGTTAATGCCAGGTGTAAACAGCACCTAAGAGGTAGGGGTGGGAGATCGGGCCAAAAGATCATATGATGACCATCTGATGACCATATGATGACGATATGATGAGCAAATGATGACCATATGATGATCTCTCGCCACAGATTTCGTTAAACGGATGTGATTACATGATCACAGTTGTGCATAGGACTTTTTTCCTGAACGCTCTAACTGGAAGTAATCCGCATTTCTTCCTCTGCCACTTCCTTCAGAATGCTGGTCCGCTCGCCGCTATTCTTCCTCTGCCATACTGTCTTTTGCTTACAAAGGAAAAAGCTAACACCTCCAAGATCCGTAGAGCATCCACTGAGCATCGTCCTAATTGACAAAACAAATCACGCTTTTGATTAGTTTATGCCGAGTGGGAAATTCTGGACTCTTATTTGATTTATTTAATGACACGATATGTACAATTTCTCTGAAAAGCAGCTCTTGTGCCAAATTAAGACTGTCCAGGGCAAAAGATCTTCGAGGGGAGAAAACCTGTTCCGGATCAGATCAGCCCCATCAATATCTGGCAAGTCCTACGAATAAATCACTCACATGTACACAAACACACACGATGATCAAGACCAATATAAACAAATAAACTGGGGCAGGAAAATTGGACAAGGCCTTTTTAAACCTAATATCTAAATGGAGTGAAACGTAAAACATGAAATATACTACATGTTAGAAGAAGAAGAAGAAGAAGAAGAAGAAGAAGTACAGTACTGTGCAAAAGTCTTAGGCACATGCAATGAAATGGTGTAGAGTAATGGTGACTTGAAAAATTATAAAAATTAAATCTGTCTACTTAAAATAAAAATATTACAACATGCAGTAAACAGTGATGAACTAAACTAAGTCAATAT
>JAOVYU010000021.1:6635719-6647895 GCA_025674565.1 Synodontis membranacea | reverse complement strand
GATTTGTATCCAAGTATTGAAAATAACGCTTATATTCATAATTACGTTGGTTTTTCCGATTACTTTTGAGCCTGGGGGGGGGGGGGGCCGGGACTATGAAAAAATGCCAATAATTCCCAAATGGTTAAAGCAATGTTACTTTTTTGTGGCACTTGTCTTTTGTAAAACTTTTCACATACCAAGATGCACATTCATATGTGAAATGTTTCAAATGTACTACAAAAAGTAACAATAAAAACAATTTGGATTAAGGGGAAGGAAAAAAAAAAGTGAGTCAAAAGACTACCTCTGAGTTGGCTCGCCTCGCTGAACTTCAGCTGTGAGAGGACAGCGGTTCTAAGGGTGGCTGTGATAATGAGAGGAGATGACTAAGTTTCCCAGAGTGTGAAATATGAGCTCAGATCAGTCCATTAGGGAATTAATTTGCAGTTCTCAGCAGTTTGAGGGAAATCATTAGACGTACAGTAATGGGAAGGTCATGAGACATTAAGGGAATGGTCAGACAGTTAAACTGCCCTTTCTAAGTCCTTGAGATTGATAAATTACTAGCAGAATATTTGGTACTGTAACAAATAACTTTGCAGGCTGAGATGTCTGGCAAACAACACGAGCTGAACAGCGACATGACTCCTTAGAATTGTGGCAAACAGCGCTCAGACAAGTGTGACACGTTTCACTAGTAGAAATAAAGAAAGAGCGATTGCTCACAGCAGGGATCTGAGCAGAAGTTCAATTTATAGCTTTTTATAGCTGAGTAATTAAACCGAATCCAAAAATATTCAATATTATCCAATTCCTCAAAGGAAACGAATGACTTGGTGACAGGGCAATTTCTCTGAATTATTCTCTGCTCAAGTTCAAAGGCAAAAAGAAAAAAGAAAATATAATATCAGACGTTTGATTTATCCCAGATTGTTATGACGTCTTTAAACTACGCTCCATTTTTGCCTTACCTTGCTAATCAAATCCAATAGGGGTCTAATGCAATGCCACTAATGCAATAATACAAATATCCCGATCTTTATCTGTATTCGGATTTAGACCCAAAAGTGGGTGTGGTCTAAAACTGCCCCCCCCCCCAGAAAACAATGGCAATTTTTCAGCTGCATGAAAGTAAACAGCTTGTGCGACTATTTTCTTGGGTTCCATGGGATCCCAGTTCTGATGCAATCCGACTCACATCTCTAGACTCAAGCAGATGCCCTGAAAACCTTTCAGGCAAGCTTTCTTTAAAGGGAAAAAAAAAAAAAAAAGAAAGAAGCGCGCATATGTATTGTCATATTTCTGTTCCTCAAAGTCCATAACTCTTAGACACAAGCCAAATTATTCCTTAATAAAAAAAAAATCCTTAAAGACCTCATCAGTTCATAGCAACATTAAAAGTCATTGTAATAGCGTGATCCTCGGCTAATCATGGCTTCGCTCGTAGTGCTAAGAGTAAAGCAAGAGTGGCTCGATTCGATGAGGAACTCAAGCAAAGAAGAGTGGGGGGAAAAACCCACTAGAGAAGGTCCGAGGGCCTGCCGGGCAATCACTTAACAACTCGTTAAAGCAAATCAGGGACGTTAATCAGTGGCACATTAAAATCAGCACTTGGCTCAATTACCCGAAGGAAAAAATGCGAACAAACCGATACTCATTAGAGACTTGCTGCTGCATCTCACACACCACTGACTATTCATTTGTCCAGTGGAAACCTGGAGTTCTTGGTCAATGCAAAAAAAACTCTTACTGATGGCACGAGGCGAGAAGTATGCGTTGAAGCAATGTCTTTGCAGCGGAATATGGGAGCACTGACAGGAAATAAGGAAGCTCTTAGTCACTGTTCCGTGGGGAGTGCATGAAGAACTAATATGAGCTAAACCGTTCCTCGCGCCTCCTGCTGACTGCCAGGCCAGTACTACTTCCAGACTGAGAGCACATGAAAGACGCAGAACGCCGTACGTGGTGAAGAGCCTCTCGTGTGAGAACGATTCCTCCAGATCTCAGCAGGACTCCCTTCATCTCCTTTCCTCTTTGCACCACAGGAGATGGTTAAAACCCCATGTCTTATCCCACCTATGTGACTCCATGCGTCTCTACTCGCTAAATTATCTAAACACAGTTACGTTAGGGAAAATTCGAGCATTTCTTGATGCATCTCAAAGACATTCAGCATTGAGAACTTTTGGCAGTGGTACTGCCCGTTGCATTGATGTGATCTGTGTTCAGGATTTGCGAACGCTCAGAACAGAAACTTGCTTGTGATCTTAAATCAAAGTGCTCACAGCTAGTTTCTTCGAAATACATGCGTTTCAAAAGGTTTGTAGTGTGTCTCTTGTGGGTATGGTGCAACCACTTATTTTGTCACTTGCGGATATGGACTGTCCAGAATGGATGCTAGGTTCAACATCAGATTAGGAAAGAAAGCTACCACTAGCTACATACAAACAACAGAGGTTACAACAAGCTTAGCTGCTTCCTTACAAGCTTTATTTTAATTTATAATCCTTCTGTGGACATTCAATGAGAGATTATAAGTGACAGAATAAGATGAAACCATGACTTCCTGTTTTTGTGCATCAGTAGATATTGGGAATTAAATGGCAAACCAAAGTTGTTATTGGGGAACTGAAAGAAGTCAGACTGTACATGCCACAGGATTGGTTTGAGGAATCATATATATATATATATAAATATATATAAATGCCATGCTTGATTTGCATAAAATTGAGAAAACTTCACTTGACACGTTGTCATTTTTTCATTTGCCACTTACGATGAAATCATGCCTCTGTCTTATGAATGCACATATTTTAAAAAGAAGAGAATGAATGGTTGTCTGCTAATTTACCACTTGCTACTGCAAACCTAAGTAAGCCTAAAAAAGCAGCTTTCACTGGACTGCTCAAGCTATTTGAATGAAACATTTTTTTAAAGTCATGTTAACATGCTAACTTCTTCTGTTCACTCAGAAATTGGCAGGCAATATTGCAGGACTTGCTCCATGTAGGGAGTGATAAGGGCTATTAATTACGAGAGTGGAGGGATGGGAGGGAGATAAGCATTCACCCAACATGCCTCAGAGCTGAGCCCGGGCCTCCGTTAATGTCCATTACCTCCCAACATCGCCATAACTCCTGGGCCTTGGCGATTATTAGAGCTTGAGATGTATGTCTGGCAAATCTGTTCCACATCACCTCCAAACTCCCCAAGCCCAAGATGCAGTCTTGCAGAAAAAAAGCGTTCGGTTTGCTTGGAATAGACTTCAGTAATTATGCACACAGAGAGTACGATGCTGCTTCTAAGAGATGAACAGCTGCTATCGGTGATGTTTCACAACAAAGACAACAAGCAAAAAAAGCTCGAAAGCTGGTTTCTAACACAAGAGTCAGGTCTTCTTCTGAGAAGACACCCACTTTCCTATAATAGGCTAAACTTACCTTTGGATGTCTGTTTATATATTATAACCTAGAAGAGAAGACAAAGTCTAAGGACCAAAATATATATACTTTTAGAGCTAAAAGGCTTCGCCTTGCATCTGGAGCCCAGATTGGATAATGAAGAGGAGAAATGGTGGACGAGATACCAATGTAACAAGGTAACTCCGTAGAACCTTGAGTAAAGTCTAGCGACTACTCAATCCTGATCATTCACACCTCAATGGTGGCAGCTGTAACAGTAAGACAGAAGCAGTTCATTATTACCTTTATCATCATGTGCGGAGCATTAAAGACAGCACCACTGAAGCAAATCTCTTCTACGGCTTCAGCCTGGTAGAATCCATACGACGGCATGAAGCAAATTGCAATATAGATCTCTCCTGCTTGACTGCATGCCATACTAAAGAGTCCACACCACTCCATCAGGTTCATCCTCTTTAATTACAAATCCTTAAATGTTGCCTAATGGGAAAATTGTTTAGGCCTAGAACAAAAATAGACCTAGACTGAGAGAAGGCAAATCTCAGCTTCTTAGGTGCAAGAGTCTGTGTGCATCAATAGCTTTTTCAATACGCCACAACTCAGATCGGGACTACTGACGGAACTCACAGACATACAGCACATGGACTTAAAGCAGGAGTTCAACTGGTGCCAAGAGATTAAATCCATTCCAAATTAGAGCAAATATGATACTGTCGGGTTAAAGCAAAAGTCAGAAGCAAGGCTATTGATATTGTTCTTATTCACGTAACAGTGGTATCTGACACTGAAATGAGGTTGCTTTTCAAACTGCGAAGCACTTTGGGAGCCTCTATAACCCCTCAGTCTGGAAACAGATACCAACTGTACTAAATGAACTTCATTACATTAGAATTTACTATTCGGCATTTTATTACAGAGCTCCTATCCTTTCCTTGAGAAAGAGTTCCAGACATTTTAAAGATTTTTTTTTTTTTTTCCCCTCCCAGATATTTTTTCCAGACCTTCCCTGGTCTGATTTCCTTCTATTTTTATATTAACTTGAACATGAAAAGAAAAGGAAATTAATTGCAAAATACATTAGAGAGGCTGTCTTGGTGCAGGGAATAAAAGAATGTCTGAAGACAATGGCTTTAAATCCATAGTGTCGTATTACTCACCTAGATGTGAAAAGGGGAGAAAATTGCATGTGGAGATTACAAGGCTTTAAATATTCCAGTCCAACTCTACATAAAGACACCAGTTATGATTTACTGATTTAATTAGCATTTAATGCAATATACAGCAAACAAAAAAGAAAAACAATAAATCTGACCATGAAATCTATGTATATCTGTATACTTCATTTATAGTCTAGAGATTATATCTTAATATTTTTCTCATGAAAATGAGAATATAGTGTTCTTTTAAATAGAATTTAAGGTAAAAAAGTTGATAGTACCACTACAGCATTGAGGGAAAGTACAGTTTGGTATCTTTTTCGGAGAGCACATCCAGCTGCTATTCCATGTATGATAACAGTAATAATAATAATAATAATAATAATAATAATAATAATAATAATATCCTTTATTTTATCAAAAAAGTGAGAGAAAATAACCACTATAGATTATTAGACTTCATTTTATTTTATTTCAGCTCTATACTATTTCAGAATGAATTAGGAGAATGGGGAATGGAATGGGGCCTCTTTGTCGCTCTTCATTTGACTGATCATTGTCTGTTCTCACACTGGAACAGTGGGCACTTCCCACACAGTGAGCTCCTGAGCTCTCGCTTGTTGGGCAGAGAAGCTTTGGAGGAGCTGTCTGAGTTAGGGCAGGACTCGTCGCCCCCCTGAAGCCCAAACACCAGTGCTGGCATGTGCTGTCCTGCCTGAGCCATGCTGAGAGCTGCTCCTGTCCGTGCTGCACTGAACCCGGCCAGGCTCGAGTCGGTGTGCTCTGGGCCCAGGCGCAGGCTGACACCCAGAACGAGGTGCAGAATTCACGTAGACTACGCCACATCACTAAAACCTCGCTGTCACGGCATCAGCACAAAACTGCACGACCGCAGCAAAGTAGCCCTTCCTGAGAGCACCTCGAAAAATGCAGAGTCTGAACTTCACCAAGCGTCATTTGAATAATTGGCATCACGATGAGACCAAAAGAAATCTTTCTGGCACACATGAGCATCTTTAGTGACTTTAAAAGCATTGCAAGGAAAAGGGTCTGATAGTCACTGTGAAATCTGGTGATAGATCACGGATGCTTTTGTGAAGATTTAAGTACCAAGAGATCTTAGTCCAAAATATGGTTGCCTCTGCCAGGAGGTTCCAACTTGGCTGAAGCTAGACTTGTTGCAATATGATGCCAAACCTACCTCCAAATCGACACAGGACTGTTAAAGAAATCAGATTTGAACCTTTCCGAAAACCCTGATGTCCGGAAGTCAAACCTATGAATATGAAGAAGCTTAAACGGAGTCACAAACATGTGCCCAGCCTTGTCTGGCAATACAAAATGAGACTGAGCTCACTTTCATCAGTAGTCAGGAAATATTGACTGTTGAACATTTTCAAAGCAATTTCTACAGAAATGACACAGAAAACCCTCAAATTAATTTCTTATTCATTTATGAAGGGTGCCAGGACTGGAACTTTCAACTTACATTACACTTGAGAAACCCTGTATTAAATACACTTACATTATTGCTCTATTTGCAACGACCATTTTGTCCAGGCCATCAATTTCAAGTTTCAACAACTTTTTTGTCCTATATACATATAAACTGCCCTGTAGTGTACATGATACCATTTGTTATAGCTCTTAAAGAGACATCGTTAGATTGATGTTTCAGCCGCTAGACCATTCTCAAAAAGCAGTGACGCTCACATGGTCCATGTATAGTAGTGTATTTTGTGCCATCACTGTTCTCCTACATACCATAAAACTCAACATCAACAGTTTCAATAACAGGAGGCGTGACATTTAATAAAACGGAAGAGATTTATGTTCACCTTTGATCATAAAAAAAGAAAAAAGAGAAAGCTGGGCAGAGAGCATCTCCAGTAAGCTGCCACTCCAATCCTTCACATATATCTTCGTAGACGTGATAGGGGGAAAAGTTATTGTTCAATAATGCATTAGCCTAACAGCACCGTACAAACAAGTGGACTGCCTGCTTTCAAATTATATCCTGTCATCATGCATCTTTAAAAAGCAGTGAGGCTTTGAGGATCCGCACAATCAACACGAGAGAGGAGCGCACGCCCCGGAGCACTTTTTCATTCTCCTCATTGACAACAAAAGACGCGTTTTCTCCTTCTTCTTTGTGAGGACAGCAACAACGTGAAGGGAAGAGAGAAACCGATGCAAAAAAAAAATTTTTAAAAATGACGACGGACTTTTCCTTGCAAAAAATGCAATTCATTCAGTAAGTTCTTCAGGTCGGTGTCAGGGCCTGGTCCGCTCTTAAGCCAGACTCACGTCCTGTCTCTCACTGTCCACCACTGATTAAGATGAGCAGACATATTCACTTCAAGGCAAGAGAAGTGCCTTTGATTGCGAGATGTGTCGACGTTTACACCCATTTGTCTGAAATCTCCACCGATGCTATGCTCTGACAGAGGAACCGCTGTGGAACCCTGGGTAAAAATCAGCTGAGATGGAAGAATGAGGATGCAGAGTGTTAAATCCACCATAACTGAACTTTTCTGTGTCTGTGTTCTGTATCTTTGTGAGTATAAATACTAAGTACTGTAGTATATAGTGTAAGTATGGTATATATCGTTCCTATCACACGGCTTCATAACTACATTGGTTTAGTACTGTAACTCCATTAAGGGACAAATAGGAGTTTATCTTGGCAGTTAGTTCTTAGATTAAACAGTTTCTACAATGTGAGTATATATATTTATTTTTTATTATTATTATTATTTTTTTTGCTCCTGATGAAACACTCTGGGATCATTACCGCCCAGACATGAAGAGAGCAGTATACTGCAATTTCCAAAAACTTTCAGACATGATCCATGACAGGAAGTAAGTCTGGATTCGAGATAACGACGTATAATAAGAAAACGCAAATCCGTACAAATTTGTGCCAATTCACGCAAGCCAGCAGTCTGGAAGCAAAGTACGTGAGGGGCACAGTGTCTTTTATCAACTTTGTCAAAGTACCAGTTATTCTCTTCTAATGTGAGCGATTCTAGTCATTTATTCATCTCTAGTTACACTCACATTGTTCTGTGAAGCTAGAAATTCAGTTCCAGAGCTAAAACATGATCTGAAAGATTCAAATTTGAAAGACTCTCTGCTTCCTCGGAGTCGTTTTGTTTATCTGCCATTTTCTCTAAATGATGTTTTCTATCTGCCAAGTCATTTTCTTTATCCTTCGTAGAAGGTCGATTCACGTGACTTCTGTCACTGGTTCAAAGTCTTAAAGCTACTTTTTCATACGTCTTTGACTTTCTAGCCAAAGAAAACTATGAGCATAAATGCGCCAAAACATTGCTAACAAGATAAATGTAGCAGGCGAAGTGGGGGGGGGGGGGATTTTAACGCCAAAAAGTTGTACATGGACGGAGCATCTTGATGAATTACAATTGTTGCAAAATGAACACAAAGAGCAGGTCCAGTCTGCAGTCAGGTCTGTATTAGGCTGCACGTAATAAACAGCATGTCAGAAAACTGCCAGGAAATATTAAAACACTGATTAACTCACTTCATCAAATCCCCTTTAATGTCTTGGCTCACTACTTTAGATGAGAAAGTAAAAAAAAAAAAGGTTTACTGTAGCAAGGGAACGAAATTGGTAAAAGCTAGAGCTAAACGTAAGCATATAAACAGTGCGTTTTAAATACGTCCATGAAAAAAACAATATATTGTTAAGTCTAAGCCTAATCATTATCGATTATCACAAAGAAGTTCTTTGCCACATGAAAATTAGGGCATTTTTAGTAACTGGGTATGCCGTTTACATATTTAAAAATGATTCTGCATTACTGAAAATAAAAGGCTAATTACTTTTCGAGTGAACAAAATGCAAATGCAACGTGTACAGGAAAGGGACGTGCGTACTGTGCTTATTCCTAAAATAAAGCACAACAAAGTCAAGGTCTGAAATGCTCATTTGCTTATTGTGGCCTTCTGTGCTAGGCAGACACACTATATCAACACTGCTCAAACCAACACTGTATAATACTGTAACTTATACCCCGAAGACGATTGTCTGACTGGCTGGCTTGGCGTCTGATAACTTAGTATAACCAGTAACCTATACAGTAGATGGGCTGGAGAAAGGTTTAATCACCGTACAATATCAACGCGCTGGGATCTTTGGAATGGTAACCATAACAACCTTGGTCTCCGCCTCGTCCATAAAAGCCGTATAATGGGACACCTCGGCGGCCGTTATCCCATACATATTGTACGGTTCTAACCTTCAGCCCTGAGGAATGCTTCCTTGCTGACCATCACTCAAAAAAAGCAACACAGATTAGATGGGGAAACAAGAGACAAACTAACAAAAATATCTTGGTGTTTATACAATGTTTATGCAAGTCAGATAACGCTTATCTCGTTTGCACATGAAGGTAGAGCAACAACAAAAGCATGGTGAGTTCAGCCAATCTAACCGCTCACCACCAGCGACCATTCCGTACCATCCCAAAGGGTTTGAGTGTCTCTCACACCTTAATAGACAGCAGATGAAAGTGCCAGGCTGTGTTTGTCCACACACTCATTGTCTATTATTGGCTAACGCATTACTTGCTTCTTTAGAACAGTGGCAGTCAAACTTATTTCCATACTAACAAGGTATGAAGCCACACAGAAAGCAGATCTATACATTCGCTACAGGCTTGCATCTACTCACCGATATACTCAAAGATGTAGACCACGAAGAAGGGCGTGACGAGATCGTTGATGCCCTGTACGTAACCGCTGGCAGGGTGCCGGATGGCCCAGATGAACAGAATCCGCTCGAAGATCTGAAGCGGAAAGAGAAATAAATGATCTATACCTACAACTGCAGAATTCATGTATAGGCTTTAGAACCACAAAGAACAAAACTTGTGCAAACATGCAAAGCTATGGGACTTTGCACAAGGTCACATTTGACTGCTATTAATTAGACACACAGACAGCATCTCCTCATTTAGCCAGCAATCAATTAAGAAAATCAATTAAGCTCTCCAAAGTAATTAGCATCACAACATTCAATAGAGCAGACGGCGAGGGTGACAAAAAAAAAAGTCTGGAAGAATTGTGCACGTTGCCGTGAGTTTGCTTATGTATGGAGGTTAGTACTCAAAGCGCTCATGGCTGAGGACTACAGGAAATCTAGATGCCACCTTGATGCCACCTTGATAGAACACGTCAATGGTGTCGTGCTGGTAGTGAGGGAGACTTCGCAGTCTATCCTCACTGCGCTGAACTGAATTCTGAGTGTCCACAAAGCACAATGTGCAGCTAAGAATTACAGGAGAAACTGACGCAATGTATTCTGATTTTAGGAGGAAGCTTAAGTGGGAGTTAGCAAGGTTCTAGCAGCTAGAAAGGAAAGCTGAATGTTTATCGATTTAACATCAACAATAAGTGATAAGACAAATGATGAGACAAATTTACAATGAAATTTGCGAACATGTTGTCAACTAAGAAATAACAAACCACAAAGCAACAACCTGGTAAACAGCTATGATAAACTTAACAGGAGTCCTGAAATATTCATAACGCATGCAAAGCAGTATTTTAAAAAAAAAACATTCCCCCCCCATCAACACTGAGTTATTAAAAGGGCCAGTTCACATTTCCCAGAATCCAATCGCTTTGAAAGGACATGTCTGCTACCTGCTAGCTCTCTGTGGAGCAACATCATTGCAAACTGACTGCTGAAACCCATCTTGAACCTTTTCTTCATTTGTGTGTCGTGGAAGATTTAAACAGAATATACGTTACCTTCTCCTCTCTTTGCGGCCATTCGTGAGACACCAGAGGCCGGCTTGAATGGGATGGATCGTTTGAAAGAATTTAAAATGTAGATCCCTTGACAAAATATCCTCAATTTCAAGTTACAATTTAAGACCTATGGCCTAGGATGGCCTGTTGGGGGAATATATACTTTGGAATATAGCTCCCATCAAAATGGCAACTCGTTTAGCACAGAGGATTCTGGGAAGAGTGAGCTGGGCCCTTTTGAAATTTTTTTCCCTTGAGGCAAGTTTTTTGTGTGGACAGGAAGTCAAAACCCAGAGAGAGCATCTTTTAATGCTCTAATGTTCTCAATACTTAGTGCTTAGGACTTTGTTTTGCAACTGGATTCATGACTACCTTTGATTTCATTTGTTTGGTACTGTATGTCTATCAGAATATTACTAAGCTAGCAAGGAAGGAAGATCTTAACTGAGTCTAAGATCATTTCTATCCACCTTTATCCTATGTTAATTTCTCCATTAATTTTTGCAGAAATGTGCAACATCAACAGAGCAAATTTTTTCCTAAAATCTGATAAAATAAAGCAAGCAACAGCTGATTTTATAAGAGCAAACCCACCATGCTTCACACTTGAATTGGCTTACAAGCAAATGTCCTTTGTGCGTCAAAGTAGATAACAGCATTGGCTCAAGTGGAATCTAGGTTTCCTATATGTAAGAGAAAATAAAGTCGGCCTAAACATGAAAAACTGCCTATCAATTTTCCCTTTTAACAAAATTCAGAGCGCTGAATAGAGCCTTCTCTTCTGTATTCATTCCATCTTCATTTCTTAAGGCTATTCATGGTGCTGAGTAAATTTTCTGCTTTTCTCTTTCCTTACAATGCAAACACCTCGATCTTCATTAAAGTGTCGTTTCGTGATCCTTAACTTCACTGTCAGCTTGCTTGAATTAAAGGAAACTTGGGGAGAAATGAGAGACACACTTTCTCTCATGTGTCTAACGAGTCAAACTGACGTCTGGCTCATGCAGAGCAGCTTTCGGGCCGCCATGTTCCTGTCAAGCCCTAAAAAAACACATCACTTACACAGCTTCCGGAACCCCAAACACGGTGCTCGGGTCTTCTTTACATGCCCCATGTGTGACGCGCTCCCAGTACCGTCCATCACCTCACGAGGTACGTTCACCTCCTCTGATTACAGGGAGGAACTCAGGCAGCAAAAACCAGGCAGCAAAATAATAAAATAAAATAAAATAATAAAAATAAAAAATCTAAGGCCAGCTGAAGTGCACTGACAAAGTGGGATTCAATACATTAGCACACTGGCTCATCTTTAGCAGTGGCCTTCATCTTACAAATAACTTCTGGAAGGTTTGGAGAGGAGATATGAACGCCCTAAGCTGTAACAAAATCCTAACACACTGAACAACCTTGGCTTGCTTAAAAAAAATAAAAACAAAAAATAGCTCTGAGTGTAGAGCACAACCCCTGCTGGCTAAGGTCAGTGGCGGAGGCTTAACGTGTTGCTTACAATGAATCTGTGCATCATTAGCTAGCTTGGTGCTTGTCTAAGAGTTACGCACCATGCAGAATGCTAAAGAGAGGCTAAGAGAGCCTCACAGCTGGAGTGCTCACTAGAGAGGAAAAGAGGTGTTGTTGGCATGCAGGCCAAGGTGCAAGTGAGTGAGAAAGGGTGCAGCTGTGAGGAGGCATACTTCAGCCACCACACAGGCATCATGCTTCCCTGGAGTCATTAAGAGACAAGCTTTTGCATGGTTGTGGACAAAACAAGTCATGAGAAGCAGAAGCTTTTTCCTCAACAGATGTTAGTGTTAATTTCTATAAATCTATTCTAACGAAA
>JAOVYU010000021.1:6481881-6493657 GCA_025674565.1 Synodontis membranacea | reverse complement strand
GAGGGTCGACTGACTGTATACAGAAACCTCTAAAGACACAACTGTGTTTTTTCTTTTCTGATTCTGGTTGACGGCAGCAACACGGGCCGTTAAATTAACAAGAGAAATGACAATATATTCGAGAAAATTCTTCTTACTTTTCAGTTACATACAGCAGACCATTGCGAATGTAGTCAGTGGGCATTTTCCGGTCCCGATTGATCAAACAACACCGCCATCCGTTCTCACACACTGTGGTGACACAAAACACTGACCGTTAATTTAAAATGACAGAACACGGAGTTGAAACAGGACCGACAAATCCCTTTCTTTAGCGCACCAGGGAGAGGCCTTTCTGTCTCTGGCAGGTTGAAGATCTCATGGAAGGCTCCTCTCTTGGTGCTATGTGAGCGGCCGCCGTCGTCGTCTCTGCTCATTCCCGAGGGAATGGTTGCTAAGCTACCCCGCGACACTACCGGCGGGATCTGCGCACAAAAAAAACAAAAAAACAAAAAAACAAAAAACAGAAGGAATTCAGCCACAGAAACAGAAACGGCATTTTCTTTTGCATCTACAGCGTCCTCTGTTTTTTTGTTTTTTTTTTCGATCAGAACCATGCTGCACAAACCAAGTCTCCAAAAAAAAATTTAAATAAATAAAAAAACCAAAAAATACAGCTACAGGTGCTTAATAGCTTTTCTACAGACTCTTTATTAAGATGGGCATCCAGGAACACATAGTTCCAAATGTTAATGCGTTTAGTATTTGGGTGAATTCATATGGGTGAGATGTGTAACTCCAAGTCAGTGTAGCAGTCTACCGTTCACCCAGCAGACGTACACTACAGTCAACTCCAGAATTATTGGCACTCTTCAAGAGAATGGGGAAAAGTGATTGTACAGTGCGAGTATCACAGACATTGATTTCAAATTCTCATTAAACAAATGGAGAAACTTCAGGCTTTCACCATTCACTTTCTTTTAAATTTATTATTATTATTTTTTAAATAATTTATCCAAGTGTCTCCAACCTTGGGAGAAAAGACGCAACGCTGGAATTCACTCCAAGACAGGACAATAATTTGGAAACCAATTTATCTGAAATGCCGTATCTCCATAATGTTTAAGTTAAACATATATCTCGTTTTAGATATTATTCGGTTTACGGCATATATTGATATATTAATGAAGGGTGCCGACAATTATGGAGGTGATTCGTATGAGTGTTAGTCAATATGCTGATGATTTAACACTTAATTTCTGGCTTTAGGGTTTACGTGGTCATGCCTTTCACTGCTACAAGCTCTCTATTTCTGTTCGCTTTCAAATCTAAAGGGACATTTCCTAGATGAAAAGGAATATAATAACTCTACTCAACTCTACACATGTCTAATAGGACAGGTACAGGTATGTCTAAGGTCAACATTTCACTAGTTAAAGGTACTATCAGGTACTGGGAGTGTATTACAGGGATATATTTTCTACATAATCACTATAGTCACTCGAAAGTAATAAAACAAACCCTATTAAAGTCTGACGGCAGAAAATTCATCTCATCCTTACACATCCCGTGAGTAAAATATCACTTGCCGGTGTTGCAATGGCCCTGTATTTAGCAATTTGCCACTAATTAAAAGTGATAAATAATCCTAAAATGTTAAAAAAAATACACTATTAATTAAAGATAAAATAAAAGAGTTTAGACCTAAGTGTTAATAAGGTCAATGTGATGGAAAACCTTCAAAGGCTCTGTTTAAAGCCGCAGGCATTACAGTGTGAATATCTGATATGAAACTACTTTTAATTCTCTAATGATGTGTCATTCTGAGAAACGTTCTGATTACTTCATTCATTTTCGAAAGCTTTCTGATTATTAGGACTAGTTGTGGGCGTATCGCCGTTCTTTCAGGCTGGATCACAACTGGGATCTGAGCAAGCAAACTAATTTCCCTGTTGATGAAAAGATAGCTCTACAAGGAAACCGAATCTCATAGAAAAACGACGACACTCACACTTTGCACTAACCCCCCCAAAAAATGTTTAACTCTTATTTCTATAGATAGAGCATACTGTATAGGCTGGATATACAGTAACGTACATCACTTCTACTAATGTCTTCAGTATTTAAAAGTGCAATAAATGTAAGGGTGGCTATAAGGGTGGCAGGGAAGTGAGTATTTAATTATGTTTAAATAATGAATGCATCAGCTGAGTAGGTTTACACTTTTATATCTTTATTAGTATATTTTTTAAAGCGATTTAGGTTTCATTGTTTTAGTCTTTATTACACGTCTCATTACACTTCAGTTATTACACTTCTTATTATACTTCATTGGGGGGGTTTTTTTGGTAGTTTTTTTTTTAAATATATATATTTTTAGGAGTTGCTTAATGGCACCGCTTTCATCGTTGTTATATATTAAGCTAATGAAGTGCCTACTCTTGATTCCTTGTTCATGCGTCTGTCAGCTACACTAGTGATTAGAGTAACGTCTGTTTCATAAAACAAGTTGGGGTGCCATGTCTGAGCATTTTCTAGCAATTTTCTGACATTGCGTGTATACTACCACTATCACTACTCGTGATCTCTCTGTAAAACAGATCAGGGAGGTAATTTAATCATTCACGTTCTAGAATAAACCGTATCGCCCATTACTAGTAAGAGCCTCTCAGTGTCAGGTCTTCAGCTGGCATCAACGGGCTTCAGCAAATGCAATACGTGCACTTCTGTCATGTTCACGCTCACACACCTTGCGGTAACTTTCAGGCACAATAGATCTATTTGCACTGGCTGCCGTTTATCCCACGCCGATCAGGACAAACATGCAAAACAGATGTTATTTTGCTCTTGGTGAAGCTTCTTGTTGATCCTGTTTTATTACCTTTTTTTTTTTTTTTAAGGGTGTTATCAGGTTTGCATGTGGCCCTTCCATAAAATAAACACTTGAGAAAGTCTTTTCAACTATTCGAATGCAAAATTTATAACATGCACATCACCTTGCTGCACCTTGCTAGAGGGCAAAAAAAAAAAGGGTCTTATAGCCTCGAAAAGTCTAGAGAGGTCTATTTTTCACTAAATATATATATATGAGAATCATATACAGGCTGTCTGTGAAAATGGACCCAAATGCTTTGGATATTACGAATTAACCAAATATTATAGGTACAAATCTTTGAATCAAGAAATGTAGAAAAAGAGAAAAATGTAGAAATGTAGAGAAAAAAAATAACAACAAATATTGACAAGTTGTTTAAAGACCAAAGATGAAAAGCAGCTGTTGTGATCCATTTGTACACAGACACCAAGTCATGGCAATAGTGTGTGTGTCCATTTAAAACAGTCGCACAGACAGGTAAAAAGGAAGGTGATCTGGTGGTATCACACACACGCACGCGCACACACACACACGCGCACGCACACGCACTAGCAAGGTCACACCAGCATCCCTACCTTCTCACACCCAGACAGCTGAGAGAGAGAGAAAGAGAGAGAGAGAGAGAGAGAGAGAGAGCACAGAAGAGTAGTGTGACACACAGAGTCAGAGCTGCACTGCGGTATGGAGGATCACACACACACACACACACACACACACACACACACACACACACACGTTCACAGTCATTCATGTATTAACTGGAGCATTAAAGTCACCCAAATATTTTCTGAAGATATTTTCCTGCACTATAAAAATGTGTTGTCTGGTGATTGTTTATGATTTGTTTTTGTTTTGTTTTTTTTAAAATATGAATTTCATTATCAATAATTTCTTTAATCATGACGGTGACTACAACTAGAGTTTTGCTTTAAAACATTGTCCAGTTTGCAACTCTTTAGGAGTGCTGCAAAGCAAGCAGGATTTTGATAGTTATGAATGATTTCTGTTACACTGGAAACACAGAATACAAGTTTTTTTTTTTTTTTTGTTATTATCAGAGCCGAGCGTGAGATTTTAGGTGTCATACCCGTCTGGACATGGTGGCGTTGCTGCGCTCTTTAAGCTGGGGGTCTGTGGGCAGGTTATTCCACACGATGTACGGTGTGTCGTACTTGTCCCTCAGCTTGGGACAGCTTTTAAACAGGAAGTCGATGATGAAGAATTTGATGCCTGCATACAGCCCTGCCAGAGGAAAGCATACAGACATACGCGAATATACATAGTGTACGATCTGTGTATTCTATCTGTGCTACTGAGGAATACATTTACACATGAACTGAGATCTTAGTGCAACACTTGCCGCCACACTGACGTGATCATGAACAAGGGATTTGGCTGCAGGTGTGTGGTATGTGTGTGCGCGCGTGTGTGTGTGTGTGTGTGTGTGTGGTTGTTGATAGTATAGTGGTTCACACCGAGAGTCAGTGCATATCAGTAAACATGCATGGCCGGGAGTGTATATATCACCTTATGCTTATATGATTGTGGGGAGAGAGAAAGACAGAGAGAATGTGAATGCACTTACCTATAATAAAGCCCATGAGTTTGTAGGGCAGGACGCAGGAGGAGATAAAGGCCACCCACAGACCAATGTACAGCTTCTGAGTGATCTCAGGTTGCACCCACATGAACAGACTGCATGTTTTACACACACACACGCAAATATCACCCACAGAAAATAACCTCAATACCCTTCCTATTTCCATAAATAAGCAAAGACTCAAAATATCGCCCATATACGTTTCTCTGTAACGTTCGGAAAATACCCCACGGAGATTAATTCATGCAACGTGGACCAATATTCTGCATGACAAGTTTGCAATTTCTTTCCCTCTTATTAAGCAATTTCTTCTTGTAAACACATTTACGAGACAACAGAGAAATAATGCCTTTTAATCATCTGTAGAAGAAACAGCCTCTGAACACAAAATAAGATGTGTTGTTACAGTAGGTTGGGTATTCACAGCTTGTTCTTAACTTTGTTCCCCATCCATCAGTAAGGAGTCCCTCCTCCTTCCCTTTCAGTGACTGGTTTATATAGTTCTATATAGATCTGTGTATTATAGATCTGAATTGTAAAAGTTTTAGCTAATAAAAAATGTGTGAAGAAAGTAATTCTTACATCTCTGAATGGCAGTGTGCGTTGTGCATCATTATGACAGTAAATAGCTGCTGGTAGGCCATGACATTTGTTCCTGGTACTTACTTTTTGATTTTCTCCAAGACATCTGCCATCTTTCCAAAAAGATTCTGTGGAAATTCAGATCACAAAAGGGAATGGCGTATGAGACATGCAACAGGGCTCTGGGCTGAAAATAAATTTAGCTTCACGTGCACTTAAAAAGGTACACATAATAATAATAATAATAATAATAATAATAATGACAATCATCATCATCATCATCATAAAGGTACCTGTGCTTTTTGTGCAACATCAAGGACTAACTGAAACTTTTCAGACACAGTCAAGTCTTCCTTTGGGGGTTCCTAAATACAGACATAGACAGTGATGAAAAAAGGAAGAATAGACGTTCACACACACACACACACACACACACACACACACACACACACACACACACACACACACACACACACACACTGCATTAGCAGGCCAAAAAACAGTAACGGATTGAAGTGAAACCTACCACAGGTTCAGAAACTTCAGGCACAATACTCCACTGAATCCTCCATCCTCTGGAAAAATATAAACAACACAGACTCTAAACGCGCTTCACATATCTGACATCTATGACTTTTCCTTCTAATGACACGCACGCATACACACACATATTCCTCGATGTCTGCTTGATCCTCAAGTTTGCTCCGTACACACCCCATTATAGGGACAAACACCGTGAGGTACGGTACACTGGTACAGTATAATGGGAAGTGAAAGAGTTTGGCGCAGTAAGAGTGAGAAGGTGTTAATGCTTTACCTTGCAATGAGGTAATTCAAGGATAACCTCAGAATGGCTAAAAACAGGAACATAGGAATGGCCCAGCCATACCATGCAGCATTCATGTAGACCTACGGAGAACAACGCACACAAATACGTACATGAAACCCGTATATAATACCACATACTGTGCAATCTGTGCAAATAACCGTCATAGTGTATCATCAGGATGGGCAAAAATGGGACTTCATCTGCAGAAGCTGCGGTGATCATTTCCGTGTGCTCATAGATAAAGATCATTAGTTAAGTAATTTGCTGTTAATGAAAAATGATGTTGTCTCCAAAATGATAACGCTAATGTAGCTGCAGCACAGTTAGCACAGACAGAAAGACAGACAGACAGACAGACAGACAGACAGATCAGTAAATAGAAAGATCATCATCATCATTACTGTGTCCACGTCTGTACTAAAAACCTTCTCTGTTAGAGTCTGTTGTGCTGAAATGTTGGTAATGCTGTCTGGATTAGTTCAGAAATATGTCATTTTCCAAAATATAAATAAGAACAATGAATTGACAGTGTGATGGATGGATGGATGGATGGATGGACAGACAGATACGTAGACAGATACCATATATGGACAGATGTAGAAAGAGAGACGCCTAGATAGACAGAGAGAAATAGACAGACATATGTATATACATACAGACAGATAGACTGAGAGACAGACAGACAGAGAAACAGACAGACAAATAATTATATACGTACTTGTTTACGTACATAAATGCATACACAGACAGGTGGGCAGACTGACTGGCAGGCAGACAAGCAGGCAGGCAGACAGACACACAGACAGATATGGATACAGACTGATGGACAGAAGTAGACAGAAAAACACACAGAAAGGCAGAAATAAACAGAAATAGACTGTAGAATACATGGAAATGCAGAAAATGAGATGGATTACCGTGACACCTAGACACCTAGACATAGAGACAGACAGACAGACAGGAAGAGGAAAGCTCAGCACTCACAATAAAGGCAATAGCTGACGTGTACACGGAGTGCCAGTTGGATAAGGCTGATAGGTTCCTCAAGAAGTTAGTTACAGGTCTGGCACCCCTCTCTGCAAACAAAACACACACACATGCACTTTTTTAGAATTATCATACATTACACACATTCACAAACTGTTTGAAGTAAAAAAAAAAAAAGGAAAGCATAATGACATAAGGTGTAATAAGGACTCACTGAGCCGTCTCATGTTTTCTGTTAACCTGTAAGAGAGAAGAACGTTTGTCTCATGGGTTTTGTCGATTTACACTCACACACACATATGGACAAACTTCATTATCAATGATCCTGCCTGAAGACTGCAACGTAATGCTGCCTGTAGCCCAAAAGGTGGTGAGGGTGAGCATTCTAACACGTCACTAAATTAAATCATAGTGGTTCAAATGAAATGTGATTGTATAGTCATGTCATTCAAACAAATTGTGCAGACATAAAGGTTTGTTAAAAAAAAAAAAAAAAAAAAAAGATTAATGATTTATAACTTCACTGTGCTGTACCTCTTAGCACTGAGTGGCTCCTCTGGCTCCACTGTGTTCTCCTCTGGCTGGAAACGGAAGTCCTCAATGTAAACCCCGAACCGGTCATACAGCCACTTCTGCAGCCGAGACCACAGCGTCTCTTTTTGTTGCTTCTCTGAACAGAGAGTGAGACAGAGAGTCAATAAATGACCTGCCTAACTCTATTAACCTAATTTACTCAGTGTGTGTGTGTGTGCACGTGTGTGTGTGTGTGTGTGTGTGTGTGTGTGTGTGTGTGTGTTTATAAGGCAAGCTCTCCTGCTCCACAATCTACTCCCCAAATTCAAAAGGGCTCCTCTGGCCTAGTTAAGACTCTTCTACAAATTTAGATCACAGCCTGAAATAACAGGCTCTGGTGCTCCCTGAAGTAGAGCCTTTTAAATGCAAAAGCTCCTTTATACACAGACAACACATCAGAGAGATGATCAACTTTACCCCACCAGCTGTAGATGTGGAGCTAGCACACACACATGTGGTGTATCCACACAGGGCACTTAGTACGATGAGGTCACTTATAGCACACCTTTTCATATCTTCATATATTTCTAAATGATATATTTGACAGGAAAGGAATTCAAAAATTGCCCTCTACAGGTAATGCTACACGTAAGCAGTTAACGATTTAAGACGTAAACAATTTAGCAACCAGAAGACAATAATTTGAGTATTTTTATGTGGCCGAATGTCAAATGTCATTGACATATAGTACACAGCATAGGTTCTTCAATGCCATTACACTGTACAATAATGAGCATACGGTAGAGTGAATAGAAAAAGACAAATCCAATCCGAGCAGTCCAGATCAGTACGGTTCTGAGACACAGTGGCAGTCATTGCACCGGAAAACACGTGGGTCGCTGGACGAAGAACGCTCGACAAAGCAAGTCCAAGTCCAAGTTTAAGGCCGTGTTAATTGATTTCTTCGTCATTAAGGGCTTAATTTTTGAGAACTGGGTTCCCGATGGAGTAACAGTGAACCAACACTATTACAAAAAAGCTTCTCAAAACTTTGTGAGCAAGGGTTAGAAGAAAGAGGCCACAGCTGTGGGAAAATGGTTTCCTCCTTCATCAGAACAACGCTCCAGCACACACAGTGCTCTCAGTGAAGCAGTTTTTGGCCCAGAAACACATCACGGTACTTAACCACCCTCCCTATTCGCCTGACCGAACACAATGCTCTCTTTTTCTTTTTCCTAAAATCAAGTTCTGCACTCAAGGGAACTCGTATCATGTCTTTTATAGAATGAAAGAGGAAAACGTATTAGAAAACGAATGAGCTTTTGAGACAGCTAACGGAAGAAGACCCACTGCATTGCTTTGATCAGCGGAAGACCAGAATGCAGCAGTTTCACTCTGCCTCTGAAGAACAGCAACTTTCAGCATGAAACTGATTGTAAAATTGAGCACAAAACGAGTATTTGTTTTGTACATTTAAGTATATTTTATATTTCAACTCAAGTTTACAATTTGAATGTAATATATTTTAATGAGTTTTTAAAAACGTCTTATACCAGGTGCTTAATGCTTTAGTACTTCCATACCATAACCCCACACGTGTTTGGTTACCTGTGCCATTTGCGGAGGGTGACTGTTGTTTACGGGAGATCTGGGGAGGAGAGTCTTCTAACCTGGTACAGGAAAAGAAAATCAAGAGAAAACATCACAAGTCCACTCATACCTTCTTCATTAATTAAATAGAACACATATAGTTTGGCCTGTAAAAATCATCACGCTGTCCTACTGTAGACGTGTTGCTTGTCTATCCCTTATCTTTACTTAAATATTTAATTACTGATGAAAGAAGAACAGTTATGGACTCCGACTGTACAACAAGCTCGCACACACTTCAGCAATTAACAGTTGGAGAATGTTGTTATGTCTTTGGGGAATCCAGGGTCACTAGGATGGAGGCGATAAAAGCTATTTTTAAATCCCAATGAGTGGAAGCGAGGCTCGTTGAGCCGACCGTGGCGAGTTCTGCCCAGGGGCAATAGCAACGTAACTCTATCACAGAACACAATAGGGCTGAGAACGTAAACCTGGGCCAAAACCTTACCTCGGACCAAAATTTATTTCATGTAAAAAGACTTGGAATAAGTGGACCTTGTGCTTCATTTCATCCATGTAGCATCTGTAGTGTATGAAACAACGCAGTCTGGGCAAAAGCAAAGATTTTATTTTAAGGTCTAATTCACTTCCAAATCACTGGACAAGTTTGCTAAAATGCAGCTGAAAGTATAGTAATGAGTCCTTGAATATAGTGACTCAGTTTCGGGATTAACGTTTTAATGGGAACATAAAGCGTGTGTCCAGTTTATATCTGTGTTTTTAGGACAAAAGTTCAGTGGATAAAATGAGAATCATTTGTGTGCAGCCAATGGAGTTCAAACAGCTCTTTCGTCTATACTGTACATTATCATTGTCATACATTACACTGACATAATTCAATACACCGACATCTAATATGAGCCTATGTTTAGATACCATCGCAGATATCTAAAGTCCAAAAATAAGTATTAATAATATATTTAATGTTAATATTAAATCATACATTTCAAAGTGAAACATGCTTTTTTGCTTGTTATTAGTTGAGTGAAGATATAGGAGGTGAAACATGCCATGGTTGTGTTTGTCAGTGTTATTTCTTTTCCCGTGAGTCAAAATCACCATTATGATTATCTGACTGATACTGGTAGATCATGCACCAGAGGCAGTGACATTTAATTTCATGTAATTAATTATGCATTTGTTGTGCATCCGGTGCATATACCTGCGCACACTTGAGCTCTGTGCTCACCTGACTTTCAGCACATCGTTCATCTTTTGCTCCAGATCCAGCCTCCTGCATCGCTCCTTCTCCAGCTCCTGCTTCAGCATCTCCACGTTGGTCTCCTCTCGCAGCTTCCTCAGCTCCTCCTCTGCACACATAACACAATCGCCTCAAACTCAGCACTGCACAAATAATATGATACTTAAGAAACATAAGCAGAGGACAGGAAGGATAGTGCACTATCCTTCCTGTGTTATAAGAATGACGATGATGATGATGATGATGATGGGGAGAAGATATGTCTCCTTTCAACTGTCTGCTGAGTCTCTTCCCTAAACGAGTGGTGAACCTGTCCACGTGACACACTCCATACACTGGCGGTCTATTCAGCACAAATATCAGCTGATCCACTGCACACCTCCAGCTGGACTGAAGGTCATTAATATTTTAGTGCCAAAACTCGCGCCTTTCAGCCAGCGGAACGTAAAGCTGAACAAAAGCCTGCTATCTGTAGCCTGCACACCCCATGGAGAGAGTCATTAGCGGAAGTGTGTGAGGGGAACTGCGGACTGTAGGGGGTCTGCGATTGGGAGCGCAAGTGAGATGAGAGCTGCGGCACTCATGTTCGGCTTCTCAAATCCCCACGCTGCACACTCAGGCACAGCAATGACAACACGTTATGGATTCTTAGGAAATCTGGGCTACATTCAGAGAGTGAAATTGCTTGATTTAGGAAAATTCCTTGACTTAGAGCTCTTCAGATATTTAAAGAGGATCTCATCAAAGGCGGCGCTAAATCATGCAGTGATGTGAGAAATGTTGACTGGAGAGAAGAATTTAGAACCATGAATTCTTCTGAGACTGTGGATAAATATGTATGCAGAATGACTCTGAAATCATGACCTGGTTCTCCGTGAAAATAACTCCAGCAGATCAAGGCAAACAGATCATGTGCAATCATTGGATGGCTCTTTCAGGTCTTTATGAAACAGACCTTGTAGATGTTGCTATTAGCCTAATATTGGAAAAGAATATGTTAGTAAAGCAAAATTAGGGTATTTTGACAAAAGCATTTTTTTTGCACATACAGACATTAATTCTTTTTTTTTTTTTTTTTTTAGCTTCCATGTTATTTTTGCTTCATCAGATTATATCATCTATCAGTTGAAACTAACATTTGGTTTCATCAAGTCCACTAACAGTAACAACAGGTGACAGAAATTAATAGTTCAATAGTCACTAGTAATTTTCTTAGAAAGACAATGAGATAACCAACAGCCAATCAGATAATAAACTGAGTTAACCAAACAGTCAATCAGACAATGAACTGGTTAACCAAACAGCCAATCAGACAATGAGGTGGTTAACCAAACAGCCAATCAGACAACGAGGTGGTTAACCAAACAGCCAATCAGACAACGAGCTGGTTAACCAAACACCCAATCAGATAATGAGCTGGTTAACCAAACAGCCAATCAGACAACGAGCTGGTTAACCAAACATCCAATCAGACAATGAGCTGGTTAACCAAACAGCCAATCAGACAACGAGCTGGTTAACCAAACAGCCAATCAGACAACGAGCTGGTTAACCAAACAG
>JAOVYU010000021.1:6365167-6387675 GCA_025674565.1 Synodontis membranacea | reverse complement strand
TTAGATATTAACCACACAGTACACTCATGTGGCAGCCAGTGGGTCAGTGATGTTATGGGGAAACTGAATCAGTCCTAAGCTACCTGCTGAGAAGGTGAGCTGGATCTGCTCCTCTATGATCTCCACAGCGATGAAGTCATGCTTCTCGTTAAAGCGGCCGTTGTAAAGAAGCAGGGCGTTTCTCTCCCGTGTAGCAAACCTGGAATATTTAAATAGAGGAAGAAACTAAATGATATAACAGCATCAGGCTCTGTGTCTCTTTTAAATTTGCTACTAGACAACATATAAATTCATGGCGCCCGATTGAACCTTCACAAGGTAAAAAAAAAAAAAAAAAAAAAAACAATGAAAGAGGAACTGTAAATCACATTTAAGCCAGAGCGATAAAGAGCAACAAAGGAGAGGAGAAGCAAGTCGGAGAAAAGAAGTTAGTGTAAGCAATGATCTTGAGACAGGAAGTGGCTTCTCTGCCATGGGTGTGGAGAGGGCAGACGAGTCAGGGAGCAGCTGGGAAAAGAGGTGCATTGCAGGAAGACCCAGTCAACCAAGCAAAACACTGATAATGCTCTCTCAACACGGACCCCATCCTGTTATTATACAGTGCATGAGAGCCCACATATTTCACTAATGACCCTTCCTCGAAGTTTATTATATTTATGTTACCTCTGACTAAAATAAACAGACAAATTAACGCCACTATGTCACTCTGCTTTGAGAGCCAGTTACAAGATAAACAAGTGAACATGAACTTTTAGGAAAAGTCGTTAAGATCGTCTAAATGTCAGAAAATGGGTGGATCCAGGGCATTTTGCCACAATGTTTTTCATCACGTATCTGAACTGCAATATGAATCTTAAACAGAGCGTAAACGTTTAAGAAACCCCCGAGCTTCCTTTTTAACTGTTCAGATTTCTGTTCATATTTTCCAGCCATTTTGGATTTGCACGTGGTTGAATTTTCCTCACAAACAAAAGAAAATCAGATTGATACTCCAGCAGCTGAGACCTCATCACGCTGTAAAACCTAAAAGAGAAGGATGGCCAGGAGCTTATTTGCGTCTCAGTCATAGTCTTTTATGCCTTGGAAATAAATGATTTGTTTTAAACTCTCTTATTGTCACACTTAGTTTCAGTGCAGTAACCATGTTACTAAATAACACTGCATTATATTGTGCATGCAGTTACAATGTCAGAAAACACTATCAGAATAGATAACTCATAATAATTAATACAGAGAATAATAATCATCATCATCATCATCATCATAACAGATGACAGATAATAACCTCCATATGGTGTTTTTCAAACTTCTTTACATGCACATGCAATGAGGCGATCATCCAAAATAGTACTGTCCACCTTGATCGTATTATATTTGCTAGTTCCTCACGCCTGCTTAATAAATCGCAACAGTCTATTATTATCACTAAAGTACAGTTTGCAATACACCGCTTAGTGCATGACTGTTTGAGTGATGACAAAGCATATAAGTCTCTACATGTTCTAGAAGCACACAAAAGCTGCTGTTGGTTTTTTTTTTTTGTTTGTGCAACCTCACTCGTCCATAAATTATAATTTCCCAGTCTGAAAGGCAAGAATCAGGCATGTCAGCATGCAAACAGTGCGAAAACATGGGCAGGACTGCATAGTTACCTTAAGGAGGGGCAAAACTTTTGAAACACTTACATAAAAGAGACGGTGAAGTGGAACCTCTGCCTCAGCCCCCGGAAGGTGATAAACGACTGTCCTGGGAAACTGCGAGTGGTCATCTCACAGTAGGGCTTCTCGTACTCGCCTGATGGACACTGGCACATGAAGCCGCCCACCAGGAGGTCCACGCATTTCCCTCCATTCTTACATACACCTGGGACGCAACGGCCCGAGCGAGCGTTCACCTCACAGTGCTCACCTGGGTAAGACCGGAAGCAGATAGTTACAGACAGACTGGCAACAGGGAATTGCTAAAGTCAGAACAAAAACACTCAGAGACTCACTGAAACTCACAGATGATTACACAACAACACCAGGTGCTGTGTTCAGCTCTGAACGCTCCTGCCTCAGGATCCGTATTAAACCACTTTAGCAGACATTGTGTTCAGGGTACGCTTCAGCGTCATCGTACCTTTTAGCTAGCTTTGAACGTGACCACTTACTAAAGTGGCCTCCAAAATATTTTAAATATTTGGCAACCCTGGTAAAGATTAAGAAAAAGGGATAGAAAAAAATCCACCTCTTATTAAACTAGTTTCATCTCACATGGAAAAATTTAGAAAAATCCAACCTTTAATTGAAATAAATGTATTCACCAAAAAAAAAAAAAAAAAAACTCATCGAGAAATAATTATTTTTAACAAAAACATATGTGCCACAATTATGGTCGCCCCTGCATTGAATACTATATAAGCTCCTTTTGCCTATAAAACAGCACTGAGTTTTCTCCTATCTCCCATTTTATAAGGTTGGAAAAAACAGAGCAGGGTATCTGAGACCATTCCTCTTTACGGAATCGCTCCACATCATCCAGGGTCTTAGGCCCTCTCTTGTGCACTCTCCACTTCAGGTCACAGGTTTGCGATGAGGTTCGGCTCAACCCTAACAAGTTTTCCAGGTAATTTGGAGGAAAAACAGCCACGCAGCATCACAGAACCTCCACTATTTTACAGCTGGGATAAGGTTCTTTTCATTGTAGCCATCCATCTTCGTTTTACACCGAAACAACCTTGAGTGTTTGCTGCCAAAAAGTTAATGTTTGTCTCATCAGACCAAAGAAGATTGTTCCAGTCAGTTGCAGGAGCGTTTCGAAAACTCCATATGCTTACGTTTGTGGTTAACTGACAAATAAACAGCTTTTTTTGTGATATAACTTCCAAATAATCTGTTGGTATGGACATGGCATCTGATGGTGGTTTTGGAGACTTGGTAACCCCCAGATTTTACTTTGTCTTGCAATTCACCAACATTGATCCTTGGGGATTTTTTTTTTTTTTTTTTGCCTCTCTTGCCATCCTCCTCACTGTACATGGGGCAATATAAACTTGGGTCCTCTTTCAGGCAAGTTTTTTCCAACAGCTCCAGTTGGAATCCTTTTTTTTTTATTATTATTGCCCTAACAGTAGAAATGCAGTTTCAGGTGAGCAGCTATTCTTTTAATATCCATTCTCTGACTTATGAAGCTCAGCACACTTCTCCATCACTTTATACGTTATCTTTGGATGACTAATGGAATTTGGCCCCCCTTTGTCACCTCATATTTATACCCCAGTTAATCAGAACGTCTCGGATTACAGCTACACAATCCAATAAACTCAGAAATATACAATTTAAATGCTACACATGCTTCAGTCGTGACATGTCTTTTTGTGGATATTTGTTTTTTCTACAGATTTGCTTTTCTGTGAATAAATGTATTTAAATAAAAAGTTGGATTTTTTCTAACCCTTCTCGCTAATCTTTACAAGGGGTGCCAGCTTACCAGAGGACGCAGCTATAAGTTGTTACCCAAGATGCACTGGTAGATTTTTTGTCACGTGTAAATCAATCCAACTGCTAAATATAGATCACAAGCAAGCTGCAACTAGACTACTGTTCAGTAAATGACAGTATAGCATGGGTGAATTACTTACACATACACAAATGACTAGAGCTACCATACAAACAATTCATTCATCAACTGGAGCTAACATATATTTATTGTTCCATATTTATTACACACAGACGTTTATTGAACTCTGGTTTGGTGATCAGAATTATGGGATTGCCTGGACCGTGAGGGACGTTTCTGATGATAATTTATATCTATAATTTAACCAAAACGAGATTTGCACCATGGAATTCCATATGGAATGCCATTCTTATGACATATTGTAGCCTACAAATTGTAAACGTTGACGCATAGCATGTTGATGAATGAATAAGCCTCACCTCTCTCATCTTTAGTGTTTGAAATGACAAATCAACCTATAGGTTAGCAAGGGAAAAAGTCATCTTAGCTCCATTGTAGACTGCTAATGACCTTAAGACTCCCTGGCTCAAAATCAAAGCTGACTTCGCTTCAGCTCTCCTAACAGAGCTATCCTCATTGGCTCCAGTGCTTCCAGCTTCCGAGATGGACTTTCAGCCTAACAGGGTTATGTGTCAACCATTATCCTGACAAGATCTGGACAGGGCCTGGTATGTGCTGGGGAACGGACAGGATGGCCGTCGCTGCGCTGGTAATAACCCCTCTGCTTTCCTCACGATAATCCCTTTCTGTGTGGAAATTACATGGATCCATTTCACTCTAATGTGAGAACGAGAGCGAGAGGTAGACATTCAGGGTCCAGGCTGTCATCGTTGCTATAATGACCACAGACTACCTGGAATTGAACTGTGACCTTCAAAGCACAGGGTGCAATTACAATAGGCAGGAGGAGATGACTAGATGGTTACTGTCCCTGATGAGGAAGTGAATGGGCTGGGCAGAGATAAATGATGAGGCCACACAGACACTCACATGAGATGCATTATTAACCGACTGGCTATGGAAGAGCCTAGTGTCTGGAGAATATGGAAAAGAAACTTGCAAAAACATGCTTTTTATGACGAATTTCATAACATACACCTAGGGCTTGATCTACAATAGCCATAAGTGTCTTAGTCTGGCTATAATTGAGTGCCTGACTAGTTCATAAGGCAATTACATCCAATGATTATATATAAACATTTGTTTGAGTTTTCCTATGCTATTGGCTAGTACTTTTCAGTCTGTCTTAGCAGTGTTGATCTGGCTTAGCGTTATGTAGTTCTGGCAACCCTGCTACTGATGATACCCATCGTTCTTATCCACTTCTGATCCTATTACCCAGGATGGTTGTTAACACCTAGTCACCCACCAACTCCATCACCCCTATATTAGATTGGCTAGTGCTTCTTACTGACATGGTCTGCTTATTGGACATTCTCATCTTGTTCTCATCAGTTTGTAAGTCAGTTTCACTTTCCATCTTATTTTCCATCCTGTCAATTTTCAAATTTGAATGTTGCCTGACGTCGAGAAACTGCCTGGAATCAGAGCTATTCATGCTCACGTCTGGAATGCATCAAACCTTAAAAAAAAAAAGCCTTAAAACCCAAATCCCAGAGCACTGCTGGACTGAGTTGTTGCATTCTCAGTTATGGCAAAAAAATGAACACATTGTAGCATACTGTATCATATTTCAGTCTATATTGAAATGTTTAAAAATGGTGAAAGCTAAAATAGGCACCTTCGATTATTGATCAAAATGCAAAATTACCCGCTACCACCAAGCATCTCAAAACGTGGCACCAAACTCACCAGTGAAGTCCTCCAGACACTCGCAGGTGTAGCCACCTTCTCGACTCCTGCAGCGGCCGTTGTTGCGGCATGGCCCTGAGTAACACAGGTCGATCTCTGTCTCGCAGTAGTCACCTGTGAAACCGGCTGGGCAGCGACACCTCAGCCCATTGATTGGGTGGATGGGTCGAAACAGCATGGTGTCAGAGGCGATGAATGGCGGCGAGCTGTCAAACTTCAGCACTGACACGCACTTCATGTAGTTCTCGCAGGGTTCACGCAGGCAGATGTTGTCATCAAAGGGCAGCACGCTCTGGCTGGAGATGTGGCGCAGCAGTGTGCGGTTCAGGTAGATCTGCTCCTGGAGCTCCTCCGAGGGAAAGTAGCGGCCAGGGGCGCCGCCGGGGAGCAGGGCTGAAAAGGTTACGTTGAGAATCCTTCCGCCAACGTCGCTGTCATTCTGTACGTTAAAGATGAAGACGCCATCACGGCTGGTTGACAGAACCGCAGCCACGCCCTCGGTGAACAGGCCCAGCAGTGGTGACAAGAAGCGTTCCTGGGACATGTTCTCCAAGCGCACCGTGATGCTGTTAGTCAGCATGTCATCTGTGATGATGGTCACGCGGAGTGTGCAGAGTGCTGTTACTCGGTGGAGTCCATCTGCAAGGGAGATTATTTGATTATTCAAATGTGAGTTGAACATAAGCGCAGCAACACGTTACACAAAAAAACGTTTAAGCACACTGCGTGCTGGTCTGGTGAACAGCATGGAAGAACTCCAAGTGTGGAGAAACTGGAAATCAGTTTGAGATCAATCTGGCATCGAATAGTGGACCAAGCTGATCTGAAGTATGTACAAGATTACATTCTGATCCAATTATCATCCTCTTCTACTACTAGATATTAAAAAAATATAACAAGTATATATATACAAAAACAAGTATATCTTGGAAATCCCCACAAAAATGCAAAAAATGTAAGCAGCCACAGCCAGTGGCCCAATTAACAAAATTTGAACTCTGAGGGATCACCTCACCTTTCTCATAATGTTAGAATTTAGACATAAACATAGGGGGACATAATAGAGCACTCTTGCCTCTGACAGACTGCAATCAAGAGAATAAAACTGGAAGGCCTAAAAATTTGGGAAGCCACAAGGAGCAGAGCTTAATTCAATTATTATGGGAGTTATGTCATGTAACTGAGGTTCTAATTCCTCTGTATTTCTGGATATTTGTTCATTTTTACTCTTCATCTCTTCTCTGAGCATGTCTTGGCCCTGCTTTCCGGATAACAGAGGTTTAGAAGCTCATCTTTTTTATCCGTGTGCCAGGAGGCCCATTTGTGATGCGGTGAGACATAGTCCTGAGAGGCTGTAGATATTAACTGCACTTAAACGACGGTCTCAGATCGCTGATCTAAGGACTATTCTGTTCTGGCAAGAAGACAACTGAGGAACAGGTGGTGCTTCTAATTAATACAGCTGGCAAAACAATACAGCTTATGAAGCCTTCAAATTACAGTGGTGTTGGGTTTCAGAGTAAAAACACATTTCCGGCAATAAAGTTGGTGGAAGGGACAGTGAGGCAGAGTGGCTAGTACCAGTAGAAAAATGACTCCTGTTTAATTTGGTGATGTGTGTCATGTCTGTGGGGGGTGAGGAGGGCCAGTGTGTCAATAAAGGGCCAATAAATGTCTAATGTGATCTACAAATTCCTTTATCTCCTTATTCAATAGCTGTGTGAGGTCCAGCATGTTCAAATTCGGCACAATTCTCCTGCTTATTTAGTGGGTGAAAGACAACTGCAGCTGTGAGAGTTGAAGATGATGGGTAAAACAGCACCCGTGTAGAGTCCTTATCTGTTACACTTCACCATTTCTGCATTCCCCACCTGCCTCAGTGTACAGATATAGTCTTGTTATTCCACATGCTGTACACATGGGCCAGCTGATATACCACACACATGCACCCACCTCACTGCTGTTTCCCCATCAATATCCTGCACACAAACACACTCTCGAGATTTTAAAGCCCCGGGTTACAAAGGCCAAGTGGTTCTTCGAAACTAAGCAGTGAGACTTTATGAACATTAAGCTCATGGCACTTTAGCTTAGGAAAACACTCACAGTCTGTTTCGGCAGTCAAAACATCGCTCAAGTTTATTCTTGTTTGTTCTACCGTACCTGTTTAAGAGCCCATATAAGACCTCTAATTATTTCAGTATCCTAAATGCACAGATGCATACACCGAAGCATCTTCCTATATGACTCCTATAAGTCTCCACATTATATATTTTTGACTGATACCACAATTTTTAATCAATCTCAATCAACTGTGATTTAGTGCCAAAGTAAGCCAATTAATTAATGCTACATGTCAGTCTAATTGGGGTCTAATTCACACTCAATTAAGCAGGAACCTTAAACTGGTGCAAAGATTCATCAGTCTGAGAGAAAACAGGCTTACAATGTGCAGCGGAAACAAAATGTCTATTTTCTGCTAATATAAAGTAACTATGAATATTGCATAGTATAAACGCAATACAGTAAACCCTTGTTTATCGCGGTTAATCCGTTCCAGACTCTACCGCGATAAGTGAATTTCCGCGAAGTAGTATTTCCGCGTAGTTAGAGCATAGAAAACCTGTTTACAACCATATAAATACAGTTTTGAACATTATTAGAGCCCTCTAGACATGAAATAACACAATTTTTTGGAAAATAAAAATAAAAATAATTGACTCAAGACAACCGAGCGCAACCCGCATTTTCACTCGATCAACCGCATTGTCTCGATCAACTTTTTAATGAATATACTGTATTTGAAAAACCGTGATAGAGTGAAGCCGCGAAATTCGAAGCGCGAAGTGGCGAGGGTCGACTGTAGTAAAAAAAAAATAAATGCTGTTAAACAAGCTCAACAACTGAGTTCATTATAATTTCAATATTGAGTAAAATGTTTTGGTGCAAACTTTATTAGATTTTCTAAAATAATTCCTAGAGTTGGTCTTCAAAGTAAACGCTGTTAGATTCTATGACTATCTGCCATTTATCCGGCAAAGAATGAATACCATCATCCATTTTGAAATGTCCTCTTATTGTAAGGTAATAATGTTCGTGTCAAGCAGCATCACACCGCAAATGATCATTTCTTTCATTTAGTTTTCCATTATGTTTTACTCTTTACTCAATGCTTAAATTTGGTTAAATGCTTAAATAATCTGGATGCCAGTCAAATCCTACACGACAAGTGACAAAAGCAAAAATGCCTGAGTTATTCCCAGTGCCTGTGTCTCTGTTTGTCTAGAGTCTATATTTAACCTTTCAGCTGCTGGATTTAGCCCAGTAGTGGGAATTCTGCAGGGGTGAACAGTAGGGCATGGCTGAGGATGTCACATTCAGACCCCTGTGGAGCTATGAATCACCAAACATGACACTAAACAGCGCAAGAGGATACAGGAGGCAAGAAACTTCCCAAACATGCACGACAAACCTGCCGCTACAGCACTGAGGTTTATTCCGCTGCCCATAATAACCAATCAAATCGTAAAATCATTATCATAGAACATGATAAATAAGGCTACCATAAACCTATGATACCATAGTAAAGTAATATAACTTAATCATTTGCAATAACAACGAATTACAGGTGTTAGCTTATGATAAACAAATGTGCCAGTCCAATAAACTATCAAGCAATAATATTTTATTATATCTCTTTACTATACACGCAGGTGTGTGAGTCAGTCAGCTTGTATCTGTTTGTCAGGTTGTGATGTTTAGCATGTGTCTGTGCAGGACTGATAATGCCGCCGCAGGCTGTTGATTCAGCGATATGCCGCACATTGGTCTGTATTTGTTTTAAAGTATCACAGTATCAGACTAACAGCCAGGAAATCCAGAGTGTAGTCCCGGCTATCAGGGTGAACGACATGGGCTTCTTCACACACAAACACACACACACACACACACACACACACACACACACACACACACACACACACACACACACAAATGCTTGAAAGGTGACAGGTCTACAGCGGAAAAGATCAGAAACAATGTCAGAAAACAAATGTGAGGTCATCTCAAAAGGAATCAAACATCCGTGTGAAAAGAGAAGGAACAACATTGTCCTTAAGAAGTGTTCAATATTACGTACTGAATATTAAAATTCCCTTTTACCAAACAAACAATGACTGTCCGTATGAAATGAATGAATGTGGCCAGACATGCCGTCGAAAATCAAAATTACTGCTTATGAGTTGCTTTCGGCAGAAGAGCGGAAACATTGCCACAACTAATCATTTACCCAGCTGTTTGTTCATTTCCTTTTAACTCCGCGCTCTGAGAACTTTGATATGATTAATGCTTTATACTGTTTTGTTCGTTCGCTCAGCAGTCAAACTACCGTAATTTGTCAGTAAATCATCCATATACTGTATCATGATCACAGTTCTAAGTCATAAACCTCCATTCCATACACAAACAGACGTCAGGCGACCTACAGACGGAATAAACTAGTACAGGAAGTGAGCTACATGAAGAAACCAGAAAGACAGTCAAAAACCAGAATAACAAACAAATGGCTAGAACGCTGGTATGGGACACAGTGCGTAATACCTCGCACTGAACACAGGAAGACACCGAGTATAAATACGCAGGACGATCAAGGGCAAGCAGAAAGCAGATGAGAGTAATCTAGACACGTGAGGATTAACAGCCAATGGCGAGATGAGGGAACAGAATAGACAACACCCAACACAAAGGCACATGGGAGTATAAAAAAAAACAAACACAGGCAATACAGAAGTTTGCTTCGCAGTGCCCTGAGCTGCTGGATGTGTGGAGATCACGCAGTGCTCGGTACGAGGAGGAACACATCACGTGGTCCATAGCAGCGGTCTGTTATACATAGGAACAGCTATAACACACCTGGAATGCCTTAATTGACCAATAAGTATCAAGTTTTCAAATGTAATACAATAAAATACAAAGACGATTTCTCATTTAAATAACTTCATTAATTTGACACCAGAACCTGCTTTGATTAAAAAGCAAAAGAAAAGAAGTATTGGTGATTCATTTAAATCACGTACGTTGCGGGCATCAAATCTCAAAAATGTTCACTAACCCGAATGTTCAGGAATCTCTTTTTTTTTTATTTAATTAAGTTTGGGTACTGTAAGGACCTATCTTGACTTGCAAAAACCCTTCAGGTGTTTTCTTCAAATTTGTGACAAATTCACTCTTGTCCTGCCATCGCACAACACCACCTAAGCACGGAGAATCAAAACAAGCTATTATGCGAGTCCATGGGAAATTACTGTTATAGACAGGTAAAACTACAAGGAGCCGATGAGAGCGAGTGTCAGGTGCAAAGACACGCGGCCGGTCGCTCCCTGTACTTCACATGGCAAAAAAAACTTTTGAATCATAACACAGGGTTAGAGCCCCTCCTCCTAGCCAATAGCTTTACGGAGGAACATTACCGCGCCCCTCCCTCCCTCCATTAGCCGACCTTTTCTTCAGGTGAGAAATACAAAAGGCGATTCTCTCTCTCTCTCTATAGCCCTCTCTCTTTCTCTCTCTCACTTTCTTTCTCACATACCAGACTGTTAACAAAGCCAAAGCCACCAATACCAAGTGAGATCAGCACTGAAACAGAGCTTATATTACTTCAAGGTATAACAGAGCTTATTAAAATAATACGGACATTGAATGGACAATATTTAAGATGCACTATTCTGCTTTGTAAGATCTGTTTCTGTTTCTTTCTGAACAGGATTTGTTTGAGACACAGGGCACAAGCCAATCATGTTTGTCGCATGAACAATCGAAAGCAAAACGGGTTTTCTTCAATGCCTTTCTAACAATACGAGACTGTTGAGAAAAAGACGACATGGAACCGAACTCCAGTTTCTATAAAAAAAAACTACAGCATTAAGATTCATCTCACATTCTCTTATGACATCTTTGGCTTTTGAAATAAAAAAAAAAACACACAAGTGTCTTAATGACTAACCTCAGCAATGTCAGCGGAATGCAGGGACACCTGCAGATACATATAAAACAACCAACCTCACGAAATATGACCCAGGACGCTAATAAAATGAGAAGACGTATAAAGAATGGAAATAATGACTTTATGTTTATGACAACATGTGGTGCTCAACAAAAACAAACACACACACACACACGCGCGCGCACACGCTCACATTTCAAGCCATCTTTACACCGTGAGGTAACATCAGATGAACTGGAGTGTGCCAGATGGGCCCATGCTCTTAATAAATGGGCAAAATGAGATTACACCTCACTGACATCATCGACACCTCCTCCATCCACAAAAGCAGCACAGATGGAAGACAGGGGTGGGTTTCTACTCCTCTCCTTCTTTCTCATCTCTCAGCCCACCTTTTTTCTTTTCTGTTTCTTCACATCCGTCCCCTCTTTCACTAAGCCTCTCAAGCGTGTCGCTTTCAATCACTTCCAAATCTCATTCGTCATTTTGCCTTGATCTCCATCATATAATGTCTACAATCCACAACTCAGTATGAGCAATGGATGTGAACATACTCAGCGAAAGTTCTGATCATCGCTCTGAACGCTTTGCACATAGTTCAACTGTCCACGCATCAAAACCCTATCCAGATAACGTAAAGACAGGCGAATGAGAGAGAAAGTGAGAATGTATTAAGACGTGAATGTGCTTCGGGCTGGGTTAGGAGACTTCTTTACCTTACTGAGACAACAAGAACATAAGTGCACGTGGATCGCAAGTGTTCTTGTTACGCAGCTGGGCATCACATAGCAAATCCTCTTCCTCTTCTAAACCAAGTAATACATGTCAGGGCTTGGCATGGCAGAATTACCAGAGTGCCAGAGAGAAACACTTCTAAGGAGGGTCTCAGCCACACAAAAGCATTCAAAGAACCATCAATACAGCTTGACAGATGCCCAGAACATCTGCTCAAGGTGTGCTTTACATTCGCATTATAAAGGACACACTTGTGCATCTATCAGTTTAGCTGTCTTAAGTGTACAAATCCAGTACTATACAGTGAAGTATATAGTAATAAAATGTAATATGGTCTAACAACTGTACAGTACGTACCACAACATGTGATATCACATATTTGTTTCCATTATCTAATAAAGTGAGCTCTTTAAGTGATTTGTCAATAGTAAACCTAGCAGCTCCTGGTAACCGTCTCAAATTGCATGAAATTAAATGACGTTTAAAAGTATTTATTATGTACAAATCCAGAATATTACTACATACGAGGAACACCTATTAAATAAAAAGACTGATGCTGTAATTCAATTTGAATGATTAAAACTTACATTTCATTGTTACTTTCCCCTTCAATATACTCTCCTTCGGCAACAGCACACCGCTGAAGTTTGCTCTTCCACTGATCAAAGCAGTGCAGTAGGTCCTGTTCCGTTAGTTGTCTCTGAACATCTTTCGTCTTCTTCTTTACTTCACACTCGAACCACGTTCCTCTGAGTTCAGACTTGATGTTGGAAAAGAAAAGAAAAAGTCTCATGGTGCTAACCCTAACCCTTACCCTAACCCTAGTCTCATTTCTGGGTCAGAAACTGCTTCACTGAGAGTCCCGTACGTCCTGGCGCATTTCTTGACGAAGGAGGAAACCATTCTCCCACAGGATGTGACAAAATTTGGAGAGCCTTCTAGTAACAGTGCTGGTTCACCGTTACTCCATCTGGAACCCGTTCTCCATAATAAGGCATTTGATGTAAAAGAAAACAATTAACATAGCCTTGAACTTGGACCTGCTTCGTTGACTTTTCTTCCGTCTGCGTCGTTTTCTTCCTTCTGCATCGTCAATAGCTGGGTATTCATTGCAGTGTTACGCAAAACAGAAGCAATATTTTAAAATGTTTTTTTTGACAAACGCAGGTGCAAATGGTCTGTGTCTTCATCGAGCAATATCATTTGATTAAAGCTGGGTTTTCTTCTCTCGATAGCTCTTACAGAGTGTGTCATGACTTAAACGTGAAAAATGTTGAAATTTCCATTTCAATTTCGCAACAAAAAAATTTTTTGAGAAAACACCTCATTTGAGTATAAAAAAAAAACAACATTTTTGCAATATTCGAGAGTTTTTGAAATTCACATTTCCACTTACTCGTTTTTAAGTTTACAATTGCTTAAAAGCAAACAGGGCTACTGATAAGACATGTTGGCTCTGTCTGTAATCTGCCACACGCCCCTTCCTTTCTGCAAATAAAAGTGTTCGTGTACACTTGCTATAGTTTTGCTATAGATCACTATACGAAATAAAAAAAAAAAATAAAAAAAAAAAGGCAATTCCACAAATAAATGTAGTAAACAAATTCAAGCTCCTGTTCAACTTCAGCCAGGAGCATGAGTGCTTAAACTCTACTGTAGTTCCCTTTTTTAGCAGGGAGAGAGAATAAAAGAGCCACTGTTTAAAAAGCAGTCAAAGTCTAACGGGCATAGTTAAAAGCACAGTTCGAATTCTTCTAGGCAAACTGCAGTTACTTCACCTCTCTCTCTCTCTCAGTTATTGTCTGCTATCTATTAGACAACTGAGCCGTTATACGAGTCAGCAGACGCTAACCCAAGCTGATCACGGCTTATTGTTTCATTGAGCTAATGTTGTTGGAAATTAGGATTAGCTTCATTGTGTATTAAATTGGCTACAACTGATTCCTTACCTAGTTGCTACGCCATCACGGTGAAAGGGGAACAACTTTACAGACTCATCCACACTAGTAAATGTGTAACCAGTCGAACCGAGGAATTTGAGGGCTGAAATTCACTTAGCGCAGGGTAACATGAAGCCTGCCTGAAACCAATAATCGAGTTTCAGCTCTCCACTTCCTGCATTACCAGGTCAGAGGCCAATTCATCCAAGTGGCGCTAACAGACACCAAAAAAATTTGCTCAAAAGAGGGGAAAGTCCAAACTCAAGGCAAGACGAGTGCACAGGACACTCATTCCAGAGCAGTAGCCAAGGCAACATGGCTGACAAATGACCCACATAATCTCTTGTTGGCCGGACTTTGGCTTGGCGCCAACAGCCACCGTGGCGCAGAAAGAACTGAAGAGAGGAGGCAAGACAGACCAATAAGGGTTACCTCCCAACGACATTCACTGCTGAAATGCATTTCCCAGGCTCCTACAAAGACACTCTTTCGCTGACTCATTAACACTTGAATCATACTCTACATTCTCAAAAGTGTCTTTTGCTTCTGCCTCCAAATATAATGGTTTCTCCGGAGCACGATGCTGTCTTATGACATGCCACGGTTTGCAATTTGTATTAACGTATAAAAAGACAGAAAAAATATTAATGTAATGCAGGAACATAATCATGCAGCGATAATTCTCAGCGATAAACGTAAGCTCCGACATAACAAGGCATGTATATGCACTCGGTCATATCCAAACAGTAAAGGAAATATGCAAACAATAGCCTTTATCTGTCAAAGCTGGAATAAAAGCCACCTCCGCAGGGTAGAAAAAAAAAAATCTGCTTCCATCAGACAGCGTTAAAAACTGACACTCAGTGAATCAGAGATAAACAAAGTGATTAACAGTGATAAAAATCAGTACTGCCTGAACTCACCTGAAAGCCACTGAGTAATGTTAAAATACAGTCAGACGAGCTCTTTACTCAAGCTCAGACTTGATTAAAAAAAAAAAAAAAGGGCAAACCTTTTAAAAGTTCAACTCTGATGCTATCTATGTTCGAATACTACTCGATGGTTTGTCATATTTATTAGCTCCTATATTCTAATTTACAGCAGATCTTTAACATATGTCTAACAAAACAGGGCATTTGATTTTTGCCATATTAATCCTGTCCCATGACAGTTCAAAAGGTTTCTATAGTCAGAGGTTTATATATTCAGGAAGGCTATAGGGTAACTCAATTAACGATTCTTTACAGCCGTCGTGAGCAGAAGAACGTCGCGGACCACGTGACATGCCTAACCTTAAGGCAGAGATGCAACAGTAGAAGACAATATTAGGGTGTTTTCATACCTGTAGTAAACAGTTGAATAGTTTGTGAACTTGGAGCATTTGCCCCTTGATTCATTTCCATTATACCCAGAGGAAAAAAAACACTAAATGCAATACAACTCAATACAAACCACATGCGAATGTACACTCGACTTATTGGTCAGTGTCTGGGGTGCGAGCAAGGAAGTAAATACAGGAAGAAGGTCCTGTGTTCTGATGAAGTGCGTGTTTCTGCGAGATACACACTGCTTTGCGATTTAACGTGGAGCAACGACAGAGTTGGCATTTGCTTATAACCATGGCAATTATCTGAGCAATATACCAGGCAAAACTATACCAGCAGAATGCCAAATATACTTGGAGGAAATGTCTTGAAAATACTACACTGCTCCACGTTTTGCAAAGAAGACGTGCTGCCTTCAGACAACTGAGAAGAACAAGTGAGCTAATACTGAGCGGGTACGACATGTCGCCCGTCAGTGCGTTAAGCCAGCATGATTTGTTAACCGTCTTTTCTCACCGTCTGTTTGAATCTACCTGTAGGTGCACCTCGAATCAAGAATCATGATCACATTCCCACTGCTCCAGATTTCATTCGGGACCAGGCCGATACCACCTCCTTTAAAGTGTCCCGGTATGGTTGTTGTAATCATTAGGAAACAACACAAAAGTTCTTATTGTAATAATTGTGAACAGCAACAACCCTATCCTAAATAAGATATTTGCTCAGTGGACTTCATCCAGATGCCCAGAAGACCTCCCACATAGTCAGCATCTGTTTTGAGGCCATCTCAGCCTGCAGCGACTCTGACACCCCACTGTAATTTGTTCCCCTTTATGTATCTCCTTCTCTCCTGACAGTACCGGGCTATGGGCCTCATTAATGCCCTTATCCCGGCCTCGGCATGATTGTGCAAAAAAAAAAAAAATTCACCACCTGTTAGTGAGACTGAGTACGACTGAAAGCAGCTGCCAGGAGCTGGAGTGTGTCAGCGTGTCTGTCTGCAGGCCTCTCTTCACTCACTGACAGGCTGCTGGCTCTCATTCCCACAATATGAACGTGCGCCTTTGTTCTAGCTTGCAGTTGAGGGAGTGGAAACTAGTGAGAAGCAGGTGTCAGGAGAGCCATGGGTATGTATATGTGTGCTATGAGAGGAACAAGATGTGAAAATAAGCCACAGAATAATGTGCACTTGTTGAGTTGGGTGCCACTCACTACCTTTTGCGCTCTCATTTGATTTTTTTTTTTTTCCCCCTTTGCTGTTATTAAGCGCAAGAGCAGATGAGCCGTATGCTGCAGGTCAGCTATGGATGAGTGATTGAACACAAAACTGACACGACCCACTTGGTCCTTTTAACACACCACCTCACACAATGGAGCAATGGAGCTTAGAGCAACTCGGCGCAAAAAAAGAAAAAACCCCAGTTCGGTTGTTCTCACTTTTAGCGCTGCCTGTAACTGATCCTAGGCTTATTCGAGGGAACTTTTTATACTCTAAATCATTAAACGCTGGAAACGGCTGACGGTTGTAAATGCCCGCCAATGCAAACTGATTCCTTCTGTCACTCTGTGTCACGCCCTACGTTTGAGCCAAAATTTATGTGCCTTTAATGTGAAGTCGTTCCCACACAGGTTGGACTAAAACGTGTGCCAACACACCTCGGCTTAATTCGCACTTCAAACGGTTAAAAGGATTCCTCGGCTCTGATAACTGGCACTTCCGTAATAACTCGTCAAGAAAAGAATTTGTCTCGCTTATTCTTTGAGGGGTTTTGGGGCCTGACAGGAAAGATGAAATTATTTACGCCCTCCCACGCAGGGCCTGACTCCAGAAACACGAGACTAAAAGGAGGAAAGGTATTAAAAGTGAATGGAATTCCTCTGATGCAGCTCTCCCCTCCCGACCCACGGTGATAAGAGGGTTAGAGCTAGATCCACTTCATGATTTAGGAGCCTGCTAGGAGAGACACATTCTGCCTGATCTCAGAGCAGTTTTGGGATTCCGTTAATAAGACGTACAGACGACGGAGCAAGGTGAAGGTGGTGCTCGCTTGTGCCTCCTTACACAATTCAAGGCAGTACACGGTGGGCAGAAATGACTCCAAGCACTGAGTGCTTCAGTTATCCTACAGCACTAAGCATTCAAATGTGATCCACTGCACTGAATTTAAATCTTCTGCGCCGTTTAAAATGAAATACTGTCATTGTCCGTACGTCGAAGGTCAGCTGTTGAATCCCGTCAATAAACCTTAACATGAAATCTTCCTGTAGGACGCTTTCAAGAATTATTCCGTCAACTTGTATTTGTAGATTGAGCTATAAATCTGGGTAACTCATCAGAGATAAGACTACCGTTGTAACACTGTAGTCAGCGTAGCTTGTAGTAAGTACAGAAATGGCCCACTAACAAATCAATTACTTTAGTATTGAAACTACAGTATTGCCAAATTTTTGCATATAAATTTGCATTATACAGTCTTGTAGATTGAACACTTATTCCATAATTGCCTTTGTCCAGTCTGAGTAAAAGGATTTTCCACTGACGTTTTCTCAATACAGGGAACATGGAATGATTCTCAAGCATGGCATAAGAAATCATTTATACACTAAAGCTGCAGTTAATAGAGATTCCATTTGTCTTGTTTTGTTTTAAAAAAGAAAGCTTTGTGTAGAACGGTAAGAAAGCAACCAATGGTAGTTTTACAAAAAAAACCTTTTCCTCTCTGTTCCTCTGAGTCTAACTGTAAGTCCTGCTCCGCACACACATTCCTTTCCACTCATCTCGTTACAGAAATCGCAACCCATCCTCATCTTCAAGCTCTCTCAAGGCTTTAAAGCCTCTAACATACCCACAATCAGCTTAATTAATGAGGGCCTCTCTCTAATAAAAGCATCTGTCTGGCCCAGCAAAAGGCTGGAACAAAACTGAAAGCACATGTGCACAGATGCATGAGACTGGAGCGCAGTGTGATGGGCTGGCCTGCACTCTCAGGCCTATTCATCCAGAGGAGGGGACCAATAAAAAGCACCTGGCTTGCCTCACCCTAGCCTCTTCTGGGTTTAATCTGCCCCTTTTTTTCCCCCTACCAAAATCCCCAGCCTGGATGTCTTTGTTCTCTTCTCAGTGGGGCATTAAAATATGGAAGGGGAACAAGCCAAAGTGGATCCCGGCTACCGCAGTGGCATTTGGAGTTTATGGCACTCCACAGGAGTGAGGAATCAGTTGAGAGACAGCCAAAACTCAATTAAAACATCAAAAACTCTTCTCTGAGGAGCCCCAGGTGTGTTTGCAGCTTTATGACCGGTACGCCGGATCCCAAGACCTTAGATACCACATCCCGAGGGGCATCTGCATGCCTGAGAGATGGAATAATGTAAATAAAAAATGCGACCAAACTAGAATTACTTTGATTTGCAATACGACTGCACAGGTCTGTTATTAATAAGTCTGGGTGGGTGGTAAGTTCAATACCACACGGAAGTGTAATATAAATCAGTAAGGGCACCGGTCTCGTCTAATTAGCAGCCTTTTGCATCACTTGACAGGTTTTAAGGAGGCTGAAATTACAAGCAGTTTGCTCTTGTGGCACTTCGCGAATAACACCTTAAGGCAAAAAGGTCTGTTTGGAGTGATGGTACAGAAAGAAGGGTTGAGTTTCATTATGGATTATCAAGTATGAAAACTGCAATTATATCTGCAATATTTACTGTTATACCTATTAAGCCTATTAAATCATGCACCACGATAGTACATGTCCCCAAAATCACTGATCCGGTAGTCTCTAATGATGTACTTAGTGATGGATGAAACTTTAAAACCAATCACGAGCTAAAGTTTATGGAGCAGGTTTTCTCATAGCAGAGCCAACTGCTTAGTAACAGATAGAGCTCAGTGGGTTCAGTGATCTCTGCCTGTGCACTTGTAAAGGTGGTAAAAATGCCTCAGACTCCCTTGTGATACACCAGACTGTCTTTTCCAAATTTGCATGGGTTCCTGCATTCCCTTGGCAACGTCCTTTTTGCTGTTTTTTAAAAGAGCCAATCAACCGGGGGCTGGTAACCAAGCCGCCTGTTTATCAGTAACCTGGGTGAACAATGACTGCAACCAGACACTGCCCCTGCCTCTATAGTGTGTGTGTGTGTGTGTGTGTGTGTGTGTGTGTGTGTGTGTGTGTGTAAGAGAGAGAGAGAGAGACAGAGAGAGAGCGAGAGAAGAGGGGGTGATCTAATGACATTGACACCGATACACTTGGCACTCATGGGCAAGAGCAGTACATATGTGTGTGTGACTTTGAAGAAGAAACTGAATTATCTACTATCTCAAACTACAGTTATAAACACAGTACCGAATGAAGTTACTATTTTCAAAACAACTATTAACAAGACCTGGCACCAAGTGAGCATCCGGAGTCCAGATCTATCAGGTTCAAAAGTCTGAGCCTTCTACCATAAACCACTGATTTCCGTATTATTTTAAGCATTATATAAAAGATTTTTCATCAGTGTGAAATCCTTCTATGAAATTGGAAAATATCCAAACGCACCATTTGCTTTATTTTCCCAAATTAAAAGGCTAAAGGGCTTTATACCTTCAGCATGATTTTTGTTGTTTTTCATCCAACAATATAGTTTTTTTGAATGACTATCTATTGTTATAACATTTTGTCAGGAGAAAGAATGAATGCATTCAACCAATCAGGGTGTAGGTCGCAGAAACGTCATCACACTGCTGCAGTCATGGCAAAGTCTCCAAATCGTTTTGTGTCTTAACGCCCAACGCTGTTTAACAAGGGCAGCAAGAATTCTAAAGGCAATCATCTGTTCCCTGAATTTGTTCCTCAGCCTTTTCAGGGATGAATTCGCATCTTCGACAACTTCTCAGATTGACCCATGGATATCCTGGATTACTTCTGAAAAACAGCCACGAAAGTTTCAACTTCTGAACCAAGCAGTGAAGGTCCCTGCGTTCTTGCCTACGTCTCTGGATAAGATATACTCACATTTTCCTTTTTTCCCTTTTTTGAATAAGCACCAGCTCATCATCACCTGCCGACTCCATCACGCAATTATTTTTGCGGAACGCTCACATAATTGTTTAATATGAATATTGATGTTGCATTACATTTGTCAATGATTTTTCTGTCATTTTTGCATCATTTTTACATCCTTTGTGTTGCCCGGTATGCGTAAAGTCTTTTAGACTGGTAAAGAATCATGGACTAGGACATACATTCATCCAGTCCCCTTCAGTTGCCACTGGCTCCATGAATCCGCAGCCTATTCTGGACATCACAGGACACCATCACAATATTCACACAATCACATGCAACTTGAAACAGAAAACTGTATTTTGTTTGAGAAGACTGTAGTTAGGCTTGGGTGAAGGTCTGTGGTTTGGGTTTAAAGCCTGGGGGTCCGGCTGCTGTCTTAGTGAAAGCTATAACCTGTGTCGTCACAGTTCGCTGACTCTCATACGAGCTCAATTGCCTGTTTGACTCCTGATCCCCCCCCCCCACCGCCACCCGTGACGGATAAGAGGCATAACTAATGGGCAGCTGGACGGCCCGAATGTGCCCAGGATTGAACCGGTGGCCAATGAAAAGAAAAATATTACAGTCTTCTTGGATTACTTTCAAGCTATGAATATTTAAAGAAGTAAATGGCGGCATCTTTCATCCAAATGGGACAGCGCAGGACTCTTCACGTTCAGTTTGATCGAATGACGCTCAAGTTCCGTCCAATACAGCCGATCCATCGGGGACGTACTACAGCGCAGGAGAGAGGATCTATGTGCAGCTCGGGAAGCTGGTTTGCATCTCGGCGTCCTCGCAACAAAGTTATTCTCATGCCTTAGTCTGTCTTCAGTTCGACATTCCAGTGTTGACGAGAGAGAGAGAGAGACGGCTGGGGCTTTTTCCAGCTCATCTGACCCTCTGACCTGAGCGAGCACTTTGATGAGTGAGACCAGGGGCGCTTTCGAAGGAGATTAAAAATTTCTTGCTGCATTCCAATGCTCTTTTTTTTTTTTTTTTCTTTCTCCGCTGGCTTTGAGCCGAGGATATTAGTATTGCAACTCTCGTGTATACAACATGGTGCTGAGGACTTGAGTGGGTGTTTGGTCAAGAGCAGTGAGGGCAAAGTGTGTGTGTGTGTGTGTGTGTGTGTGTGTGTGTGTGTGTGTGTGTGTGTGTGTGTGCTTCATCCCAGACCCACTACTCATAGCGACAGATTCAGCGGACAGTAGGTGGCTTGAAAAAAATGCCCCCATTGATCATCTGCTCTCTGTGTGTCACTGCCATGTTTTTTGTTGTTTCCTGTAGTCACCTCTACACTGACCAGTCGCCTCTCCGTCTCCATCTGTCTTACATGTGTTGCTTTCTTCTTCCCTCTCTAGCTCGCTCTTTCCTCTTGGCTGAACCGTTTCTGGTGTTAGCTGGCTGGCTGGCTTACTGTTGAAAAACTCGCTTTCTTCTCCTCTGCATGTGCAGCATTTCTCCCCCCAGCTGTCTTTCTTTCTTTCTTTCTTTCTTTCTTTTTTTCTTTCTTTTTTTCTTTCTGGAGATTGGCTCACTTGGTTGCCTTTTTTTCCTCTCTCTCTCTCTCTCTCCCTCTCTCTCTCTCTCTCTCCCTCTCTCTCTCCCTCTCTCTCTCTCTCCGTTCCCCTCTTTTCTCTTATCCGCCACCCACTGACCGCTGAACGAGGGCGAGTAGGGTTTCGCCTTCTTCCTCACCCACAGCCCAGCGCCGAGTAAGGACGGGTCCACGAATAAAACAATCACATTAATCACAGGAAAGAAGCTCTGATAAGAGAGCTTTTGATCATTTGCTCTCTCTCGTGAGCTTTGAATGTGCGGTAGAAAGATTTCGGTTTTCCGCAAAACACACCTTCACACACTGTGTACACTCTGCTTTTCATGTCAAATGTTATTCTTACAAGTTTCCCTCTCTCTCCGTCTCTGTCTCTCTGTCTCTCTCCCCAGACGGCATGACTCCTAAAAGACTGCAAAAGTGCATTTCTTTCCTCCCCTCCGATTGCCCTTACCGTCACCCTTCAATCTCTCCGCACGGCACGGGGGCCAGGTGCGGCGCGTGGCATTAGCAGCCCTCTCATGGAGCCCTGTAACCTTTCTCTTTCTCGCTCTTCAGCTGGAGCGCGCTTTCGTAGTGGCTCCTTCATTTAATCAAGTCTAGTGGGCG
>JAOVYU010000021.1:6357667-6362667 GCA_025674565.1 Synodontis membranacea | reverse complement strand
CAATTAACGAGCTGTACTTCTTCACATGGCATATTATCTGAATGTCTCAGTGCAGAAAATCTATTATATAAAATATAGTGTTTCCAGCAGAAAGAAACAGGCTCAGATCTTATCGTTTTTAGTTTTATTACCTCTCAAATCCTAAGCTCTGGTTTCACCCGTGTACCTCTCGTACTTCTCTTTGTGAGTTGTGGTGTAGATTCAGATCGTCACAGATTTGTTCTCCAAGCAAACCAAGCACGTGGGTAAAAAAAAAAAAAAAAAGGGAAAAAAAACAATTATAAAATAATAATCCGGTTCCCATTTCGACTGGAACTCGTGGTTTTCGTGGTCAACGTTTCTGTTTTTTCTGACCGAAGTTTGAGTCAGCCCAACTAGAAGTCAGCCCTCTTCTTCTGAGGATCGCGTAGAGGCGCAAGAGCGCATGCAGTGACAAACCAACCAAGAGCTGAACACAAACACCTGACACCACTGGGAGATCGCCAAAAGCAGAGAATGCCCATCATCAAGACAAAATAACTTATTACATTCATAAAAGTAATTTTTTTACAGTGGAAGAAAGAAATCACAACCCACTATTAAGCTACTACAAATCATTTATTTATGACTGATCTTTATTCGTGACAAATCAGCGTAGCCTCGCGACCCGAAAAACAAATCCAGCCTATAAATGTCAGCCTGGACATTAACGTGGTCTGTTGATGGAAAGTTCAGGAATAAACGCTTTTATGACTCTAATAAACAGGCAGAAATATTCTCGGATTTAAAAAGGGCCTAATATTGGAGAAGTCGAATCAGGTTCGTAAAAGACGTTTGCGCGGAGAGAATTTCTTTTACAGTCCCAAAGGGGTCGATGACTGCGGAACATTTCAAAGCCCACGATTAATGTTCCCCAGCGTCACTGAGCCATTTGACAGAGACGCAAGAAAGTTTTACACTTCTGTCTGCTGACGCTTCTGATCTAGCGACCAATAGACTGCGAGCTCGAATCCCACGCGTGTCAGAGAGAGCAGGGGGGGGGGGGGGCCTTGACACTTTACCGGCATTCAAACCACATGACACTGCTTCTGTTCCTTAAGCAGCAACAAAAAAATAATGTTTCCAAAGTTGAATTGAAACCACAGTGAGGAAGTGAAGAATCCAAAAAACTCACAGAGAATGTGAAGAATGAAAGATTCACGGACAAAGTGTGAAACGAGAGCAGGTTGAGCGCTGAACATCGGCTTTGCTCGATCAATAATTATGACAAAGAATAAAGACTGTCACCAGCAGCAACCACAGCCTGCAACTTCTCACTGAGGGCTAAGACTGGGGTAACAGCTCCAACACAAATACACACAGCATCAGACGCCTCCATCTCTCTCCCTCTCTCTCCCTCTCTCTCTCATTCTCTCTCCCCCTCTCTCCCTCTCTCTCCCTCTCTCTCCCTCTCTCTCCCAGTCTCTCTCCCCCTCTCTCTCTGTGTCTATCCCTCTCTCTCTCCCTCTGTCTCTCTCCCCCTCTGTCTCTGTCTTTGCCTCTGTCTCTCTCCCCCTCTCTGTCTCTCTCCCTCTTTCTCTCTCTGTCCCTATCCCTCTCTCCCTCTTTCTCTCTCTGTCTCTCTCCCTCTCTCTGTCTCTCCCTCTTTCTTTCTGTCTCTCTCTCTCCCTCTCTCTCTTTCCCTCTTTCTCTCTCTGTCTCTCTCCCTCTCTCTGTCTCTCCCTCTTTCTCTCTCTGTCTCGCTCCCTCTTTCTCTCTGTCTCTCTTCCTCTTTCTCTCTGTCTCTCTCCCTCTTTCTCTCTGTCTCTCTCCCTCCCTCTTTCTCTCTCTGTCTCTCTCCCTCTCTCTGTCTCTCCCTCTTTCTCTCTCTGTCTCTCTTCCTCTTTCTCTCTGTCTCTCTCTCTCTCTCTCTGCTTGTGAATGAGTGAATGCAATGCATGAATGCAATTAAATGTTTTCACAGCCTCTTTCGACCTTCTCTTCCATCGTTCGCTGCCGAAATCCAGAAAAGGCTTTGTTTTTTTTGATGATGTTGTTGTCTAAATCATTCCACAGCATGGAATTCGCTTGCATCTCCCTTTCCTCTCCTGTGCTTTCACAGCCGCCGCTGAGACTTTCAAATAAGCGTTATAGCACTACCCAGGAATGAGCAATCTACTGTAATAATTAGCGAAAATAACGGAACAGAGGCACTTACAGCTCTTTCGTCGGCTGCTCCCGACTTGCGGCCTAGATGCGGGCGAAGAGGAGAAATTAATCTAACAAAAGGCTTTGGGATTCTGCTCATGCGGGAGGATTTCACTTGATTGCCGCTTTGAATGCAGCGGCGGAAGGTGGGTTCACTTCTTTTAATTAAATGTCAACATCTTTATTTTAGCGGGAGAATTATGCGCCCATGGGCCTGGATCAAAGGATAAACCACGGCTTACGTCGAAGGCGTCTGAGAACAGTGTCAAGTGGAGATGCTGTGTTCAGAACAACATAAGGAGGACCGAAGCTTACGGCTTCACGCCTCTGTGATGCCAACGCTGGCTGACGAGCATCTGCGAAAGACAATGGAGTTCGAGACACACTGGCTTGCATAAGCCCCGGACATCATTTCTCATTCCTTATTCGTGTAATTGATGCATGTTAGCATTCCATTTGTATCTGTTTGTGTGTGTGTGTGTGTGTGTGTGTGTGTGTGTACAATGAATGCAAAGAAATCTTTTTCACGGTCTGCAGGCAATTTGGCCCTCTGGCAGTAGCAAACGTTGACAGCGTCCAGGCGAATGATGGAAACAGATTCGAGTGAACGACTCGCGTATTACTCTCCACCAAATAAACAAACTGAGGTGATTAAATGGACGAGGCCAATGAAAGCTAAAGTAATAGCAGTGGCAGTGGCGGAGTAGGGATCGTCAAGCTGCTTTGCCTGTGTGTGCGTACGAACATGAATGTGTGCGTGTGTGTGTGTGTGTGTGTGTTAGAGAGCGCGGGATTGGACTGATCTCAGGTGTACACAACGTGTTTGTGCTAGCCCAAGCCTGATGGGACACACAGACACCAAAGATCTGTAAACAAGGCTGTCAGGTTCAAAACATTCACATGCACATGCACAGGTGAAGATGTGCACGCACACACACGCACACACACACGCACACAAGTCCATCTTAATCTTGTCTTTCTATGACACTCTCTTTTCCATCTCTCTCGTCTCCGCTCTCTGTCTATTTGTTCCAGCTTCATTATGCTGCTGCTGTGCTGTGCGAGATGGGATAGAGCAGAGATGTGGACCGTCTGGGGGCCCCGAGGACTGGTTTGAGAACCATTGCTCTAAATGAATCCATCTTTCTTTCTGTCATGCTTTTCACTCACTCTCTCTGTCTCTCTCTCTCTCTTTCCCTCTCAGTCTCTTCTTTTCATGGCTCGGGCCCATCTTATTTCACTCTCCATCTGCATCCTGCATTTTCCCTTATCCTTTTCAGCCGCAACTGTAGGTAGGCTGGTTGTACCTTCTCTCCCCCCCCTTCTCCTCTCTCTCTCTCTCTCACTCTATCTCTCTCTCTCTCTCTCCCCAGGCTCTTCATCACTACCTCTCTGGTGAATGAGTTTTTCCATCCAGTACTCCAGGGGCAGGAAGGACGCCATGTAAATCTGCAATCAAAAGTTTCATCTGATTTGCCAGATGACATGATGTGATCAGACCTCTCTTTCTCTCTCTCTCTCTCTCTCTCTCTCTCTCTCTCTCTGTGCTATCTTCTCCCACCCCCACCGCTTCACGTCACCAACGAGATTAATGAGTATGATCGCCGAACCGCCTCCCAGCCTCCCAGCCTCCCAGCCTCAGCTGTCCAATGAGGAGCCCTGTAAGTAACGCGGACACACACACACACACACACACACACACACACGCGCGCGCGCGCACACTCTCACAAGCTACACACAGCCCATCATGCATAACAAACACACACTGGGAGCTGAACCGCATGCTAAACTGCGGGATGCCACATGACCTGGTGAGCTCCATTTATTAAAGCGTAGCAAATTATATTTCAACCCCACGCCTCATCCCAGCATGAGAGCGGCAAAAAAAAAGAAAAAAAAAAGAAACAGGGGATCGGAAACAATAGAGAAAACGTGCTATGAAACTGATTAGAGCCCGTTACTAATCGAAAAGCCGTTCGAGACAGAAAAGCACGTGCTAGGAAGGAGATTTTAATTTGGATTGTGCCTCGATTATATCCTTCAAGATGAAACAGCTTTGCAGCTAAAGCTCTAAAAACAACATAATAATCCAGTTTTCCTTCCACACATATGGAAGTGATTAGTTAAAGCAACACACACACACACACACACACACACACACACAAAAGGCCACTCAAATAAATCCTTCAAATGTGAAGGAAAAAAAACAAAACAAAAGAAAACAAAACAAGGACCTGTGATATGGCTGCGGTCCAGCACAGCGATTACTCCACTCTCGCACACCTCATACAACCCGTGAATACAACACGGAAATTCATTTACAGGTAGGTGTACTGCAGGTGCGTTACCTCCTCCGCGAGCAGGGAAATCACTGCACTGGACCCGGGTCATACAGGAGCACAGCTGGGCCCTGCTTTTGTCACAGAACTCCCCTGAGACGCATTTATCATGGGATGGCAAGTGTGAAACATGACGCCCTATTGGGGACTGCATCCAGAAGCTTAAAGGAGGAGGAGGAGGAGGAGGAGGAGGAAGAGGAGGAGGAGGAGGATGGGACGTACAGGCAATGCCATCCATCCTGCAAGAGGTGACATGATGAACTCTGCAATGCTCATCTACACAAAGCACAGGAGCTCTGCAGGGCAGGGTATTACTGGACGGAAAAGCATGACAACTGCAAATCGCATCCAAATACAAGAGAAAGTATTTAGTGATTCTGGAGCTGCATAAAAGTGCAACTTTTCAGGCTTTTATCATAAGCACGTCCCTAACAGAATGCTCAGCATAGAAATCCTTCTCTGTCCTTATATATATATAGATATGTGTGTGTGTGT
>JAOVYU010000021.1:6278831-6290608 GCA_025674565.1 Synodontis membranacea | reverse complement strand
AACTAGTTGTTTTCTTGATTTCCTTTAATGTTTTCTAAAGCTAGAAAGTTGCCATTTGAAATTCACTTAGTTTTGTGTCTTGTCTGTGATCTGCTTTTTTTCTAGAAAATCAAACAACTGAATGAACATCCTCCAAGACTGGTGATTCCATAATTTATGCCAGGGGTTGTAGTTTTTGTGCCTGCGAAAATGTAGGAACTATGTAAAAAAATAAAATAAAAAATGGCTGTGATTTCAGTTGTTGTGCTATTTTTGTTAAACTCTTTGAATCAAAGCTGAAACTATACACTTCGATCACATCTTGATGGCTCCATTTGAAATCCATCATAGTGGTGTATACTGTAGAGGCAAAATGATGAAAATTGCGTCATGTCCAAATACTAATGGACCTGCCTGTAAAAAGTTCACTCAGTATGAGCTGAGTGTATATTGTTGGTGTACCTAATAAAAACTGGCTACTAATATTAATATTATAAGACTAAAACATTATTAAACAGGGGAGTTCAGGCTATCCCAATTATTTTAAATACAGATCTTTGATCTAGTTAAAGAAATACTCCAGAATTGTAGAATAGAAATTCTAATCTGTGATAATCTCACATGCACTACAGGCACATTGGACACAGATCAGGCTGAAGATTCTGAAGTATCATTTTAAGTGTGTTTTCATACAGTAAGGCTTGACTGGATAGTAAAACATATTTTATCTTGTATATATTTTATGTTAAAAAAACAAAAAAAACAAACTGTTTAGATCCAGTGTTTTTTAAGGCTTTGCAGTACAGAAGGAAGATTTCACTGGTTAAAACATAAAAATAAATCCCCTTATTGTGCTAGACAGTATATGGCCTAAAGTTTGTGGACATCTGATCGTCACACCAATCTAAGGTTCTTCCTCAAACTGTTGCCTAAAGTTGGAAGCACACAAATGTCTGACTTTGCCTGCTGTAGCATTACAGTTTCCTTTCACTGGAACTCGAGTGATCTGCACAGAGCCCTGAACACCGACTGCACCCAAGGGATCCACACACCCAACATCGGTGCCAGAGCTCACTAATTCTCTTGTAGCTGAAAGAACGTTACAGCTACGCTGCAAAAATCTAGTAGAAAGCCTTCCCAGAAGAATGGTGTTTATTTTACCAGGAAACCGAATCTGGAACCAGATGTTCAACAAGTACATACTTATGAGATGGTCAGGTGTCCACAAACTTTTGTCCATATAGTATATGTTTAATAATAGCTTGGTGTCTGGGAAAAACCTAATTAATCTACGTTAGGACAGAAGTTACTCTTACTTAAGAAGTACTGTCATATGAAGACTCAAATACTGCATGTACTCTATCCAGATGAAATTACGGAACTGTGCTTTTAAATCCACTTCTTTGGGCAACTCTAATTAAGATAAATTATAACAACACTCTTTCTTTTCAGAACACTTATGATTCACATACCAATAAAACACCTGTACTTCATTTTGCTAAATATGAACAGGAAAGAAATGGAAGAAAAACAATGGCATATTTGTTTTTGACCACTGGGCTCAAAGTCTCAAATCCTATTTGAGAGCAGCTGCTAAATTTTTTTTTCGACACAACAGGACATATTTTGAAACACACACACACACACACACACACACACACACACACACACACACATATCCAAGCACACCTACACACACCACGCTTGTGCCAGGGTGATGTGAGTGAGGGAAAGAAAGAACAGAGGAAAGAAAGAACCAGAAACAAAATCAGATGAAGTCAAACATGGCCTTCATGCATCACGAAGCGGAGCTGGCTGTCACTCCATGCCATGCAGTGCGATTAATGACAATAAGTGACAATAAGTGCCTGACATGCGTGGCAAAGACAACACGCAGATAGAAGTCATATTCCAAAGTTCATACTGAAAGTTTACGCTTATATAAAAGTATCCAACAGTAAGAAAATCATCAACATGTAAACACTGAGTGAGAGAGAGAGAGAGAGAGAGAGAGAGAGAGAGAGAGAGAGAGAGAGAGAGAGGACTATACATAAGTAAAAGGAAATGATTAGTTTCCAAAGTTATTTACAACAGTCGAGTGATTTGTGGCCAGAGGAAGCAGAACCTCGGCCCTTATCCTGGAAAAGCTTGCGGCTCCGAGAAACCATGTCAACTGATCCCTTCTTTTCTTCTTCAGTCCAGTAGTGAGCCCAAACAAAGGTCAAGCTCAGTCCATTTTAGTGAGGCTACATGAGATAAGCCAGGCTCTGACAGAGAGAGAGGGAGAGTGAGGCAGAGAGCAAGAGAGAGAGAGAGAGAGAGAGAGAGCGAGAGTGAGAGCGAGAGAGAGAGCGAGAGCGAGAGCGAGAGAGAGAGAGAGAGAGAGAGAGAGAGAGAGAGACCCTGACAGAAGTATGCTTGTAATGGAAGTAAATCAGGCCTCACTGGCCCCGTTTGGCTATGGTGTCTTCATCTTTCCAGTGCCTATAGTGCAACGTGAGAGAGAGAGAGACAGAGAAAGGGGAGAAGTGCCCCTCCACATCACTGGGATATTCAGAGAGAAAGAGAGAGACATGGATGAGAGTGGGTCAGATCTGGGTCTGTAGCGGCTGTCCAGGCGGTGTGTACGGAGGTGGTGCGGGTAAAGGTTTGATGCCTCTGGTCCTCATATAAGACAGGAACTGGTCTGGGATCTCGGCCAGCACGTCCTTTGCCAGCCGCGCCATGCTGAGGATGTGGTTCCCTGTTCGGTCAATGTAATCCCGAAACGGGACAAACTGTCAGTGAACAGAGAAACAAGAGATGTTTAGGGTTATGCAGGGCTAAGATAATATCAAGACAGGTTTTTATTGTTGAAATGTGGAGGAAGAAGAAGAAACAACTGAATATTTATTATATAAATAAAATCAATATATAGAATATAAATGAAATTAAATTAAATTCAGCTCACTGTAATGATTCTTTTTGTGTAACACTTTAAGAATAGACATTGGTACAAAGAAAGCTTTGCAGAAACTTAAGTGCAGATTTAGATCCATCATGAACGACAAACCATCGACGACGGTGGCAAAGCAAAACTCCCTGAGATGACACGAGGAAGAAACTTTGTGTACATGAGTATACCATGTTCAGGATTGTACTGGGCGTCCTAATACTCAAGGATTTTGAACAAAATAGGCACAATACAAGCAAACTCTTAAAAGGACCATTTTTAAGAGTCAACTTAATACCAAGATGCTTTCCTTTCTTCTTCCTCCTAGTCTTTTTCCTACTTTGAGTGTTAGAAAGGCTCTTTATATACACTGCTATTTATTATTATTATTATTATTATTATTATTATTTTTAGTAGTGGTAGTAATAGTTCTGTGTAAGGCAGAAAGCTACCGCAGGTCATTCATCCCATCTGTCATAAGACTGTACAACACCAATAAATAAATAAATTTCTAACAGTTAATTTATTTTAACAAATGTACAGAAATATCATCCTCCATATACTTTGCTGCTTTCTATGTGCAATTGCCTTCCTGGTGTTATTAATATTTTCACAGTTTATTTTTTTTTTAATGAAATAGTTAGACTTATATTCAATTCTATATCCTATTCTATTTCCACCAGTTTTTATTATTGAGCTGTTGTAACGACTGGATTTTCCTGGTGTGGGATTAATAAAGTCTATCTTATCTAATCCTAGTAGCAGCAGCAGTATTAGTAGTAACATAACAAAGATGACTTAAATCAATATATCGTGGTGTTTGAAAGTTTGTAAACCCTTTAGAATTTCCTAAATTTCTGCATAAATGACATCACAGTCCTAAAAATTATATTGAGGAAAACAACAACTGGAGTCCCTTAGCATCTCCCTTTGTTTGTGCCATGATCTGCTGTAATGTAAAGATCAGATTTTGACAGATTGCTGATCTTTAAATAAAACAGGACACCCACTCAACACCTGATTCCTGTTGTTTGGAAACGCACGACTCTAATTTCAACATACTTTTGCCACTCACTTATATGTAGTGCTGGATCATTTTTCTCAATTAATAAATAATCAAGTATAATATGTTGGTCTCGTACTTTTAGGATTTGTGCGAAACTCTGATGACGTTTGGGTCATATTTATGCAGGAGTTTAGGAAATTTGAAAGGGTTCACAAACTTTCAAACACCACTATGAGCTTTATTACATCTGCATGAAGTACACAGTAATATTACTGGGCCACTGAGAGATGGGATTTGGGGTCAAAGTTTAGGTGGTCTTGTTGTGTTTGTGTGTTTGTAAGCCCCAGCTGCAGTCAGTTGTTTAATACATGAGCTACTTATAGAGTGCAATATCATACACCATTTCTGCACATGTAATAGTGGCTTCTCAAGCTTAACTAGAAATCTAATTCAGTCCTCTGGCAATGCCACAGAATGTGGATGCTAAAAAACAAACAAAAAAACCCCGTATTTTTCTCTAATAGAGAATTGAAAAGCCTTGAAAAAAGCCTTGAAAAAGCCTTGAAAAGAACGAACTGACGAACATCAGGGTAATGATACAGCACATACAACATCCTCAGTAATACTAGTGTTAATATTAAGTCTTACAATTATGATCATGAGTGGCTGAGGGATAAATTACCCCGGCTAACTTATTTTATTTTATTTATTTTTCTATTTATTTTTGCACAAGACCAAAAAGTTGAAGTTTCACTTGCAGCACTGCAAGGCGAGAAATTATCTGTTAATTAGCCTCATGTGAAAAGAAAAATAAATCTTCCTAATTGTCCGTTTCACAAAAAAAAAAAGGTACATTGACATGAAACTTCTCGTAGATAAAACAAGAAAACACTTAAATTGAATCGAAATAAGACTGTTTAGAAGACGTATTAAGGTAAAGTGTTAACAACAGTACATTTTTCTCAAAAGGTAAACCTCCAGCCGTGGTGATCCCATCCCGACGATCCCATTTTTTAACACTGCAGACCTTCCTTAGAGAACAGAACAGGATGTAAACGGTTATAGTGATGGAAATTCCTCCAGGGCTTAGCAAAGAATTTGCAATGCTGATTTGAAAACAGTAATTATCCAGTATTCATGACATTTAAGCGGACTAAATAATCAGCATCTGCACAATAGTTCTGCTGAGGCATCGGCCGCACGACGGCAGTCAGGTTAAATGCATTTTACACCGGGAGCCAAATTCCATTAAGAGTTACAGCTTAAAACTTAAAACTCAGAGAGACGATCTGCATTTACGACTGAGAGGAGGAACAGGGTCAGATGTACTGGTGTATGAGTGTGAATTATTACTCAGCTAGACATGCCTCTTAGGCCCACGATGAGTAACCAGATCAGAAATCATGTTAGTGTGGCTGCTAAAAGAATGGGGGGGGGGGATTGGCTCTTGCTTTCACACGGTTGATAGAGGAAGAGATAGAAGGGAGGAACAGATGAAGGACGAGAGAAGATTGTAGAGAGGTGGGAATAGGAAAAGAAAGAGACAGACGGCTGTAGGAGTCTCCCTCCATCTGCTCTAATGAGGTTGGGCTGGCTGAAGTGAAACACAGACATTGCGATTGAAGCCTTGTACTGTACCTCTCCTATCTTCTATCTTTGCTAATGCACACATTATTCAACGTGCAATAACAGCTGCGTCTGGTACGATCTCATAAAACATGGGACCATGTGCAGCAGGCATCTTCACGCGAGATGCAAACATGTTTTTGTTTTCTTACCCAGTGGAAACCAGTCCAATAATATGCCAGTCGTATGACTAACAGTAAAGCCAGAAATATGAGGTAAGAAGATAACAGTAACATTTTTCACATCAGCAAATGCTTTATTTCTTCCATTAAAGTGAAAAAAGACCTAGTGCTCTGCTTGTACTGAAGCACATACTACCAAAGGCTTTACAAGTTGACACTGCGGACTAAAAAGGCATGTGTTCTTGTCTCCTAGACATTCTGATCTAAAATCCTGCACTTGCTCGACACTGGTTTATAATGTTCACGTCCCTGGAGCGTTTCTTAGGGAACAGATACAGTTCTGTCGTAACCATTTTAACACACACACACAAATCCACTGAGAAATCAGTTACCATAAACCTTAAGAGAGAGAAAAAGAATGAAAATAAACCAACACACAGATTTTGTAAGCTGACACAGACTGTATACAGTATTGCTCAAATTCTTCTAAACGTACTGATGTGTTTTTATACACTCAGGGCATCGTTGCTTTATTTTTCGTGCGTGTTATATGTGTGTGAATTAAGTGCAAATTCCATAGAGATCCCTTCGAATCACACACTCCCACACCCCTCCATATTGCCGTGAACTATATTTAAAATCGTGAGCTGACACAACAATACTCATTTGTGCTAACACGGGAAACCAGTATAACCACGAATGCTATTTGTTATTATCGGCTCCACCGTCTCTGACGTTTTTTAAGAGAATTGTGTTGTAGCTACAGTTCCCAAGAAACGTCTTAGAGAATATTGTGCAAGGTGTGTTAGCTCTATCCTGGAAACAAATTGCAGGTGTCTGTTGGATTCCCATCTGGTTTAACAAGTGACAGATCTGAAGGTCTCTGATGGTGACATTATGATAATAGACTGTTGTTTAACACTAGTTTAGGAGACCAGGTTGATTTCTGTGATATATCAGAAAGCGTGGATATTTAGCCTTTGTGCTTGTGTAGAAGTTTGGAAAACTTTTTTTTTTATTTTTATTTTTTAGTAGAAATACTTTTTAAATGTATCTGTAACTAAATCAAGAACGAGCAGACTCTTGGAAAAAAAAACCCCCCAAAACCCCCAAAACATCAGATCTAGGGAGGAAAATATTTCAGTGGAAACTACATGAATGTGTTCTGTTGTATTCAAACTATGGACTAAATGCTGTTGGAATTTTAGAGCAGGATCAATGTATAATAACTATGATCTAAGAATCGATGTGTGTTTTAGTTAGGTCATTTTATCTGTGTGAGTGTGTGTTTGTGTGAGCAAAACAAGCTGCAGGGACAAAGAGTGAGAGAACGAAGAACACATCATACCTGCACTATGTCCCTTTCTGCATATCTGCCCCTGGAAGAGATCCTGACTTCATCCCCATCCAACTCGATCATTGCTGCAGACAAAAAGATTCAGCTCACTAACACAGGCTTGACCAGTGGCATGGAAACTGTGCTTGTCTGTGTTTGTATGTGTGTGTATGTGATAGAGAGAGAAAGGGAGAGAGAGAAAGAATTGAATGAGAATGACAAAACAAGGCAGATGGAGAATACACTACAAAGAAAAAAAAAGAGAAAATGTGAAGCCGGCACAGTGCATGAAAATGTCCTTACATGTGAACGTACGAGTGTGTGTTAGTCCCTATTGACTCTTTATTTCAACGTCTCCATTACTGTCAGTGTGTGAGGGCTGCAGTGTGATGCCACGCCGCATGATGTATGTGCGTATGTGTGTGTATGTGTGTGAATTTGTGCTGGAGAGAGATGCCACTGTCACATTACATGGACTTTTCTTTCTCACAGGCAGTGCTCATACGGAGCTCTTACAGCGACTCCACATTGAGCGCCACAATAAAGCAGGAGGCAGCCGGCAAATTACATTCAGTCATGCACTGAGACGCCTCAGTGAGAGTCAGCGGGGGAGAGAGAGAGAGAGAGAGAGAGAGAGAGAGAGAGAGATGGAGGTGCAGCCAGAAGCCCCAAAGCAAACATGATGGAATGAAACAGAGGAAAAGCTTGAGAATCAGCCTCCAGGTGGAACATTACGTAGATGTGCAATTCATTACAATTCCAGGATTGGACGGAAGCTAGAGAAAGGATCTAAAAGCCGCATTTCAGATCACGTATTTGTGTACTTTAGTGCACATGGCACGTTAGCGATGAAAAAGTCAGCAAGATGGACTTTAAGGTAAAAGTGAAATGTTTAAAGCTGACATTTGGAGATATAAAATTTGCAGTTATTCCTATAGAGTAGGCGGCATCAACAGGTAGACCATGGATTTCAGCAGACATTTAAGCGTATGCCCCTGCTACGGAGGCTGGGGTACAGGTCAATGATGAATCGTAGTGCACATTAATTTGTCTTTTCTATTTTGTCTAATCCATTGTTATGTTATTTGAGATGTTACTGCCATGCCAGACATGTAGTACACACTTACGCACCTGGAGGATAATGTAAAACCACAGTACATAGTATGCCTCTTAAGTACACAGATGAATTATTAGGAATGAAAGTAGATAGGGTCCTACCGTCAAACTCGGCTGGTCCAACACCGACGATGATAATTGACATGGGAAGACATGAAGCCTTGAGGGGAAACAAATGAGAACATGATTAAGGTTTATAATGAAGAAAACCCAAGCAGCCTCATTGTATGGTAACATATCAAATTGGCAGCTCTGTACTCTGCGTTGGGTGGCCGTAGCGGAGTGAAGCACTGAGATGGCATGAATGTGACAGGTCAGCCATATGGATGAGAGCTGGCAGTGAATGCTGTCTGCAGACCTCCATGGATCTGGCATGACAAGGTAATAGTGTCCTCAAAGAGGAATCCTGTGACACTTCTTATATGGCAGGTGACCGCAGAGAAGAGACAGGGGGAGACAGAGTGTGTGTGTGTGTGTGTGTGGGTTGTGTCATTATGCATGACTCATCTGAGGGAAGTCTGGATATTCACAGACTCTATCAGTTACTTATTGTCTTTCATACACGAAACCTCATCTCTCCTCTTCATGAAACTCTATCATAACGCCCAGGATCTCCTATTCCTTTCATGCGGCTTCACTGTAGTCCTCAGACGGCAAAAGGAATTTCAAAAAGGAGTTCTTATATGGAAACGAGAGTGGCTTCGATTGGGCCGTGCCTTGAAGTTCATATATTTAAATTTGCAGCATTTATCCCGAGTGACTTGCTGAAGTTCTTTTGTAATTTCCATCAAAAACACATCCTCATGCTATTACAAACAGGTCAGAGTATTAAAATACTCCCTCAATCCCTGTTAGAAAGGAGCTAGTACAGCAACTGGACACGGTTAGCCGGTTATATAACATGAGCTAACGTATCAGGAGCTTCAAATGATTATGAAACCGTGGGGGAAAACATATGCCTTAAATCAGAAACCATGGGTATTTTAAGGCTATTTTCACAAATTTCTATTTTTCCAATACATATAAAAATTTACGACGGATCCATAATAATACTTTACACTTAAAGTATCACAAATAATAAACTTGTATCATAAGAGAAACAAACAAAACAAAAAAAATGGGGATACTAGCCTATAAAATGATACAGTTTTGGTAGGGTATGTCATTATTATTTTCTTAGTTTACCTGGAAGAGAAGGCTGTTGGTCATACTAACAACAGATTACAATTAAGCCATGTCAGACTGCTCATTTAAGTCTGCTGGGCATATTTCTATAAATAATTCAAAATGTAAAGTAATCATATATCATGAAGACCTGTCCAGGGTTGTACAGGTGTAACTGACCATGAAATCATTTGATATCGTTGTATACTACAAACAGAAGTGGACCGATCTCCCGTAAGTGTGAGTGATGGGATGCTCACATTGACGATGGACTCTTTGGTCTGGGCCATGTCAGAGATCACGCCGTCTGTGATGATGAGGAGGATGAAATACTGCGAACCGTCCTTCACAGAGGCAGCGTACCTGCAGGACAACACGAACATGACGGTGAGACAGCGCTCAGTGCATTAGGTTTTCTGATTGACCTCTAACACCATTCCTAGGGGTACTGAGTCACGTTTACTAATCTCACTCAAGGAAGACGGTCTCTCTCAAGGGTGCCTTCTAAATGCTCGGAATAATTTGGTCATCTTTGCCTTACTCATGACTGCTGAAAGTGTAATGTAAATCTGTTTAAAATAAAACAACACGGAATAAACACAGTGAGCATTTCAGCAAATTTCCAGCCGTGGCAATGAAACATGCGCATGCCAAACGCAACGCGAACAACCCAGCAGAACTTCCTAGCCCAAGAACGTGATCTAAATAAAACATTAAACAACTTAATGAAATCAAATGAAGTGAACACAGTAAGCCCTGCTTAACAGGTCTAATCGTCATCTTAATTGTCATCTTTTTATAGATGGAATTTAATCTTTCTTTAGCACGATGCGTGTAACATTTGCGTTCTCCCTCTGTCCCCAAAGAGGCGTAGAGATATTTCAAGAGCAAACAGGCAGCTTATTCTCCTTAAAGTTGAACAGCCCATTTCTCATTTTTCTATCTCTCACTCTCTCGCCATGCTCATTTACAGATAGTGAGCCCGTGAGCTATACACAGAGTGCACATTTCTGTGCTTTATTGTAACAGCTTAGTTGTATATCATTAAATCGTGTGGGTGTGAGCTGTGCCACACACGTCGAGATAAAACACACAGAGAGATGACAGCAGCGTGCACTGACAGCTCAGCCTTCAGCACTGATGTGAGTGTGTTTGTGTGTGTGTGAGAGAGAGAGACAAGGGAATCAGCAGCAATGATTCTGTGAATCTGGGCAGCTCTATATGTCACCCCTCTGACATGGTGTCACTTCAGGATGGACACGAACAGCTTGTTTAATTTCTACACATCACACACACACACAATCAGGGTGGCAGGGGTCAGAAATTTACATACACGGACATAGACATCATTATGGACATAAATGTCATGGCAATATTAGGCTCTCAATAATTTCTTCGGGCTGTTCTTTTCCTGGGGATGAATGATCGCACAACATACATCTTTAATAAATAAATAAATACATAAATAAATAAATAAATAAATAAATCCAAGAAATTGGTGCACAAGTTTTAATTTGTTTTGGGTTTTCTGAAATCAAAAAAAGGGTAGAAATTCTATATACAAGGTCAACAACATAGACACAGGGTCAAAAATAGACATACACCCACTTCAATTATTAATTCAGTTGTGCTGAAAGTTCCAAAATGCCTTTTAATTTGTCAAGGCCAAAGCCTCATACAGTAGCTTCCTGTTATTGATCATGACTGACTACAGCTGGTAGCTTCTCTGTTCTAAACATATAAAGGTTTTGTTTTATGAGTACAAGTTCATGGGAGGTGCATTAACCTTGCCGTGGACTGGAAGAAGATCCAAACTATCACCTTCAGCCGAGAGGAAATTGAAACCTTCAAGCTCGAATAGAGTTTGCAGCTGACCACATGGACAAAGAAAAAGCCTTCTGGAGGAAAGCTTTATGGTCAGATGAGACAAAGATTGAGTTGTTTGACCAGAGGTATGTTTGATTTCAGAAAACCCAAAATAATTTCAAATGCACGCCCCAAATTCTTTTTTTTTATTTTTATTTTTTTATTTTATAAAGATGCATATTGTACAATCATTCTTCCCATTGATCATTAATTAATCATTAAACTTAATTAATCATTTGTACACTTTATAAAATTATTAATTAATCATTAATATTTCCTGTGTCAGCTATGCAATTGCTCATAAATAGTTTATTAATGAACCATATGTTTAATGACACCACTAGTCTAAGATTAAGAGCTCTCATTATTAGGCTTACTTGACCTACTCATTTTTAAATTTCTGTTGAGCCATAAGCATTTTCCAAGCCACACCACGCTATATTAGAAGTTGACTACTTAGGATTTAAGGGGATCTGTTATCAATAATGGGGTACAGTATTCATAAGTATGTACAGCCATGCTGCCCTGGGGGTCTCGCCTGTTCTCGGAAGCTAAGCAGGGGCGGGCCTGGTTAGTACTTGGATGGGAGAAGGCCACAGGTGCTGTACAAAGACCCAGCCACAAGGGGGT
>JAOVYU010000021.1:6176566-6186578 GCA_025674565.1 Synodontis membranacea | reverse complement strand
CTCTTCTAAATATTGCACAGACACAAACAATTACACCACACACACACACACACACACACACACACACACACACACACTTTATCTTACTGTCCTTATGAGGATCTCCCTTTTTGACATATCAGTGAATAAAATAAGGATACATTGCTATATGTTACATCTAAAGCTAACCTTAACTTTAACCTCAGTTTATTTGTTCAAGAACTGTATCCAAAGGATATATAAAACACACACACACACACACACACACACACACACACACACACACACACACACACACAGTATACATGCACAGTGTACATAATCTAAATAAACGGTACAGACGTGCACAAAGCCAGCAGTGTTATCAGCATGCACGACTAGCATGCATACCCATCCACATGTCTAAACACAGACTTGTGCAGTGTCTTGTCCAGGTATTCAAACCAAACTCACTGCCTTGCAGCCTACATCAGAAAACTGTACCCTTATAAAACTGTACTGATTTTGTCCCTGAGAAATGACACTACGTTTTAGAAGAAAAAAAAAAGACGGAATGGAGCTGAAAAGACACGTTTCTCATTTTATACAGATTATTTTTGAAGTGTTAAGAGGTTGGGAAGAAGGGATTATAATCATTGCATGCATCTTCCAGGCTGACATTTATTATCTCTGCATTTCAGCTTCAGCTGTCTGCGGTAAATTGAACCAAAATATGATTAACAATTCCAGATTGTCTTAACACCTCGACGCCATATTTCCTACTGCCGCTATCTTTAAATCTACAGAATAAAAACAGGCCACGTAAGGCACAGATGAACAGACAATACCTGCAAAATCTCATTTTAAAAGCCCAATAAAAACAGTATAATGAAGCAGCACTGGGCCGCATTAACGCAAGCAACAGTCCTGTGAATGGGAATTGCCAGAAACACCCAGTGTCATTCTTTATTTCAAACTGGCAGATCCACAGCATTCAATATTCAGGAGAGGAAGGCATAACTTGAATGGATTTGAAACGAATAGCCCAATTGCTTCTCAAGGCTGTCAGCGATTTAGAAAAGAGCTAATAGACGGGTAGAAGGAAAAAGAAAAAGGAAAAAAAAAAAAAAAAAACCCCGTGCCAGCCATGGATGCCTAATTCTCCTTTTATGACCGTAAACCTTTCAGCTCCAATCCACATTTCCACCCAGAAATGTGACAGGAATCAAATAAAATCAAGTTCAATCACTTCTTGACCTTGCTTCGGCACGGTGTCTATTTTGCTTTTTCAAACGCAGTGTCAATTTACAAATGAGAAACTCACGAGCCATTTGTAATTATTATATATCAGAGTGCGCTACGGATTAATACATTTTCTGGCACCTTACAGTTTGATTAATGCAGCTTGCGGTGTAATTTGTCATGCACTAACACTATTTTACATCCATGCGCAATGAAATATGACAGTGCCTTACAGTGGGTATGAAGGATCTAAATAGAGTATGAAAAATTCATAGAAATATGTGACACTAAAAGCTGAATTGGCTCTTGGTTGGCTGAGCTCACACACTTACACCATACACACACACACACACACACACACACACAGCCTCGAAGCCTGGCTCAGCTCTTTGAGAGGTTTTTGTCCATGCAGGTGGTGGAGAGTTTTAGACAGCGCAATGGGAAAGCCGTGGTGAGGAATGAAGGCTGAGGGCAGGAGACCCCTGTGTTTTTACACAGTCTTGCCACACTGAAATAATGAATATCTGCTGTGTGACCTGACTGGAAATGAATTCAGGAGCTGAGGCTTAGCTTTTCAATTTCACTGTGATTCAATTGATGAGCCATACATATTAGACAACACCTACATATGATTACTGCTACAATCTTCATTATGAAGGAACAGCATTAAAGGTGCCGTATGCAGTGGCTGAAAGTGTTTCTAAACCATTAATAATCATACAAATTTAAAGACTGAGACTTTGGTAATGTTGCCATGTTGTTCACCTGTTCTGCCCTGTTCTGCTTTTTTCCCAAATACGCAATGAGCTGAGAAGCCAACAAAAAAAATTCCGCAGAAAAGTTTGGATTTATGGGCAACAAGCTGAACCGACTGTTACAAAATTATAAAGGCATGTCTGCTTTGCAGTAAACTGTTTACTACAGTAAAAGATACTTTCTGTTGATTAGCTGACTGCTTTATGTAGAGCTGGGCAACAGTGACAGACCAAAAACTGTCAACGATCAAAACCAACTTGACCACAAAAAACAGAAACACTGTCATGGCACACGTACTGTCATGCAGCGGGTGCGCGGTGCTCGCACGCACCCCCTCGCCTCCGCCCTCCGCGTGCCTGCTCGAGCATGCCTTCCGCACACCGGCACCAGAACTATACCAGCGCTAATCAAGGCCGCTATAAAAGACTGTCATGCACACACTTTGTTGCAAGGCTTTAACGTCGCTAGGTGAGGGGTGTGTATGACAGCGGTTCACGGGTCAGGTCCGATTCCGTGTTTGAAAGTGTCATTTAAGGTCCATCTTCAAAGGATGATATTCATAGCCAAAGCTCTAAGTTTGCCATCTCGTCATGTGCTAAGGTTCTGGATGAAAGTGCTGTTTAAAGTTCATGTCCGACGGACAATATTCATAAGCTCTAAGTTTGCTCTTTGTCATGTGCTAAAGATTAGGATGTATGTGCTATGTAAGTTCATGTTTGAAGTATGATATTCATGGCCTAAGCTTTAAGTTTGCCCTCCTGTCGTATGACAAGGATCAGGATTCCCTTCTATGTCTAGACAGCCTGTTCTATATCTGGTTTATTTGTGTCTGTGTCTGGTTTATTTCCCATGATTTGACGTGCATGCACCAAGCTCATGTTTATTGTTTCATGTTTAACGCTGATAATGTGTTTGCCTAGTTTAAAGTATTCTCACGCCAGAGCGTTTATTGTTTATTTAGTGTCACTCTCTTGGCTACTTGGCTCTGTTTCAGTTTCCCTTTTGCCTAAGTTCTGTAAGCTATCATATAAATAAACTATGGCTAAGTTTCACCTTCCCTGTCCGACTATCCCTGCATTTGCGTCCAGCGTTACACACACGCCACCTCCCTAGTAACCGTGACAAACAAAAAAAAACGTAATAGTTAAAAAATAAATAAAATTGTCTAAAATATAAAGTATGTAAAAAAAAAAAGATATCTTGCATACTGAAAGATATTAAATGCCGACACCCAGCACGATCCTTCCTACACTTTGTCTATTGATATAGAAATCAGAAAGCACGGCTCACCTGCTGGCACATATCTAACTGACTTCTATTTCTCCCACTCAGTTCCAAACAGACTTTTTGGTAGCATGTAGACTAACTGATTGTGTGATACTGGCAAATTACACAACAGATGATTACAGGCAGGCCTGAAGGCATATGATTTTGGATAGAATGTACGGATAACATCAGCTAACCAGCTTTTTTTTTTTTTTTTTTTTTTCCAGTTGTGTGCCAAGCAACAGTAAATAGCAGCTGGGCAAAAGTCTGCTGCGAGCACTAATAAATAATCAGCGGCTCCTCCATTCAAGTGCCTACAGTCCCTTCTTCTAATTTCCTACCAGCTCGCAAGAACAAGTTTTGTGAATCCGCAATCCAAAGTTCATCTGGATAAAGTCCACATAAAAGGAAATAACCTCTACCAGAAGCAACCTCACATCTTTATAATTTCGGGTGGGTTGCCCGGGAAGAAAGGGAAGCCTTGTCAATGTTTTCTTTGCAACATGCAATTCACCATGCAGGCAGCAGGAAAATTATTAACTGCTACTGTAAGTCAGAAGCACCAAGGGGACAATAGGAGAGATGGATATCAACCTCAGCTCTTTATCAAAGGTTTTGTATGTAGGAAATTAATTTCAGAAATAAATAAAGCAATATCTGGTTGGATTTGGGGGTCTCCTGCCAAAGCACAACTCAGTAACTTGCTACAGTCTTTAAGCATGCAGCCAGCAGAGCCAGCTCTTTAGCAATCACAGCAAAGAGAAGATGTCTCAACGAAAGCAGGAAAAGATGAATTTAGAACCATCCATGCCTGATCCATTTAACTGGCTCATGAGATTAGAAGGTTTGGTTTAAAGATTTTCAAATTCTGACTTTCAAATGGGGAGCGTTTTCCAAGAGGCTTGATCCATCCAACAAAACATTACGGAGCCGTTTACCAAATATACATGAATACCTGCGTGAATCCCGTGCCTCGTTAGTCTACCTTTTAGGATATGGGTGTGATCTACATCTCTCGAAAAGGGGAGCAAATTCTGTAATTGTGATTACATTTAATTTTTGGATAACATGAACCAAACAGGGATGAGGAAACGTGGAAAGGCACCAGGATTCCTCTAGCAGGAGTCATGAGGTGGTGATAAACAGATGTGGACATAGCCGTTTGCCTCCCAAGCAGCCTGTCAGAAAGCATGTCGGTGTGCTGACAGTGATGGACACTGACAGACACAGATCCCTCTTTCTGACTTCCAGTTTCGAATCCTCCATTCCTGCTGCTCACACTATACACATCAGTCCTACGCAGACGGTATTCATTTTTTTCAGGGTGAAATAGTTTATTATAAAATAATGCATGCTTTATCGGAAATTAAACTATGGATTAATTAAGACGATTAAGACGATTAAGTTTCCACTAACATTTACTTTATTTTCATTTTCTTTTTCTAAATACTCGAAGTGAAGTCGGCATGGAGAGGACGTGATAGGACTCAAACCACAACATTTTATGGGTGACTCTAAAATGATTTAAGATTTCATGGGCGACTGGAAGTATAGATTATGTACACATAAATATGTGTATAGCAGCAGTTTACACCCCATTTAAACTCTTGAGTGTCAGCGTTATATTCAGAAAGTTGCAGATGGGCCCAAAAACACATTTAGAACTAAATTAAATCCAATACTCTGCTTCAGGAGGTCTGACCTACATTGCACATAAGTAAACACGTCTGTCTCTCCATTTTGGACGACCAAAAAGCTCTGATGGAAAATTAAACAAACAAACAAACAAACAAACAAACAAACAAAAAACAGGAGATATAATGGACTTGAACCTTGGAGGGTTAAAAACAATAAACTGCCATTTTAGATAGAAACTAAATCACTCCATGTAGAAAGCAAATCTACTTCAGCACATCTTCGCTTAGTTGTAAGTGAGAGAGAAAAAGGAAAATTCTATTGGCATTCACCTTATTCTATTCATAGAGACAGCTGAATTCCACCCACTTCCAAATGGCACCTAACCAGCTAAAAAAAAATAACGAAAAAAAAGAAACCATAAAGCAGACGTTTTGCAAAGAGACGAGTGGGTGTTAATATGAGTGGGACCCTGTCTCTGGGGTGAGAATAAGAACAATGAAGAACAGATGGAAATCAATAGTCGAGGCAGTCACTAAGAGAGGGATCATTCTGGTACGACCCTGGCAAAGGCGCTTTGTAGAACCTTCTACTGGAAAGGGTGACCGCGAAGAATGTATTGTTTGACCGCAAAGTATTTCATGTTAATATGAGAGGCTGTTTGTAGATTTGTAGCTTACACATAAATGTGAAAATAGGGTTTATGTGTGTATTCAGTATATATATATATGCAGGTCAGATGTACATACTGTGCTCTGAATAAATGTGTTGACGCTTTTAGGAAACTACATTCACTACATTTTACACTGACATAGTCTGGTAGTAACTACAAAACCGAACTCCCTCTCGCTCTCTCCTTCCCTCTGTATGTGTGTGTGTGTGTTTCACTTGGGTCATCTTACCCTTTCAAGTTGTTGATCATCGTTTCCCTTAGCCATAGGGATAATGACAAATGTCCCAATTTTGGAGCTTTAGGAACAAGACTGACACTGAATGCTGAGCTTGCAACCCACCAATGACAATATTAGTCATGTCACTGGATCTATCTTGAGATCTAGGATCATCTCTATCACATCACTGTTCCCATCATTACGAACAAACTAAAATGTATAGCCCTACTTCACAGCTATACATTGTCATCAAATGAAAATTAAAATCTGACATGTGAGAAGCCCGCTATGGTAAGCTCTCTGGCACAGCCTAATTATCAGTTGATGACTGACGTGATGTTACCAGCTCCAAGAAAAAGACAAAATTCACATCATTTCCAAATAAGCAGTTGTCAGACCTTTTGCATGTGCAAAACAATTGACCAATTTTACTTGTTGCCAGCCAGCAACAATGGCAACATTTATTTTACCAACCATATACCAACCATGTTGTTGTACAGTATATGTGCTGCAATGCAGTTGCGTGGTATGCCAAAAGGTTGTTCTAAAAGCCCAAGCTAGATGCTAATCTGCATTTATAATCTGCAGTGTGCACTTGGCTTCAAAAACACGCCTGGCTTTTTTGGCTTCATCCCAGCGAGGCAACTGTACATTGATTCAGTTTTGTCAGTTTTTTTTTTTTTTTTTTGGCTTGAAATGTTCTGCTCTCTTTGTTGCTTTTGTCTTTCTCATGGAGCCATTAAGCAGGGGCCCAGCAGGAAGCTTGTCACTGCTCAATACTTTCAGACCCACTTGTCATTTTCCTCAATAGCCACCATTATGTGATCTTTACGGGCCTAAAGGTCAATACGAAGGCTTTCTCTCATCATGACGCATTACAGTGACAAAAATATCACTCCAGGCCCATTTCATTTTTCAGACTTGCTTCTCTGCACATCTCAGTCCTACTGTAGCACCAATTATATTTCTCTGACATGACACGACGGAGCCCAAAATCAGTAAATCTAATCTACCCTTACATGTCTAGTTTACCATAATGATGACCAATTCACGTTTGAAAGAGCAGCATTGATAAGATTATTAGCTCCAGCAAAAGGCCACTCAGCCTCCTCCTTCCATCTGAGCTCTGATCTCTGATCATGTATCGCTTTGCTCAGTGGAGTTCAGTGTAAAAAAGTATAAATCTCACTTCCTTGCCCAGGGAGCTCCGGCCCAGAAGAGGTTCACTGCTACCGCCATGAGTCACATAGCAACTGGAATTTACAGCTTCGTCAAACCCGTGGAAACCCAGGGAGTGCTTGAGTCATTCGAAACGAGTCAATCAGAGCATGCATTCTGTACGTTATTGTCCTGCTTAGAAAGAGAAATCTATACTTGTTGAATTTTTTTTTTTGTCCTGATCTGGGTGGATGAGGACTCTTGTGAGCCGTCATGGATGCACACACACACACACACACATAAATAAATACGAGTGTGTCCTTTTTAAGAGGGACCTGACATTCAGCTGACTAAACATAATTGATTGCATGCCTTTGTTTGAAGTAATTGAGTTTAAAGTGACTTTCCCCATACACTGTGGCAAAGAAAATATGAAAAGGCAGTTCAGTCTGCTGGCATTTCCAGATGTGTTTAGTCATGAATCCTGCCAGCACCTGAACCTTTCCATCAGTCTGACCCTGACTAACTTTCTTCATTCGTCCAGTCTACCTAGAACAACATCCCTGCTGTATTAGCTAACAGAAACCTGTGGAAAATTCTTGCTACTCTGAATGAGTTCATGCCTATAAAAAACTGGAAACTGTTCTAAATGCCAAAAGATCATAATGAACCCACAGTTCTCTTTGGCACATAATGGCAGGCAAACAAAAATATCAGCAATTCTAGTAATTTTTTCAGGCCGTAAGTTAATTCAAAGAAAATGACTAGCTGTAAACAAACTATGCTTTTGCTATTACAAAAAGGATGCAATTTGTGCTACCAGGCCGGTCTGACGTTATTGCAGATTTAAAGAATTACACCCATTAGAAACAAATAATACACCTTGTTTCTAATGGGTATAATTTTCTAATGGCTTGAGAGCAGAAGGATCTGAAACGATATAATCTGATTTGTAAATATCTATGTTATTGACGTAGTCACTACTTCCTGACTTCCTACTTCGAATGATTCACTTGAGTCACTAGCTTTCTGTAAACCGTCTGATGATTTTTTTTTTCTTCTCAGTTTAAAGCTTAGACCACAGCATGGCCTACGACTGAACATGACCGAGTCAGATTATAATCTCGATTAATAAAATAAATTATTACAATTTCCTAATGGAACTTCACCATATAAATAATCGAAACTAGCAAGATGATGTTCGCAGAGAAAAATCTTGGCAGCTAGCTAATTGCTTTTCAAGCAATGCTATATAATAGAGACAGAATCAGGTGTTCTTAAAAACAATGAAATAACACTTTTACGGAGACCTTTAGAACGTTATATGACTTGCCACAACACCTATACTGTTGAACAATAGTGTACAACTCTGCCATTTTTTGTTACATCTGGATTTCTTTGAATATGTTTGCGTTAGGAAAACAGCAGGTATCGCCCCGTGTTCATGTTCAGGTTTCCTCCCACCTCCCAAAAACATGCAGTAGGTGGGTTGGCTAAGCTAAATTACCCCTAAATGTGAACGTGTGCGCACGTCAACCTCGTCATAGACTGGCATCCCATCCTAGGCGTATTCCCGTCTCACACTCAATGTTCCTGTAATAGGCTGCGGATCCACCCTAACCAGGATCGGAAAAAAAAAAACACTGGAGATGGATGAATGAATGTTTACATCTTGTCCATCAGCAGCAGTTCATTTATAATGCATAAAGGGAGAATCAGTACGGCGGCTACGTGGCTTCATGTCACCTCTATAGAATGGCATTATGAGCTTACATACAGTATGTCTAACATGCATATTTGTACAGAGAATCTACTGTGAGATTCACTCAAAATTATGAAGGCCCTGACACAATTACTAAAAATCCTCCTGCCCACACAGCTTTGTTTTCACAAAGCAAGCCAGCATACTTGGGCAAAAGTGGGAGTGAAAAAGAAATCTACAGAGGAACTCAGATAGAATATTTTAGTCCATTCTTTTTTTGTTTTGTTTTACAGTGAGAATTATCAAGTCAGCAGAGGATTGTCTGAGAGATCACTACTGATTAAAAGATCTAAATTCCTTTCCTTCAGTTAATATGCTAAACACTTCTTCTGTTAAACTACAACAGAGTACAGGCTGACCACATTTCCAACAAAGGATTCCATTCAGTTCATTTTTTTATTTTATACCAAGTCTGACTTCACTTTGCAGACTATAAGCCAACTACTTTCGAAACTTTCCCCACTCAAGCAACAGGTGGGACAGGAAATTCCAGAAACTCTGAACAGCACACACCGCAGCACGCCCGCTAAGCTGTCGTCTTTTCAAACAGCTAGCAGCACGCAGCCTTTAAACGCAAGGCTAAAATAGATCTATCATTAGAAATTAAGCTCCCCCTCTCTAACAGACAGTGTGCAAATTGCACACCCATGCAAGAATACACCGGAGCACCTGCATGCTTCGGCGCCATGCTGATTTCCAGCTGTAGAAAAAAAAAAAAAAGAGAAAAAAAAAAAAGAGTTAACGGGGAGCTGCCGGGAGCCACAGAGATTCAGTCATGCTCTGTCTGATCTGCAGATATTTCCAGCCTAATTCGTGCGTGTTAGGCAACCTGCAGAACCTGGGAATGAGGCAGCAATTTCTCAGGAGATTGTGGACCCAGCTGGTGCTCAGACTACCTTCCTGTTCCTGTAACTCACTCGATCATGGAGCCAAGAGACCCCACGCACTAAAACACCTGAGTCGGGCTTGAATAGATGTGTCTCTGAATAAGCATAAAGTCCCGAGCAACCAGAGGTGATGTTTAATAAACAGATGGCATGGAGGAAGGGAACGGATAAGAAGCCAGCAAAAGCAAGGATGATCTTGTAGGCTAAAAGAGCTATAAAATTTGGGGAAGTGTTTGCTCATGATTTATAAATCACTCTTGGATCATAAATAGGCGTGAAGAAACCATGTATGCTGTCACGCATAACTCTGAAATCTATAAAGTGGAAATTCCAGAAGAATAAACAAATGTCTTCTCAAAGCTCTTCTCACACACACACACACACACACACACACACACATATATATATATATATATGTGTGTGTGTGTGTGTGTGTGTAAGAAGCAGTTTTATATATA
>JAOVYU010000021.1:6141388-6152087 GCA_025674565.1 Synodontis membranacea | reverse complement strand
GCAACTACAAAACAGCAAAGATTTCCATTTCCATTGCTCCATCACACACACACTCGTTAAATGTTCACTTTATAGACAAAAGATTTTGGGCTGAATCTGGACAATACTTTAACATTAATAGTATTAAACAGGCTTGCACTACCATGACAAAACATATCCAAAACAATAGGTTTTCAGGCATGATGTGTTTGGTCATAATTTAATAACAGATATCTCTCAAGCTTTAGATGATGTTCTTTCATTTCATGAACAAAAATACTCAGTTCATCGCACTTTACTGAATATGGGTAATGATGCCTTAAATTAACTAAAGGTAATGATGTATTAGACTCTCCAGTGAATGTGATTTGACAACACTGCAAAGACGCTTAACACACAAATAGTGCACAATATGGCAGGCTGGCAGTTGTTTTAGACATACCATAAACCATGCAGACTAAAGCTGACCAGCACTTAAATTGTCATTATACTATAATCACAGTGACCATAACCCAAGTCTTTATATAACATTTCCCTGGTTAAGAATTCTTCTAATGTTAAGCACAAAAACGCTGCTCAGAACGTGAGCAATATCTGTAAACTTGTTTTCGTGAACTCCTACTCCCATGACGCATTACGTATGACGTACTGTGTGGTACCATACCTTACTCCTGGGTTTGGGTTCTGCACACAACTTCATCAAGTCTGACGCCAAAGAGCTGGAACAGACAAATTAAATCCCCACTGAGACATTTTACCACAGAATGACACATGACACACTGAGCAGATCAACTGGAAGTCAATTGCTAGTACCGGTCATCAGTCACGACTCACTGAAGTTTGTAGATAATGGAGATGCATGTTGCAGTGAATAAGCAAGATGGACAATGGCTATTATGGTTGAACGGTAGCGTGTTTATAACCAACATCTCATTCTTAGAATTTGTTTATAATTAGCCCAATTTATTGTGTGGGTTTGTATTTATGGTGAGTTACCTCCCCTCAGTAGCAGGACTCCGGTCAGATTCATCGCTGCTGCTCTCCTCACCATTCTCTGAATGAGCACAGAATATACAGGCCACAACACAGTTAGTCCAGACACATACACGAGTATGCACAGTTTGGCCCACATAGCATTAAATATCCAATAAGGTTATGAAAATATCCAATAACCATCCAATAGCTAGGTCTCACTAGCTACTAACCCAGAGAGGATGACAGCTAACATATATGACAGTCTGGGGAAACCTGTTGAATGTCGTTATGACTGAATTCTGGAGAACAACCACAACTGATTTTGGCAAATTAGTTTTGACCAAAACTGAGAGCTTCTGCCAGTAACATACTTTCCGCTCTTGATTCTAAGAAACCCTAAATATATTTTACCAATTTACTGTGTGCAAAGATCATAATGGGTAAGGAGCCATCTTAAATGCTGTTGTGGATGATACTGATAATCCATGAACTCACTGTTGACCGATAATCTAACTGGTCAGTAATGTTTATCCATAAGTAGTTTACTTTATAAATGTAGAGGTAGTTAGGGCATCTTGCACTGGAATTGGAATTAAACCATTGAACAAAAAATTATCCTTTTTGGCTTTTGGGGGTAAGACGAATTTACAGTGTTAGAACTTCTATTTGAGGTATGTGCAAATAAGACGCCAATATCACTTAAGGAAAATGTAGTTTTGGGAACGCTACATAGTAGAAAAGATTAACATTTGACCATATGAAGGGTTTTCCCAGGCAGCCAGACATGTGTAGCCAGTGACAAACCCTGCACCTTTTCAAACTGCTGCCCATGCCTATCTTAGAAAAGCTGACGTCAACTGAAATAGAGAACTACCTAAATCGACAGGAAGAGAAAAGCGCCACCTTTCCCATTACTGTATGATGTTTCTAGAGATTCTAACGAACAAGTGTCTGTGGATAGCTGTGGCATATTTAAGGCTCAAATTCACAATGAAACTTAGTTGCACCAGTCAGGATTCCAGCTGGTGCATTTATGACGTTTTATTATTTTGGGGTAAACATATGTAAGGAAAGTCGGAGCAAAACCAGCTTCAACCTATGCATACGTTAAGAGAATAGTTACTGTAAGTAGATAACATACATACACAATTTTACACTTACCTCAAGCCAAAATATATTTGGAGCTACTTTCCTAACCTGGTATTTTACTCTCGTTTTACCCCAGTGTAAATCTAAAAACAGCAAACGCCGGTCACATATTTTGGCTCACTGACTACATTTGGTGTAAGGTAAAAGTGCCTTTAAAGTGTATTTTCTCAAACTAATTCCCCCAATTACAGTATGTATGGGTTGAAGGATTGGTATTTGCTGACTTTATTACTTTAATGAGATTAGCTGCTCTGAGATGGTGTTAGGAGTGAATGTTAAGTTTGAAAGTAAGCAAGTGACGTGCAAAGGACATCTAAGTGCCGCATTTGTATACACGACACTGAGCTATTGGTATAGACTGTGACCGTGTTCAATTGAATTCGATACCATTTCGGGGTGACTCAAAACGTAAGGGTGTACAGTAGAGACAGACAGTCAAGTCAAGAGAAATCGGTGACCGTATAATTGTTAGAAAGTCACAGAAACATCTACTAGGGTACATTATGTCCTGTAGTTTGTCGCTGAGAAGCATTCTAACTACTGGAAGAGGTCAGTTGCAAACACAAGGGAGATACTATAGTACTTGAACACCCACTAAATCCCAACTGTTACCATCCTAATAAAGAGGAGAAACTCAGAGCATGTTTAGCTGGTGTGATAAAATGTGGGCCGTGTTTAAAGGTCAGAATATGAGGCTTCGGAAAAGGTAGACCTCATGCACATTACTACTGTTACAGTTTCTGGTTAGGTTGACGGAGATGCGTGTACTCACATACAGTTTTGGGGTCTTACTTACCAGGTGCTGTGTTACCTAGCTCTGTTTGGGTTCGGGTGACAAAAAAAGATAAAAGTAAATCAAGATCAAACTCAAAAAAGGGCAGGCTGGAGTATAGAAAATGAGAGCCATGCTGGGTGCTGGGTGAGGAACATGCATGTGTGAGTGAGTGTGTGTATACTGTACTGTATGCGTGTGTGCAGAGGAGTTGCACCTTGCAGGGCGTTCCCCAGTAGAGCATCCAGTTCCGGGTTGAGCTCAGCTTTCTCCTTCAACATGTGGAAGAGAAGCTGGTTCTGCGTGGCACTGTTGATCTCTGTCTGCTTCAGTCGGCCCTCCATTACTTTGATCTGAGACTCTTTCTGTGCTGCCTGCAGGCCCTGGAGATGGAAAAAGTACTTTCAGTAACTGTGTACACCCTCTCTTTGTGCCCTTTGGCAGGGCTGTCAAGTTGTTTTAAAAATCCCTCTGAAATTTTTAATTGCTTTAGGGATTCTTGGCATAGATTCTAAATGCCTAAATGTGGTACTGTACTGGAAGGATAAAACACCAAGCAATATTTCCACCAACTGGTGTTTAGTAATGGCAGTGTAGGGTACGGTCTACAGTAACACATCGGTTCAACATTCTCCCACAGATGTCCAAATAGTTTGAGATCTGATGAGTGTGAATATAATACCGCTTCTAGGACATGCTTCTCCCCTGGAACACATAATTAGTTCCATAAATATTGGCACCCTTAGTAACTATGGGTCTAAAGAAAGTCTTATGAACAAAATGTATCCGAAGTCTTTATGTTCAACAAATGCTGAATATTCCAATACACAAATACGATTAAAATAAAAATTTCTGTAGTCTAAAATCAAGCTCAAAGTAATGAAAAGGCCTTGGACGTTGTACAATTCCCAAACATGAGTGAATTTTTTTTGGATGTTTACTGTATGTATCTTCTGTACCTTATTGATGGCCAAGGAGAGGAAGTGGTCAAGTAGGAAGCGGGCCTCTGATAGAGTGCAGGAGCTGATCACTGCAGAGACATCCACTGTGTCTCCCTCCTCCTGTAGGACATGTACGCCACACATACAGTATGTATATTTATGCCCTAGAGTTATTACACACAGCATGTGTTCACAATGTAATACAGTACGAAATCGCAATGTAAAAATGCAAAAAAATGTGTGTGCGAAATGTGCACACACAGAGAATGCACACCAGCGAATGCAAGTCCAATGCAATTTTTTAAATATTTTCATATTTTAAATAGTTTCCTTCTCGTTTCACACTGGTTTTGCACCGCAACTGTCAGTAGCGCCGGGAGTGAAGGATGGAGTCATCTGGTAGTGATGAAGGCATAATAATTATAGACATGCTCTCAAGAAAGGGAAATATTTGGGAATGCATATTGATGCAACAAAGACAAACAATGAGTTTTCTAATCTTGTTTAAGCTGTACCAAGACATTTCATTCTTCTTGTGTGAAGACCAATAGGAACACGTATTTAATGACCTGTGTGATTATGTGTGGATTTTTTGTCCAAGGATTCTGCTTAAGCTCCCATACACAACACAGTGACTAATTTGGAAGCATAGTCTTAGACTAATATGTTTATGCACTTGTGCGAAGAAAGTACAATTACGTCCAAATCTGCAAATTCAATACATACGATTATATGGTTGTTAGCAAACACAACAGCTAATTGTCTATCATTATATTTACGACATGATTATAACCATGTATACCTTTGCTTCTTCCATTTGCATGATGTTGGCTTGGCAGTCAGCAATGCTGTCATTGATGTAATCAATGTTGGCTGTAAGAGACTCCATCTCCTCGTTGAGAGACTGGATGGTCCTGTCTGTATCAGTGCCCTCTGCTACTGCCTTATCTCTTTTCTTTAACACCTTCTCTTTGCGTTTGGTCAGCTCTTCCCGTTGCTGGAACACATACACCAAAGCAGCAAAACAACATTTTTAATCAGTTTAAAGAATAACACTATAGCAGTTTTTTCTCAAAGTTTGTCATTTGAGTGCTCTTTGACAGTAGTGCTATGATTGACCATTCTGCTGCAGCTATCACCTTAAGGAGACGGTTCATATCTGCCTCCATATTGGAGATGGTCATCCTTTGCATGATGATGTCACTGACACGGCGCTCCAGCGACTGCCATTTGGCCCGTGCTGTTTTGGTGGAGGACACACTGCCTGACCGCATTTGGTATTTCCTGCAACACAGTTCATATTGAACAAGGCAGTGACTCAAACTCAGTGCCAACATCCACTTAATCCCTTTATAATTCATTCCAGAAATCGTGTCATAAAATGTTCCTGCCATTTTAACCTGAGAGAAACACGATGAATTGTAAATCGAACCAAACAGGGATGTCTAATCCTCTCTAATTTACTCCCCCTGTACACACAAGCACCATCGATCAAGAGAAACTCCAAGCATGGGAAAGACTTTCATGGGTCTGAGATAAAGCTATTATACAAATGGGAAACATATTAAAGGAATGAGCAAGAGAAAGTGTCTTAGTAAGGTGCTGGGCCACCACGAGCCTTACAGAACAGTTTCAGTGCAGCTTGGAATAGATTCTAGACCTCTCTAGAAATGTACTGGAGAGATGAACAGTACTCCTTCAAAATATATTCTCCCAATCTGTATTTTCATAATGGTAATGGAGAGCTCAGTCTAAGACAATACTCCAAAATCTCCCATAGTGTTCAAATGGGTTAAAATTTCATTTAAGCCTTATAACATACATAATTTTCATACTCAAGTATCTACTCAGTAAGCCCTTATGCCGGTGACTTTATGCATGGTCAAACTGCTGCCATCAGAGTAGAACTACTTCATTAATGACAAGTACTGACAAGTGGACCCAAAACCTCCTCCTCCTTCCCATTACGGCTATTCCCAACTAGGGGTCGCCACAGCGGATCTTTTTTGTCCGCATGTCCGATTTGGCAGAGTTTTTACGCCGGATGCCCTTCCTGACGCAACCCTCCCCATTTACCCAGGCTTGGGACCAGCACGCAGGCATACACCAGAGTGTGCACCCCCTCGTGGCTGGGTCTTTGTACAGCACCTGGCCTTCTCGGGATGTCGCCCATCCGAGTACTAACCAGGCCCGCCCCTGCTTAGCTTCTGGGAACAGGCGAGATCAGGCACCCCCAGGGCAGCATGGCTGTACAAGTGGACCCAAAACATGCCAGTAAAATGCTACAGTATACCAGAGTCACCATTTTTCATTTTAATTTGTTTCTTGTCTATTTATTTGGTATTTTAAAATACATTTGCTGTAAGAATAAATGAAATGAGAGTTAACAGAGAATTAACACTTTATCAGTCAAGAAACCAATATTTGGTAACTTCAGTGGACATCCAAAATGGCCTTGTAGAACCATATGGATTTGAATTTTTAATTTTGTTTGTTTGTCTAAGTATTTTTCTTACAGTTTTTATATATACCCTTTTTAGAAAACTTTACTGACCCTTATTTGCAAAATAAAAATAAAATATATCCTCCAAAAACACTCAAAGGTTGACATTTTTTTAATTTCCAAGTATTTCAATTAGTACACTATAAAGGGTTAAAATTAGAATTATATGAAGTATACTTCTTCAGATAAAATATATTTATCCAGCATTAGAAAGCAGAAAAACAGAAGAGAATGAATGCTGGTGGAGAGTACCTGGTTCCATTAGGTGCACTGCTCCCAGCAGTGTGTGTTCGGATGGGCCCGGGACGTGCACCAGGCTCATGTAAAGGCTCAGGCAAGCTGATCTTCCGGTTCACCTTTCCTGAGGTGGGTCGAACCTGCCTCCTTAAAGCCGTCACCTACAGTACACAAGGCAAAACACTGATGAAGATGTGTGTTGAAACACTTTCAACATCATATAGAATTGCATCATATAGCAGTGTTGAATTCTTGAATCTGATCTGGTCAGAAAGTGTTGATTAAGTTTCTGTAACAGCACAGCTCTGGCAGAAGCTCTGGTTGCAAAGCAAATCAGACTTATATTAATGCAATAATTCTGATATATTTTCTATATAAACAACGTACACAGCGACTTGTATAGTGGATACTTCAAATGACATTTATGACTGAAAACCTTCAGAGACGATGCTACACCTAAGTATGGTTGATACTGTATCCCATATTAACAGAAATCTCCCACAGCTCCATTATAAACCACCGCTACCTCTTGGCTGCTCAACTATTTGAGATAAAAACAAAAATAAAAATTAATATCAAAAATTAACAAAATATTTTCTGACCAAAAAAAAAAAAACCCTCTCTCTGCTCCTCTTTTAAGTTAAGTGTCTCTCTCACCTCTTCTGTTCTCCTGCGCAATATGAGCTCCTGTTGTCTCTTCTGAGCCTCCAGTTGGCGTAACAGGTGCTGTATAAGAGAACAGGATGAAGATAAACGTAACGTCAGATGTACGTGTGCAAGTTTTTTAAGCTCTCGCTCTACACATGTATGACGTGAGAGCCTCTAGTCTCTATACCTCCTGTTTGCGCTGGTCCTTCTTGAGCGTGGCAATCTCGCGGTTGCGGCGGGTTTCTGAGGCACGGCTCTTCTCCTGCTGCTCCTTCATTTGCTTCATCAGCCCAACCTGAACATGACATTATTAACATGATGCTAAAGTAATATGATTTATAATAATTCTGGAGTACTACTGGAGTAGTACTGAGACATACAATGTCTTTCACATTCAGTATGTAGTTTAGATATGCACTTTGATGTTAAACCTGTACTAATGACAAAATTAAATCAGATTCACCATATTTGGGGGAATTTGCATAGATTTTTAAAAAAAAATTATTTCCACACATTAAAGCACATGCTAGTACCTTTGTCTTCTTCATCTCCGAGACATCCTGTTGCAGCTTCTTGAGCTGTTTCTCATACTGTGATTGGTTCTTTAGCAGACGTGCATGCTCTTTCTGAGCCGAATGCAGTTTCTGCAGCTCCTTATTCATTAAACTCAGCTTCCTCTCATACTCAGCCTTGATCTTCTTCGCCTTTTCCTCCGTGCCTGACTCCACCGAGCCTGTAGGAACATGCCACTTTCAATAATAACACTCAAATGACGGTACATAGACAGACACTAATGAAGCTGTTGATGAATTAATACCAGCAAACAGAACAAGCAGAATCTAGCAGTAATCAGCAAGTAATTATAAAGCTGGAAATGAATTCCAAATGATGCTTTTTTGTAAGTGTTCTGCATTTTTGTAAAATAACAAAAACCAAATAAAAAAAACACAGATTGCTTTCTGTTCATTCTGTGTTGGTTTGTCTGTTATAAAATGCAGCCCAATAAATATGGATCAATGTGTAATTATGGATGAATATAATTTCCCTAAAGAAATTTTATTATGCACAGCTGCACATAGCCAGAAGAAATTAAATTACCCTTTGGCATATTATTTATTATTCAGCAGAAGGAAAAGACTGACTTTGTACTTGTATCTGATATGTAATAAGAAGCCCTTTGTCTCCAGATAGATCAGATAGACAGATAAAATTTTTGTGTTTCTTTGCCTGTAGTTTAAATCAAAGCATTCTGTGGCTTTGTCTGTCTCAAAATAAGAAGAGCGACATTGATATTGTTGCCTGCAATGACAGCTCTCCAAAATATTCAACCAATTTCTAATTTCATTATAAATACTATTCTATCCACAGGTGTTGTGACTAGAGTGGCGTACCCATGTTGTGCAGCACCCGGTCTCTCTCCAGTTGCGTGTCTCGGATCTTGTTCTGCAGCATCATGAGTTTCTGCTCGTACTGCTGTTTCAGTGTGTGGAGACGCCGCTGACTGTTCTCCAGTTCATCAATAAGTTTCTGTTTAATGGCAATCTCACAAGTAATGTTGGCCAGATCTTCCTGAAAGGTGTCTGTGAACAATCACACACCAATCCATGCTTGAACAACAGGCATATCACTGCTCAATAGATGATTTCCAAGAGTGTAGGTTAACTGGTTGTTGGTTAAATAAGGAATAAAATACAATGAGGTGCTATATATATATATATATATAAATAACAGGGTGGTTCAATAACAGGTAATTACAACAATTATTTGTTGTGGAAACTTACTGGAGAACATGTGCTACATCAACATTTGGAGAAAGTGGAAAAACTACAGTATGTCTTAAAGGAGACTTGCTTCTAGATATAGGGCGGTGACTGTTTTTTTACCTTTCTCATCCAGCTCTGATTCTGACTCATCCGAGCTCTCGTCTGCCTCCATTTCATCCTCATCTTCCTCTCCTTCACAGTCATCTCCCTCCTCATGATCGCTTCCTTCCTATACAGTCAGTCACGATTGGCAAATCAAATTAACTTTAGAGGCTCGGTCAATCAAATACAGAATCTGAACATACAGTAATGTATAATATCAATAAAGTAAAGATAAATGTTTAAAGACATAAGGCATTGATTTCTATCTATTACATCCACACTGCATGAACAATTTACTATGGAACATTATTTTCTTCATATAAGAGCAATGAGGTAAATAGCAATTAAACTAAAAAAAAACCCTGCAGTATTTATTTAGCTTGTGGTGTGTAACTGTGGAAGTATTAAAAAGAACAAATCAATCAAACGCACTGCCTCTGGCTCCTCGCTGGTTCTTTCTGAGGGCTCTTTGTCCTGGTCGTTGTCAGGCCCCTCCTCTTTAATGACACTGTAAGAAACATAAATAAATAAACAAACAAACATGCATACATACATACATATATACATATATATACATTTTTACAACCACATATCAAACATATCTAGAAATCATGGCCCAACATTTTGTTATGGTGATTAGGGAACTGCACTTGCCAGTAAATGAAGATGGTTAGTCTATAAATCACCAAAATTTACAGTACAGAAATTGATTAAAATTAGGTTTACACAAGGTTTAAGGTTATGTATTGTTTAAAAGGACATGTGCATTACTTTTAAAATCAGAACAGATTGTCAGTTTTTTAGTTGTTGTCAATTTTTGCTTTTGGTCGGCATTTTTGTAACAAGGTCCCACAGACTAAGAATGGGAAGATCAATCACTCAGCGACTAGAGAGTCTGAAATCCACAGATTCTGAAGATACACAACTTATTGTACATATGAAAGTCATTATGAATGTTAAAGAAATTTAAAGCAACAGACAAGGAGAACTTATTTAAAAAGCATGGATGAAAAGCAGAGTAAATGAAGTTAGAGGTGAATTAGAGTGTAAAGGTTGTCTGTTTCTCCCATGATGGCATCCACCTGCACGTACAATATACAGTAAATATAACGTGACGTTAAAGGGTTAGTGGTGAAGTTCTGAAATCAGACCTGTCTATGTCCGGATCGGTGTAGGCACATTTTGCCATCTGCTGTAGTCTTCTCATGAGGAGAGTGAGTGGAGGTGAGAGAGTACACCAAGAAATAAGAGTAAGTCAAAACGCCTTTGTGATATTATCTGTTTTTTGAGGTGTACTCATTATTAAGGTCACATACAGTACTGCATGCCAGATCTATGGCATTGCTTATTTTTAACCTACAGTACTGTAGTATTGTGTACAAATAGTGTTATATATTACATTTTATGAATTCTGCCGTACTGATTCAGTACAAAAATTAATATTCCCTAACATTACCTTTCCAAAATAATAATAATAGTAATAATAATAATTGTAAGCATAAAAATATTTGTATGTCAGTAAAGAAAGCAACATATGTAAGAGACCACTTTTTAGACAAAAACGCATAATGAAGGCTCCTGGGTTTTGCTGCAAAAAAAGAAGCAATTGCGATAGTCAAAATCTCCAGTA
>JAOVYU010000021.1:6121142-6132492 GCA_025674565.1 Synodontis membranacea | reverse complement strand
TATATATAGATCCCCTTTATAGAAAAATTATTTCCCTACACCAGTGAGGAACCATATATTGTAACTATACGGTAGCTTTATTGACCTTATTTTGCAGAATAAAAATTAAAAGCTTTAATAAAATATATCCTCCAAAAACACTTTATATCTGTATAACACTCTACTCTATTAAGTATTTCAATTAGCGCCCTATATAGGGTTAATGCCTAACTTGCATACTTTTTATTACTCAGATGATGCAAACCAGCTCTCAACATTTTATGGGGAATAACTGGGGTGTTCTTAAAGCCTTCTGATCTGCAGAAAACACAGAACCACACAGCTCTGTACATGCTAAACTGAAGCCTGCTATGAGCTTGGACACCTCTGCCTGGTCAGACAGTGATTAATAGTTCACTACCGTTAGTTTGACATATAAAAAGATGGGAGTAGGAGTGTTTCCTTTGTCTGGAGTGGAGCATTGGGATAACCACGCTGAGACTAGCGGGGCTTAGGAGTCGATGTTGTCATGGCCACAGAGAGAGGAATGTGATGGTGCATCCAAATTCACACATCAGCCCCCCCATCCCACCCCCCAGCTTCACTTAGAGTGTGACGAGAGTGTGATGAGATTTGGGGAGAGAAGGAAGAGTATCAGGCTTGCCTCCTGTGGAATTCCTGGGTGCTTTTGTAATTGTCATTTGAAGAGCTGTGTATGAAACAGAAAGAGACAAAGTCTATCTGACAGGCACGTGATTTCTAAGGTACGGCCCATTTGGTTAATTTATCAGGCCATAAACACACACACACACACACACACCACAGGCTCACTGTTGATACATGTCTGATGTTGCACTGTTGACAGAGGTTTCACGGCTTGTTTGCTTTTCTTCGTGGCTGATATGAAATGAACTGAAAACAAGCGCAGCTGTAAGCACCTTTTATTGTGAAATGCTGTTAGACATGAAACAGACAAGGCAAAAGAGAGAAAAAAAAGGATCTAGGCTTGTAATCTCAATGGTAATGTAGCATATGAGAAACCTTCAACATTTATGCAATCAATCATTCGTGTAAGTACTTTAATCCCACCCACAGTACTGTGAGGGCTACCCATATTAAATGATTTTTTTTTTTGCTTTACCTGACCGTACGCGAAGATTGTGGCATTATAGCCCTCAAAGCAGCCTTCAATGAGCTTCTCGGTGCAGTTGCCGTAGATGGCATCCTGCTGGGAGTCCATGTCAAATACATAGTCATATGTGAAGGCTTTGTCCTTTCCCAGAATCACCTGGGGCTCTCCAGGGGTCACAAATGTGCAAATGTGACATCCTTCAATCTTCTCCTTTGCCAGCTGAGGACGGATCCTACAGGAGCAGTGAGAGGCAGAGTGCGAAACAGAGATAGACAGAGAGAGACATAGACAGAGTTAGACATAACGAATCAGAAATAGACAGGGAGACAGACATAAACAGACAAATAGAGTGAGACACAGAAAAACGCAGACAGACACAGACAGGACCAGGAGTGAAAGACAGACAGACAGACAAATTGAAACAGAGCCAGACAGAGAAACAGACAAATAGAGAGAGAGAGAGAGAGAGAGAGAGAGAGAGAGAGAGAGAGGGGAAACAAATGCAGACAGAAAAACAGACAGGCACAGTAAAAGAGACAGACAGAAAAAGAGACAGAAACAGAGAGACAGAGATAGACATACAGAAGAAACAGATAGATACAGAAAGAGACAAACAGACAGATAGAGATAGTAGGAAAAAAGACAGACAATGACAAAGACAGATAAACAGAAAGAGCAAAGACAGACACAGGGACAGTCAGAGACAGAGAAAAAGACAGAGGGAAACAGACAGAGGGAGATAAATACAGTGAGAGAGAGAGAGTGACAAAATGAGACAGGCAGAAAATAGAAAGACAAAGAAAGAGAGGTAGAGAGAGACAGGGATAAAGAAGGCATAAATATGGATTATATAAACTGGAATGAGAGCTTTAGAAATAAAAAACATTATACTTGCTCCATACACATTTATGACACAGGGGTTTGCATTTTCATAACGATGATAAAGGCAGTAATCACATGTTGGTCTGTCATTGGACCTTATTAAACAGATTTAATGTGCTGACAGTTCGACTGCAGGTATGCAGCTGTTAGCAGGTACAGGGCTGGGAGATGCCCTGGCAAGGCCTGACTTGCAGAGGTTTGAAGTGCCAGGATTCTACTGAACGTATTACTGCACATCACATTACACCCTGAGCAGAGGCTCTAACATTACTGACATGCAGACAACTGACGTGTCTTGCAGTAGTGAGCAGTAGTGTCTTGCGGTAGTGAGCTCAACTCACTGTGTGTATGTGTGAATACTGGAGAGAACGGTGCACGAGTAACCCGAGATACGTATACTCAGCTGTTAGTTTATTAGAAACACTTTCTTGACTGCCCACGTTATCACGTACACCATGACCTTCAGTAATTTATCCTGTTCAGAGGGAAGGTGGCGGCTCCAGGAAGACTGGGCATGTGGCTGGAAAAATTAATACCGTATACTGTAAACACTCTGAACGCCATGACTTCTCACTTAGCTATAATTTTGCATAACCAGTCCACCTAGTGGCACGTTTTGGGAGATGGACGGACACTGAAGAACCCACAGGAAACCCACATGGACATGCAAACTCCATACCGGTGGTAATCCGATCTCAGGATCGAACTGGGTAGAGATCGTTACTCTTCCTGCTAAGCCTCTATTAAAATCCATCTTTATTTCCATCTGAAGCTTAAAGCAATTCTTCTGTTTTGTTTGAAATGATGTATTTGCAGAACGAAATGTGCATGATTTCTGTAGCTTCAGCACTGATACAGATCTAGTGATCAGACCTCAACTACCTCAACACTGCTTAAAGTTCTGATTTCCATTATTTGGGTGCTTAATTCACAGCACAGCAGTGACAGTGACATCATAAAATGTAAACTTGTAGGTCTTCAGTTAAAGGGGGCAGAGGGCGTTAAACACACTGAAGCAAAATCGACTACAGTCAGTAATGTAGTAGTATACTACACACATAATACAGTATATGCCTATAAACATGGCCAGGAAATGTAGGAACAGCTCAGTAAACTGACCACACAGTGTGCATAGACGAGCTACAGTGTGAATGAGAGAGTACACTGCAATGAACAGAACATTCACTGTTTTGACAGTAAGGAGACTAGGCAAATTCGTTGAGTACACAGTCATGCCCTGCCTTTCATTAGCTTATTTTTTTTCCCTGTTTGTTTTTATACATCATTTTTCCTACCAAGCCACCCCTTGTGTCCACGTTTCTCTAATCCTAACGCTAGTCATCCCAGCAGCCCCTGTCCATTTTCTGATGCCTCATTCATTCCAGTCTGTTCCTTCATCTCATTCAATTCACTAATACACTTCACACGAGTAGTATTAACACAAGAGTGTCTACTTTTGTGTACTTCTCACACATACTGTAGCGCTCAATCGTCAATAAGCAGTGAACAAGGACACCAGCAAACGATATAGAATCTGGGTGAAAGGTTTCATTTAGGAATCGTGCTGCATAATTTAGAGCACAGTATCGGTAACATGTCAGTCTTGATGCTAGCTGCTAACTGGATAGCAGGTTAGCGTTGCAGGTCCTGGCACTGCTTGGGCACGAGCTACAGTAGTAACCAGTTTATTGCCACAGAGCTCTTATTGTGCGTCAATGACATCAGATCCCAGTTACTTCTCATCCCTGTTCTGAGGACGCAGCTCCGAGGATGTGGATGGGAGGAAAGAAGGACGTATCTGGAGGAGAGCCAACAGAAAGGCAGGCTGACATAAAATGAACTGATTAGTGAACATTAGAGCACTTATAGTACACACAATCCCTGACTTCAAATATCTTTTTCGGATTAACAGCGTTAAATGAGTTTAAAATGATCAAGCTTCTTCTGAGTTTGTAAACTGCTCCTGTAACGTTATAGCGCTACTTGCATCTCGGCTGTGGCGTAATGAAAAGCACAGATGAACGAGTGATTGGGAAGTCATGCATGGTGTTAATTTTACACCCCACTCGAAAAAAGCATGGGAGTGGTGACCGGATTATCAGGGTAACGTTGTGTTGTTTGCACAAGGCTTAATTGGCATTAAACTTTCAGCTATGGTTCCCTGAGTACTATGAGGTCTCGGAAGTTTATACGGCATACAGGAATAACAGCCTGTCACTTCTTTTGGGGAACTCTTATTCTGACATAAAACTAAACTGTTTTATTGTGGGGGTTTTTTGTTATGTGTCATGACGAGCTATTCTGTAATATTCAGTGAATCTCTCGGATTCAGTGTTTACTTGGATTCACACTTTTGTTACACTGTGATTTGGGGCAACAGAACCCTGCTGCTAAAATATCAGGCCTGCATTTCAAAATATACCGTATTGCTAAAAATAAATGGACATGAACATGACCCCCCATACAGTTTTTAGCCTTTCCCCAAACATTTGCCAAAGTCGGAGAAAATGATTGGCTGGAAGTTTGTATGCTGTAGTTTTATGATTTAGCTTAAGTGCAACTAAGGGGCACAAACATGTCCATGACAATGCCAATTGACAAAGCAAGCTCCATGAAGACAGTTTGCCAAAGCCGGTCAATCTCATTGCACACCTTTGGGATGAACTGGAATGCTGATTGAACGCCAGGCCTCCACATCCAAAATCGGTGCATGATCTCACTAATGCTCTTGCAGCTGAATGAGCACACAACCCCAAAGCCATGGTCCAAAACACAGCATAAAGCTTTTTCCAGAAGAGCAGAAGCTGTTATAGGAGGACAATAGTCATGCATATGTACAGAGGCCACATAGGGACAGCATGTTGGCTCTGTTGCCTCTCACAGCTCAATGGTCCCTCCATTTCAAACCTCACCTCAAGCTACTGCCTGTGTGGCATTTCAGATTCATTTTTACATTCATGTGTAATTTTCCATGTTTTTCGGGTTGGACAGAAACTAGAGAACACGTTTCCCTCCACCTTCCGAAACTTGACAGTAGGTGGATTGGACGCTCTAAATTCCATCTAGATATTAATGCGTATGTGAATGTGTGTGTTCATAATGCCTTGGGATGGAGTGGTATCCCATCCAGGGTACGGTTCTCTCTTGGTTGGTCTTTAAAAACCTACCACCAGCTCCTGGTCCAGCTCTTAAACTTCACCTTGTGTGAAAATACAACCCTTTCTTATCCCGACTCACCACATGGTGGTAATGTAGCAGCTTTGGGGCTCATACGCAGGTTTCAGGTTTAGGTTTAAAAGCAAACACAACACTGCCAGGACTAGAATAATGGCTGCCTTCATGGGTCTTCTATATTTTACCTCTGCTGACAAAGCTGGATGGAGTGAGGAATTTTCAGGCAAAAATGGACACATCATACTATTTTAGTTTAACAACCAGAATTAGGAATAACCACATGCTTTTAATATAAACAGAAAGCACTATCAGCATTCTGCTGCAGCAGGTAAACCTCTTTGAGGGTATAGAGGTGAAAGGACAGCTGAATGTGAGCTGTTTAAGGCTCTCAAACCTTCTACTGTAACTCCTAAGCACGTCACATGGTTACTAAGTTTTAAGATACAGCAATTACAGTAATGGCTAACCGCACTGATATTCCTCTTCTCAAGGTTCCTGCTGAGCTACAACTCGATGAACGTAACTTTTTCTCTGGATTATCTCACATACTTGCTGCTAACTGATTAAAGTAAAACTCTTTACTCATTTTTGGGAGTTGGGATTCCATGCACTTTTATAGTCCAGTAACTACATCATGTTTGAAAATGTCCGTTATGTCACTGTGTTCAAAAGTCTTTTACTAGAAACAGGAACACGGAGGTTCGTAGCCACAGAAGTGCAGGCAGGCAATTATTTCATTTAGCTAAACTGAGATGTTCTGTTTAGTATTATAGATTACAGAAAGCCACATTATGTCCTAAACCATATTGACATGCCTGGTGATATTACCTAAGAACTCAATATACTGTAGTTTGAGGTGGTCTTTGAAAGAAAAGAAGAAAAAAAAATCTTTGAGGAGAAAAGACTTTTAACAACGATTAGCTGTTAGCAAACATGATCGGGCAGACTATATTCAGGATACGTGGAAAATTGTGTACATTTGATTTGGCCAATTTTTTTTTTTTTTTTTAAATCCACACCTCAGCTATGGAAAAAATGAGCTTAAATAAATAAATAATAAAGGCTGGAATAACTACATCTACGAGTGCTGCTGGCTCTTTTGACCTTTGCTAATCTCAGGTCTATCGGAGGCTTATCTAGCACCAAGGCTTTAGGTGTCACATGTCACCTAAATGAGAGCCCAATACTGAAAGCAATGTGTAGAAAGTAACTTCGAGGCTACTCTGCAGGAGCAGTAGCTGTGTCATGGCCTCTGAGTCTGGCACATAAATCGATCACAATGATGGTGCTGATCTGAAATGGGTCTCTAGAGAGGACATGGCCATTATGGGCGATTTGATTTCCTGCTCTCGTTAGCAGCTGACTCACTGTCTCATCTGTAGCTGACCTCATCGTGCATCATTTCTACTAAAAAGATTTTTCAATTACTTTGCACTTGAACATTTATGAAAAATCGAGGCCAGCTCCTCCTGGTCAAAGTGCACTTAGGGGTACCAGAGGAAGGCAGTGCTTACTTCTAAATAAGGAATAAAACATACAGGGCTTGCTGTTATAGGAAAGTAGTATAAAAAAAACACTATATACTATACCAATCAATCGATATGTGATGTAACCAGCACCAGTGATGAAATTTTAGATGAAAAGTGGTATATTACTTAATATGGTACTTCATTTAACTTACAAAAGAGTGAGGTTTGAATAATACATAATTTCGGGATGCTCCCAAAAGACAAGGAAACATTATCCTGATTCTCAGGACTCCGGGATATAGTGTTGCTTTCCTCTCCTTTCTCTCACGTCCAGCTCAAAGACAGGGTTACTTTTCATCCTGTGTAACTTTAGCAAATGCACCTACAGTGGTGTATTGTCTAACCTGCTCCCCTAGACTCAGGAAACGAAAGTTACATGGAAAATAGACAGAAACTGGAGGTGAAGATTTTCCCCTTGTCAGAACGTCAGGCCCAGTTTAACATTCCTGCTGAGAGTTCAAAAAGCCCTCTTTACCTGTGCGACATCACACGCCTGAGACAAAGGCGTTCACAAATTTACAATGTTTTGAGTTGAGTCTAAGCTGCTGTCGACATGTTTGGTAGCTGGTACTCAGGGAAGTTAATGGTTTTTAGTTCAGGGGCCACTATTGTTCAGATGTAGAGGTAATGTCTGGCATGATGACATTCAGGAACAGGTACAAACAAGCCTCTTTCAGCTCCCAAATGCTCATGGGACATATTACACCAAACTTTCCATAATCCCTTTACAAGGCACAGATTCACAGAGTGCAGATGCTAGATGCTATTCTTCATAAACTAAACTACAGAAGCATGTAGGACTACACTGATCCCTATTTCCCATCATAACAATATAAAAAGATATGAACTGGTACTATACTGACAATAACAAGTGAAATATCATAAGCTTGATCGACAAGTGATGTTCGAAGGCATGTAACGATTCATGATCGTTATTTGGTTCGATTCACTAAATTGGGTTCACAATTCTATCTTCCCATGATAGATTTGAAAAAATAAAATAAAATGAAGAAATTTTATTGGCCAATATGCAGCATTTATTTTCCGATCCTGTATCACCTTAAACAATCCTTTTGGTAAATTAACAAAAAAAACACTTTGTTAAAATTTCTTAATAACCAACTATAATTATTTACAGTTGCAATAAACATCTGTAAAGGTAAAATGCAGTAGTCTATTAACTCAAATATTCCCTTTATTAAAAATGAAAAAAGTTAATAACAATTTTTCTTAATAACTATTTATGAATATTTGTGAAGGCTGTAGTAAGCATAAACATAAAAACTACCTCCATTGCCTTTTTTTTTTTTTTTTTTTTTGCTTTCAGCAGTCTGTCAAAAGATAGATTCAATAAGAAATCAAAGCTATTTGAAAACCTCTTTCCCATTATAGATCTGTTTTTTGTGCATGTTTTCATGGCATTTGAGCTAAGCTACTTCTGCCTACGGTACGGTCACATGCATTCCCTCTATTATATGTTTCTGCTGTCCAAACAATACAATTACCACTTGGAAACACTAAGAGATTACCCAGCCTAATAATAATAATAATAACAACAATAATAACAATAATAATAATAGCCATAACAATGCTTTGTTTTTGATTTCCTCAACTTGAATTGTCTTCATTTTGTACCACGATTTATCGTCACACACAATATTGTTACCTGCCTAGATGTTAGCATTCGAAACCAGCTCCCTCTTGCATATGACAGCTACCAACTGAGAAGACTACCATCTCCCACATACATGAGCTCACAGATGCTCATAAATGGCTAGTGCCTCTGTGATTGACAGGGGAAAGACAGTATGCCACCAGGTCTAAAACCTTTCACAACTTTAGTTTTAGTATCTTTAGAAAACGACTTTTAAATTCTGATTACATGCTGGCAGGCACAGTATAATATTCATATTACTTATATAATGCTGGCAGGTGATTGAACTTAGCTTTTTAATCAACTATAATGACAGATGAGGAAGTTTGGCACAGTCTTCCTCTCTGAAAGCTGTATTTGCTAACTCAGAAGAACGCAAATTAAGTTACTAACTGAGGCCCGGTGGTCTCAAAGCACCCTGAATGGGTCCCTGATCAGCTCCTGACAGCTTCCTCGGTCAAAGGTCATGATGCACACATGAGCGGCTGCAGGAAAAAGGGCAAAGGGCAAATGAGGAGCTGTCAGACTGCCTCATGCTCTGGTCAACGAGTGGAAAGCCAGCAAACACAAGGACGCAAAACAGCCGGCCACCTCCCCCTCCCAAAGCAGTGCAGTTATTAATGGAAAGGAGCTGCTGATTCCAATGAGATTTGATATTGGCTGACTGTACATAGGGGAAATGCTGAAAACACAAGATAAGGAAACATGTGGAATGCTGTTGTCATTCTTTTCCAACAACAACCAAACAGGATGAAAACTGTTTTAAAGAATTAGAGATTTTTAAAACGCAAGACACAAGACATAATTGAAATAATTTATTACCGTTTAATGCCACAGTTTATATTTAATGATATTCTTTAAAAGGAACATAAAGACAAAAGCCACATACTGTATGGCTCACAGGATTACACTGATTACCTAAAATGACAAGACCTTAAGCTTTTAAATAGCCTATGTATTTGCTTGTACATTTAGATCTGAAAAATCTGTCACTTTTGCCTCTCTTTCTCTTCTAAACTTTAGTCTTTTATTCTTCGCTCTTTCTTAATCTCTTCTATTTATTATTAATATCTATCTGTAACATTCTATTATTATTATTATTATTATTATTATTATAATTATTATTACTTCAATGTCATTTTATAATTTTTTTTTGCCCTTCTAATATTAGAGTAATCTTTAGACTTTTAAGTTACCTTTGTATAACATGGTCAAACAAAAGTAATTTCTGAACTTGCTACATAATAAATTTGACTTGAATTTAAAACACACACACACACACACACACACACACACACACACACGAACAAAGAGGTAGGTATACCTGTTCACAGAATTATTTTATCATCTATATCATACAGCATGCACCATGGATTTGCCAGTTCTTTCTTCCTAAAGACTTCTGTGCACTTCAAATGTGTCATGAGGGCATTTAAGCAAAACACTCTACAGATAAACACACCACACTGACAACTGAACTGAAGGACTCCCTGCCGTGCATTTAGCTAGAGCAGAAAGGTGATAAGAAAAACCTCAAGGGGTTGCGGAAGTCAAACTCCCGCTCCGATTTCCAGCAACTTTGATAAACATTGAGAGATATTCAACTTCTGCAAAACATGAGGAGTGGATTTTCTGCATGACCTCATTTAAAATGAGTCAGCACTTTCTTGCAAACCAGATGACAGATGGCTTCCCAGAGACACGGTCCTCTTTTAGCTCTTAAAATCTGGCTCATAAATATTGATAAGACGGTCCACACAATTAGATACAGTCACGACACAGCAGGTGGACGTCTCGGCCAGCCCGACAGACAGACAAAAGACCCATAACGGACTGTGATGGACATTATCGATCAGCACAAAGATTATGATGACCTGGGGCATGAAGAAAAAAAAAATGTAAAACAGCACTCAGCTGCTCTTACATATGCTCATAAATATGATTCCCATAAACGTTATAAATCCACCAGGGTTCAGTTAACTTGCTCAATAAGAGCAGCCCTACTGACCACTTTCTCGTGTCCTTTCCAAACTGAAGTGAATGCATGGACCAAAACAAGACAAGAACCAGAAGAGAAATGAACACACCATTGTATGCAATGAAAACTGGTTATTCTATTGACTGGCAGATGACCATTACAAAGAGTACAACTGTCTGCTGTAAGGCTTTTCATTATTAATTGCTAGGTTTAAACTCTCAACAGTACAGTGGCTCTCAAAGACCGGCAGCTGAGACACAGTCAGACACAGTCAAGTGTTCCAGATGAGCCCTTCATACAGCACACACATTTACAGAGATGTTTACACTCACTGGTGGGCTGGTGGGCTCATTTCACTGCTACAGTACGTGCAAAACTCACGGTACACGAACCCTGCATTAGCAAACGGCGACTGTGCTGACATGCAGATCTGACAATAAACAGATTACTACATATTCTATCTAATCACATGGATTTCAGTGGGTAAAGTTGAGCACAACTGGGAATTCAAGACCCAAGACTGCAAGAGCACTGCTGCTGAAGTCTTGAGCAAGATTCAAAGAAGACGCCGGAGTGTCTCAATCCTGTCGCTATCAACTGCATGTGCCGCAAACCTCTTCATTTGAACTCCCTTATAATGGAAGTCTAAGAAGAAGACATATATTTCGTGAATTTGTCAGGAAAAGGCAAAAAACAAACAAACAAAAAAATCATGGCTAAGCATTATCGATGTAGTCGGTGTCTACCTGGTCACACATTCATGCAATAAAACACAAAACTCTACTGGAATTGCTGTTTACTGAGGGATAAGACTCCTCCTCCTAGCTATTTCAGCTATTCCCAAATAGGGGACGCCACAGCGGATCTTTTTGTCCGCACGTCTGACTTGGCAGAGTTTTTACGTCGTATGCCCTTCCTGATGCAATCCTCCCCATTTATCCAGGTTTGGGACCAGCACGCAGGCATACACCAGAGTGTGCACCCCCTTGTGGCTGGGTCTTTGTACAGCACCCGGCCTTCTC
>JAOVYU010000021.1:6067011-6086554 GCA_025674565.1 Synodontis membranacea | reverse complement strand
TTTTCATAGGTTAGTGGTTGTGTGTAAGAACTGTGTGTAATTAAATGTACAATAATAATAATATATTTGTAACATCTGATATGTCTTATTTTCTCTTATTTTGTCTAATATATTGGGTAATACAAGTGTAATTATGGCCAAAGGGTGTTACTTCGTGTCTAGAGGGCTCTAATGATGTTAAAAACCGTATTTAGAATGTTGTAAACAGGTTTTCTATGCTCTAACTACGAAAATATTCGATTTATAAATAATGAATGCTACTTTGTGGAAATTCACTTAACGCCTCCTCGTTTTCATTTATGCGTACTTTGACAATGACGTCAGCTTAATACGACCCATTACTGAACAACTGAACAACATTACTGAACACTTTAAGATAAGGAAAGATATTTTTGTACATGTATTTTTGTGATGACTGGTCAGTCTGTCATTTTATTTTAGGCAACCCTAAAATAACACATTTGGCTAAATCAAAAGGAATTTATAAATCTATGGGTGGGGAGTCTTTGGAGCTGCCAATGAGTCCTTGTTCTCCATCATGCTTGAACCTGGCAGAAAGCGAATCCCACTACAGGTACAGATTCTTCCATCTACAGCCCACAGTCAGCTATTTCACACTTTCATCTGAGGGACAAAGAAGTCTGTATTTTTTTTTTATTTTTTTTTTACTTTTTTTCTGGCTAAGCTTCTGCAACAGTTAGTATTAAAATGTCACTAATATAATTGCTGTAATTATTACTCTTAAGTTTTTGTAGTGACCAAATGCTGAGTACGACGAAGAGAAAACATAGCTTCCTAGATGAATTTGAGTTGACGGTGAGAGCCTATATGAAACAAGTTTCTTTGGATGGGGACTATTTATTTATCAGTGTTTTCATTCTTATAGTAATGAAATTAATGCTATACTGTATATTGGATAATGATGGCATACAATGTTTTATTTGGAAAAATAAAGCTGTCACCGCTTGTGGAAAGCAACCTGTCTGACAAAAGTGCTTTGGTGTGTCAGCACCGGGTTCAGGGCAGTGCCGGTTCCTTTTCTTCAGCCTCGCCGTCCTCATCAGAGGCCTTCATCCTCCAGACCAGACCCACTGTACACATCTCACCTGTGCCACCAACAGAATCACACTTCACAAAAAATGCTCAGGTACTATAAATCTTGATGTATGTAAATGTAGATTCAAAGAAGCTCAAATATCAGGCTCAGTGTATTTCACTCACTCATTTTTTTCACTTGTATTTAGCAGGCATTAGATTAGATTCTCCACAAGGTGGAGCAATTATGTGGTACGGATCCGTAACAGCAGGATTAAAGGAATACATATGTTTGCTTTCACAGATTGTGTGTATGAGGCTAAAAGACACTAATGCAAAATCTAAATGCGGGCAGCATTCATTACAGTATATTTGCAGTTTTACTGAACTTGGTCAAAGTTGCCTAATGAGAAAAGCCAATTCCCACCCACAAGCCAGCTCTCACTTATCATACGATAGCTACCAGGGTAACATGTGCTTCCTCCAAGACACCTGAAGCCAGGAAACTGCCATGCTGCCATATTGGGTAGCAAAACACATTCAGAGGAAAGTACTCTGCTTACAATTTTTTTTATACATGAGCTCACAGATGCACATGACTGGTGTCTGTCATTGTGATTGACAGGAGAGAGAGTGTGCCATCCTTCATATCCAGGAAACATTGTCAATTTTTATCCCTTTGCTCTTAGCCATGGATGGCTGTGGCATTGCTGGGGTACAAATTTGTGATCTCTTGACAACAGGGCAAAAATACACATTTTTGTAGTCCAAGTGACACCACAGATTTACTGCAATCTTCAACCAAATGCCTAGGGCCAAGATAATTTTTTACTTTTTAGATACATTGTTGTCAGTATACCTACTCACATGTTTTCAGGGAGAACAAGCAAAACTGCACAAGGCAGTAACAAATATTCAGCCTGGACATGGAGCTCAGCACAGGCAAAAAAAAAACAAACAAAAAAAAAAAAACCAAACATCATGGTGCCCTTTTAAGAGTGCTGCTTAACATCAGTGTCTCCATATATCCTTATTTTCTAAAATTTATCATTCTGCTCACTTAATATAGATGTAATATGCAGATACCTTACATCACTCATGCAAAAAATGGTTTATGCTTGTTTCCCAGCCAATGTTGTGTGAGTACAATCCTTGGACAGTGCCTTATCAAACAGAGGCCTCCCAGACCAGCTTTGGAGATGGAGTCCAGTTTAGGAGCACCTTGCATAGGTGAGATGACCTTTAAACATGAACTTCAAACATAAAACCTAAGATAAATTAGTAGCAGCCCCGCAACAGCAGCTGTACAGAGTCAGTAGGTTTGCACATCTGGACAAATAAAAAACACAGATACTCCCTTGTTCCAGGATCAACTTGTAGGGTTCATAGGGCTAAATCTGTGTATGCCTTGTTTAAGTAGTATGATGGAACACTGGAACACTTTGGACCATTGAGATAAGCATAACCAGGTTATTAGGAAAGAAATAACGTGACTCATTTTTAGTTTAGGGAGAATTATTTATTTTAAGAGAAAGAATTATTTTTTACAATTCTGTTTTGATTGGATTTTCAGATTCTTCTTATTCTTGTTATTAATTGTAAGAACTTTTACATGTATGCAATTTTATTATATATAATTAGCCTGATATTGTCTACAATAATTTTCTTAAAATAGCTGTGAAAGCAGTGGACCTTCCATACACTTTGCGGAGAACCGATTTAAAGATTTAGAGATGAATGACCAAGAAGAAAAGCTACACCTTTTTGGACTTAACAGTGGAGGTGAAGGTACATGAACTCTTTGTCACAAGTTTGTTTAGTCTTGCCAAGCTTGATGTACATTAGATGACAAATATTTAACTTAACCCTTATGTTCTGTTTGGGGTCCCTGAGACCCCAGAGCCTCATTAACAGCAAAAAAAAACAACAAAAAAAACGTACTAAGCATTTTTTTTAATCAGCTTGATATTTAACGAGTTTTCCTATTTGCAAATAAACGATAATTTTATACTGATACTGTGTTCCAGACACTGCCTTTACAGAAATTTATACTTAACTTCTATTTGGGTTCAATATAATGGCAGAATGTGATCAATTTTCCACTGTGCTTAGTTTCTGTCTGGTGTTGATGGCAACCCCGAGTCTCTCTCCCTCACACATACAGTATAACAAGGTAGTACAGGCAATGTAAACAGAACACGAGGGTTACAAAATAAAGGTTAAACATTATTTTTAAAGACAATGGACATTAAAATTTTTATTAAATGAACTAAATGCTGTCTTCAGCAATTGATTCTTAATTTGTTTTTGTGTTTAGAATGTATATTTTTTCTCTTCAACACTAACCAATCAATCAATCAGTTACTTAAATATTAAATAAGTCAGGTGCTCATGAAGACTCAAACTTAAGGACATGTACCAACAAAAAAAAAACACATGGCTTTTCTCATAGACTGCATTAGAACAGTGTTTCTCAATCCTTGTCCTGGAGTAAACTGCACATTTATTCATAGTGTTCCTGCCCAACTTGCCTAATTCAATTCATCAGCTAATTAAAATGCCTTAACTACAGTATGTAAAGTCTGAACTAGGTGTTGGTTGAAAAAACACCAAAATGTGCTGGGCGGTGGTACTCCAGGACCAGGACTGAAGTCAAAATAAAAAAGTACAGAAGACTAGAAGAGTTTTAAATATTGCTAGATAATGGTGACTGCACATTATGGGTTTTTAAATAAAAAAAAAAAATGACTTTGTTCTAGAAAAAATACTCCAATAATTTTATGCAATGTTAAAGGTGCAAGAGGGTAAAAAGGTGTATTTTTTTCAATAATCACATATTAAAAATAATAATATGGTAATATGGTATGGAATATGGTAAAAAAAAAAAAGGGTAATTGGATTATACTGTGTCATGTAACATTATTTACAAAAAAATGTAAAGTTGTGATTGTACATATATTTAACCCTTTGCTTTTCCCTTAGCCATCAGAAGTCATAGAAGTATCTGAATGGAGTCCATGTGTTTGCAACTGTTTGCAATTGTCACATGATCACAGTGTAAATAAGCCTTTCCTAGGAATGCCCCACAGCCTTTTAGAGATCATATCTAAACAAATAGGATCATGAAGGCGAAGTTGCTATCAAAACAAGTCCAGGACAAAGTTCTGGAAAAGGATCAATCATGGTTTATTTATTAAAAATGTCTAACACTGCTCATGACCCTGAGAAACCATCCCTACAGTCAACCACAGTGATGATAGCATCATGTCAAGAGTAGCATTAGCCCCTTGGTTGCTTGTCTGACTGATGTCCTCCTTACATGGCCAGTGAAATTAGGTGTTTGGCCTCCTCTAGGCAGAGTCCGATTTAATAGTGTTCTGTGGGAACTTCAAAAATTGGGATGTATTTTTTTTTTACATGACTGTGACTGATACTTTTCCAGAAATATACTTTTTTTTGTCTTGGACTTTACGATGTTGTTTAGACAACATCAGTTTGTGGTCTTTCAAAACAAGTGTTTTTATTGACATCACGTAACCTTTTAATTGCACATAGGTGAACTCCATATTCAACTAATTGAGTGTCTTTTAATGTAAACTATTTAGAAGTTTCAGCACTACATATGCAATCACAACTTTTTCATTTGTAAATACTTTTCCTAAATATATTGATATTTCTGCAATTCAGTAGTATGGGCTATTTTGTGTAGATTCATGGGACCTGCATACTTACACATGCATACTTGGACAATGCAGTGTACACTACAGGTACATGTGGTGGCTGTAGTGGTGCACCACAGAACTATTTGGATGGCATCTCCTTGGTGATTCATAATGTTATTACATTGCTCATGTTTGTCACCCACATTTATATATATGTATATAATCTAGTAGTCATGCCTATAAAGTGAAGAGCATTATTTTTTTTAAATAATCTCTTCTCTCACAAATCTCAGACCTGGCTTACTTTGACTGACTTAGTTATTGTAAAATGTCAAAATGTACATGCAAAAACAAGGGCATCTTTGTGTACAGAATATATCTGAAGTTTGATAGAATGTTCTTCCAGCTTATAATGTACTGCACTAGCTGAGTTGTGTATACAGTGTGTGTATATATATATATATATTTTTTTTATTATTAAAAGGTGGTTCCTTTGAAGTCTGATGTTTGATGTTCTCTCTTTATCCTCTTGTTTCAAAGCACACATCTAGATATGTTGACTGTAGACCCTGTGAGTTTTATAGATTTATCTAATGCTTATTGTGCCTGACTAACTTATAATAGACTCTAAAGTACATTTCTTTCTACAGGCAGGGTACACAGAACTGTCTCAGAGCATGCCTGTGAATTACCGGTAACCTGTTCTCAAGGAGAGCGCTACGCCACCTCAGACAACCTAATAAAGTCTGCGCCATCTCTCAGATACATTTTAGTAAGTGTTTTCATGATCCTTGACACAATAAATTTTTATACGCAGCAAATATCACAGTTATGTTAGAGTGTAAAATTTTAATCTGTATATTTTGAACTATACATTCAGAATTAGTTGCCAGTTTATTAGGTATTTCTTGGGGTTGGGAAAAAAGAAAGGTTAATTTGAATGTGGCATGTACAAAAATCTCACAGTACAGGAAAGCAACAATTTCATTTTACCCAGCTAGTTTATATAGATATATTTAACTAAAACTGGTTATTCATATATGCTTATGAGTACACATCATATATGTATATGTGTAAGTGGCTAGTTAGTTAGATGTATGTCAGCTTGGCTTAATCAAATAATTTTTGGTTTATTAGTTCTGCTTATTATTATTTTAGTTCCTTTATCCTAAATACTGTATTTTTTTTGTATTCACATAGTCACAGGAAAATGGAAAACAGCAGGATGATGAGTCCTATATGCACATGTACCACTCTAAAGACATCCTAACAACAAGCCAAAGTTGTCCCTCAGGGACGAGTGCTCCAAGAAGAGTTTCGTCCTTCAACCAGAAGGTGATGAGTAACCGCGAACATACAGAGAGGGAGGGTAAAGCCCATCGGAATTCAAAAACCTTGAGACGGATCAATCTCAGACGGGACTGCGAGGAGGATCAGTTTGTTCCTTCTTGTCTGCAGACTAATACACAAAGTGGTACAGTGCATAAAAACGCATCTCCTAGGACAAAAGACAAGGCGACACAGACCAGTTTGACTTCACAAGATGCCTCAGTACAGTGTTCCCTTTTGAAACCGAATAGGATGAGAATTTTTACTGAGCCCACAAATCTCATTCACCCCAGTAGAACACACAAAGCTTCTGCCACTAGGAGGCAGACTTGTCACGGCAGTGAAAGACGTGGTAATCACGCTGCTCCAGAAATCCACAAGGTGGAGTGGAACACCTCCTGGGTGACGTCGGAAAGGGAGCTTACAAAGCAAGGTCCGGAAATAATCATAGGGCATGAAAGTTTGAGCAAATCTGAGAGCCAGGCACGCATGAAAAAACATACATTATTGCACTGCTCTAGCACAAATGCTCCAGGTAAATAAGTAATCGTGACATGACATACAGATTTTTAAAGATCTATTATTGTGATTAGTGTGAATCTGATCTCAGTGGTGCGTGGGTAATCTCAGTAATAGTGTATGATTTCGCCAGTGACATAATATATACAAAGCTGTGTAGATTATACATACTTTCCTTTTGTAGAGCTAAAGGAGCAGCCATCAGAGAACCTGGTGTTGAGAGGAGAAAGGCAGGAAGGTAATGAGGAGGAGAGTGTGAATCAAAACCCCACTGTGAACTCCAGCTGCACAGAGGAACACGCCAATGACTTCAGTGCTGAATCAGGTGGAGACAGGGTATCTGAAGGGAAGGGAAATCTTAAAGAAATTGCTGACATTCTGCTAATGCTGAAGCAGAAAAATAAGCATCCATAAAATGTGACAGATGACTCAGGTTTGTATGTTGAAATTTAGCATCTGTTATCAGAAGGTTAGAAGAAGGCAAATCTGTCTCAATTGCTTCCTTTTGGATCGTTGAATTACAGTACACTGGAAATCAATACTGAAAACCAAAAGCTTACTCCAAACAGTGGACAACTTTTTATTGTTTAAATAGTCAAATGTCATGAGTATTTATTTTCATAGAATATAAATCTAGCAAAACATTTAGAGCAACGATAATCAAATGAGCACTATACACATTTATATTCACTAGTTTGTCTTTGATTGTAAAAACACTGTTTGATAATAGTAATAAAAGTACTAATTTTACATAGAAAACACACACATACACACACACACACACACACACACACTAGATAGATTAGATCTCTCTCCTCAAAGTAACACAATGTCTTGTTGAAGCATTCTCCAGTGTCAAATACATTCTAAAACGTGGCACACCCTAACATCTGGTCAATAAAACTCTGGCACAAAATCCTAATAAACTGACATTTCTATATTTTTCTGAAGCATTCTCTCCCTCACTGCAGTAATCAGAACTGATCTGAGCATTCCTACTCAATAGTGTGCTTCTCCTTTTGGAAAACTCTGCATACTTCAGTGTTTAACATGAAAACACAATTATGATATCTGCTTGTGCTAACAGTGAACAAACACGTACAGTATTACACACTCAACAGTAATAGCATTAAAACGAGCTTGTGTTAGTTTGCTTGATATTGCTGATACAATATCCATCAACTGCTTTGTTACACATATAGCCACAATATGTCTGCTTGGCACTTTTCTATGTGTACCAAACTACCAAGGTGTATACTCACAGCAGTACAATATAAACATAACATTGGATATTACACTATTCGTCAAAACATATTCCACTCTGTTACATGGACGAGAGATATGAGATGAAAAGCCATTTGTACACAAGGCTGCGAAGGAAGACTAAATTAAATTGAGTCAAATAATAAAGGTAAACACGGGTCTGAGTCGAGTACAGATATAATGAATAACAGATAAAAGAGGTCAACACACACTATAAAGTAATGCGAAATAGTTTTGGTTCATCTAAAATAGACTCTGAAAAAATCAGTTCCAACACTCTCAGCTCCAAATATAATTTTGTGATAAAAGGGTTGCTCTGGGAAACAGCATAAGACAGAATCCAGGTTACAACCCATGTGTGGTATGCTACAAAATTTTAACTATTTAACTTCTGCTGTTAATAGAATCAAACTGAAAATATTGTTTACAGAAATGAACTGAACATTTTGGTGAGAGCAAAGTCTCATCAAATAAACCAAAGCCTAACGTCTTCACAAAAATCTAAGACTACGATAGTCGACTGACTATTGGTCTGTATAGCAAACACCTCATTTTACTGCAGAAAGCACAATAACAGTTGTGTAACACCTGCATACTGTCAATGTCTGTGAGCACTTCAGTATCAAACTGTAGTGTACCACAACTCAAATACTTTTAAATGACACCTCACAACAGCAGCTGTAGCATGTTTTATGTTTGGATATGTCAGTTCCATTTTCCTTTAAAAGTGGAGTGCAGTATTTGTAAGATGCAGCTTGACGGCTACAGATGGGCCTGGTGTCATGGTGGGGTGAAGCTGAAAAGCAATTCCTTTTCTACTCTCTTCATAACCCATGTGCAGAGCTGAGAGAGGATCTACTGGGCATTCTTTGAACTTTCACCTGAGGTTTATTCCACGTCTGAACCATCATTGTCCGACAGGTGGTAGTTTGATCCTTTAACCCGAATGTACTCCACCTGTCGGCCCTCATCTGAGTCCGATGCACCACAGGAGCACAGACGACTTTCAAACAACGACTCGATCTCCTCTAACCGACGGCCTTTGGTCTCAGGGAGACATCCATATACGAAGAAGAATCCCAGCAGAGCAAGGCTTGAGTACAGAAAGAATGCACCTGGAAGATAACAGAGAAATCTCACTAAAGGCAAAAAAAATGAGCCCTATAAGTCCAGACTGAGCTGCAAGAAAGCCAGGGATTTTTCTTTTAATATCTTTTTTTAGGATCAAATTACTATGTCTGCTTTTGATATCTAATAAATGACACAAAATGAACTATTTGTAAATAATGCAATGAAGCTGAAATGCTGTTAAGGAGAGCGAATATTTGGAAAATTTCAACTAATACCTCAGATATGTGATGAATCACACTATCCCACCAAGACACCTACATGCCACTGATACTTTAATTTTATTCATAAGAATTGTAGGTCAGTAAAGTTTAAGTATTGGTAACGAGTGCACAGGCTTGGGCTCTTACCATAGTAAGTGAGGTATTGGGCTATGTGTAGAAAGGTCAGGGACACCAGCACGTTGAAGGTCCAATTCACTCCAGCTGAGCAGGCGTTGCCTGTGCTTCTCGCCCACAGTGGGTAAATCTCTGAATTAACAGTCCACGGCATTGGGCCCAGCCCTAAAAGACATGCTTTTGTTTAGGATTTAACCAAAAATCCATAAGAAAATGCATTTAGATAAACAACCAATATTAATTCAAGGACAAATGTTTGGGAGTAAATTATATTAATAAGCATTTAAATATTAGTTTATACTGATCCAACATGGGCCATTAGTAGTTCAAATCTATTGGTTTTGTCCACAGACCTCTTACCTGGAGCAAAGAAAGCCAAGTAAGAAATAAGACCCAGGAGACACAGCCAAGAGTAGGAGGTAGGGCAGAAATTATAAGCCCAAAAACTGTGATATGGAGACTGTGTTGAGTTGGAGCACCTGTAGCAAAGTTAAAAGTGATATCAACTTGCACACTGCATTATAACCATAAGATAAAAAGGGAAAATGAGTCATGTCTTGCTTAAAAAGAAAGGTGATATGTGACATCCAGCATCATCTAATGTCACTGTCGTGTGCTGCTGAGCTCTACTGGAAAATCTCAACATGCAAAGATGAACTAGTGCTCACACACTCAGATGCTGATTATGACTCACCTGCCCCACGCTGCTCTTTCTGTGGAGGCCTGATTGACTGGCACGCAGGAGGAAGCGAAAACAGCAGTGCTGTTCTGCTGGTAGCAAAAGCCACAGCCTGGATCCAGCATACACAGTTCACATGACCTGAAGCAAAATTTAGGACAAGCAAGTCTGTGCTTTAAGGAAGTACAGAAAACTGGAAAATGTGAACATATTTTAAGGCTATTATATTGTTATTTTGACTTAGTATCTTACTTTGACTTCTACATCAGGTACTACTTATGTCAGCCAAGAGCAGGAATCAGAGGCTAGAGTGTACACAGACTCACCAGAACTAGACAGTTGAAGACTGGAGAAAGACCAGGTGACCAGGTTTTTCTAATCTATCCAGGTTTGGTGAGTGCCAGTACAGATAAGTGAATCTTGCTTAGCTGGTAAAATTATGATATCTATTATATCTATATCCAAAATAATCTATTGGAAATATTAAGTTTAGGAAAAATACATCCTACATCAGACATACTACTATAAATGTAAAGGAGACAGAGCAGAGAGTGGACTGAACAATAACGCGAAAGCATGCTTGCAGAGATTGCCTTGTTTTCTTGATGACAGCACAGCCATTCAGCCTCCATTACACTATAATGAACTAGTGTTGTTTCAGCAGCTGGGTTGTATGAGAGTAAATTGGGACAGAGAGAGCAGCCACTTTCTCTCTCTGAGATGACATGGCATCAGGTTGCAGGGTCACATGCTGCGGAGGCCCTATTACCACAGCATTAAGAGACCAAAGGAAGCAGAGTGACCATGTTTGGTCTTTACTGCACAGAGGGAAGTCCATCAACACAAGACTTCACAGCCATCACAGACTCAAGAGCAAGATCTTGTAATGTTCAGCTTGGAGTCTCAAAGACAATGGCTGACTTAGTAAAATATAATAAAATTGTAAGATTTCAGGACTGGAGAATTGATTAACCTGTGCTTTTCTTTTCTTTTTTTTTGTCATAAATAATTCATAGACCATGATTGGGCACTGGACTAGCCCATTTCAGCCAGCAATCTCTATACAGCAACAGCACACCTGATGCCACTTGTCACGTAATCAACCAGATTCAGTTGATGATTCAGTTGTGTTGTAAGGGGATTAACAGAAATCCATGCAATAAGAACATTTTGTTTTCAGTTAATGTGAATTTTGAGAGGCAATAAATTATCTCATTATTGGTAATTTGCCCACTGTAAGTAACAAGCCTTTATATTTCACCTGAAACTGGCTTCACCTCCTATGGCAGGGGTATTCAACTAAATCTTCTTGAGGTCCAAATACATATATATATATATATTTTTTTTTTCAAAAGAAGTGTTAAGCACCCAGAAGGAATGGTCCAATCTGGGTGTAATTTGGTACACGCGCAGACCAGAAATAGGTATACAAATGATTCGATTGGCAAGGAGCTGGCATATCTAGTTAGCATTAGACAGCATTGCCAGCACTTCACGGAGTTTGCACTTGGCCGGTTGGTCGTATCGTGCAATTGCCTGGCATGTTTGGCATACAGATATGCCACAGGGGACTGATGTCGGAACCAAAGGGGTGGTGAGGGCTCTCACACATATCGTTAAGGTTCTGGTCGCCCAAGACAGACCACACCAACCCAGATAGCACCATGGCATTATTTATCAACGTTGAAATGTCATTGAATGCATTGATCTGATATTGAATCAATGTCATTTCAATGTCATTAACGTATGTGTGCTATCTGGGAAGGGAGAGGGGATGGGAGGTATGGTGCCACTCCCTATTGACATGGCACCAGCAGTCTGCCCGCACTACCAACACTGTTGTCTGTTTGAACTGATATTGTAATCATCGCACCTCTCTGACTGGGTGCTTAACTTTTCGTTGTCACTGAGTATATGTATAAACTATATGATATGTAGCTTAATTGCATGAGCATTGATGTGAGAAGGACTAGAAGGACACACCAGCATGTACTATACTCACAGATATGTGGAGCAGCTGGTGTTGGCCAGAGCATGGTCAGCATGGTGAAGAGTGATAGGGGGAGAGTGCTGAGCAGAGAGCAGGAACCCGACAGCCAGGAGACAAAGACTCAAACAGGTCCCTGTACAGAGAGAAGGAGAGATACAGAGTAATACATAATGCAGATATTTTTCTCATAAATCACATAAAGGATGAAACAGAACATTTCTCTCTCGTCACTCCTTGTCTCCTAGTCACCAAGGACTCCAACTTCCACAGTTGCTTGGCAATGTTCCACATTTTTAACCACTGCATAGTCTCTAAGCCATCAATAGAGCAAAAAAAAAAAGAAAGAAAAGTGCTGCGTACTCACCAACAATGCTGCCAAGAGTCAGTTTCCGTCTGCCCACCCTTTCCACCATCCACACACCCAGCAGTGTGAACAGAAAGTTAGTAAAGGCAGTCAGTGAGGACAGCCAGATTGCCAGCTTTTCATCCTGCACTCCGGACATCTGCAAAATGGTGGCACTGTAGTACCTGCAGGAAGGGGAAAAGTGGAAAGCTGAGCAAAATTCCAACACAATGAATACTGTTAAATGGCTGGTGTCAGTAGAACAGGTGGAGGAGGTCTCACCAACCAGAGAAGTGTCAAATTATTACTAATGACCTAGATGGACTTTTGATTTAGCTTTAATTAAATTCAAACCTACACCTATAATCGATTGTTGAAAGGTCTTCCATAAATGACAGAAATTATTTGCATGTGTTTTATAAATTCCAAAAACCTTCAATGTTCTGTTAATTTATATTCAAGAAAACTCTTAATGGGTTTCCTGTGTTTCCTGATCATATTTAATGTAAATTTAAAAATCAAACTGAACACTACAATTTCCTATGTCATGGCTAAAATATTTATTTATCATCAACATTCTAAGTGATTACTTTAAAGTGGAAACTTTACACACTATAGTCTTTTTAAGTCTGATTTTGTCTTTCCTTTTTCTCATATTTAACATCAATCTTACTCTTTATACCAAAGTTTTTTTTCCAACACAAACTCAGATATAAATTAGAGAGCTTCCATGACATTTATTTAGACTACTATGTGCAAAACAACTCAAGCATTATTAGAAATGTTCATATATTTAAGGGGGAACACTCAAAAGCATTGCTATTGCAATGAATTATTATTATTTGAAGTAAACAGTTGCAAAGTAACTCCAAAAAATAAACATTAAAAACCTCACCCAGGAAGTAATAATAAAATAATAAAAATCCTGTCTTCTTATTGCCAGGAATGAATGATTTCCAAGAGTTAAACCACTTTTCAAATCTTTAAACTGCATCTGCAGACAATAATTGCAAACTGTCAATGCAATTACATTGCACTGATCATATTTTGTATTCTCTCTTGGCTTTGTAAATTACTTGAATTGTTTATGCACTTTGGCTTGAAATTGTCCTTTTGTCACTGATTGTTTATGCACTTAGGTTGAAATTGTCTACCTACCGCTCTTCCTCTTGTACAAAGTAGCATTTGACTCTTGTCTTTCAGATTATGAATCCTTGCAGATGCGTTAGATGCTTTATATCATCGCACCTTCAACTGCTTGCAGCTGATAAGAGCAACTGCTAAATTGCTATAGGTAAATGTATAGCAGAAATAAGCATATAAAGAATGATTTCAAGTAAAAATGGCTTCTATATTAGAACTATCTTTACCCCTGCTCATTCAATCATCCAATCATGTAGCAACAGAAACTGGGCGGTAAAAGATTGGAAAAAAACCAGGTGACGTTTTTCCAGGCTTCAGCTGTCCAGTTTCGGGGGTCTGTGCCCAATGAAATGACGGATTCCTGTTTTTGGATGACAGGAGTGGACCCTGCTGTTATCTGTTCATCTGCTCTTCTATCCCACCTGCCTCATCGTTTAGTGTGTTGGATTCTGAGATGTTTTTCTGGATTTGTGCTTTGTGTCATTATCATACTGGAAAGTATACATTTTCTTTGTCTTCATCTGTCTAACAGATGCCTGCAGATTAGAGAAGCAGATGCATATCATGATGCTCTCATCACCATGCTTCATCATTGGTATGGTGATCTTTATTCACATGAGTGAATTCTGTGAAACTGTCACTATAGAGACTGTTGTGTGTGAAAATTCCAGGAGATCATCAGTTTCTCAAACACTCAACCCAGCCCATCTGGCACCAACAACCATGCCACAATCAAAGTCACTGAGCTCACAATCTTTCACCATTCTGAAGTTTAATGTGTACATTAACTGAAGCTCTTGACCTGTATCTGCATGATTTAGTGCATTGCCCTGCTGCCACATGACTGGCTGATAGGATAATTACATGAATGAGCAGTTATGCAGATGTTGAATGGTTAGGTAACAAAACTATATATAGGTAACTAAAGCAGTAGGTATAGTAAAGTCCGTATCTAAAATGAGGAAGAAACATGCTTTTGTAATCAGTGTTTGTCCTCAGCAGTGTTTCTAGCCAATCAGAGACACTCAGCCCATCCTCATTAATTAAAGTGCTCACTTCATATTGAGAATGCACACTAAACTGATTGCCCTTCAAAACTAACAGCATATCAACATCCATCAGAGACAGACAGAAAGACTATATGATGCTCCCAGAGTCTTAACAAGCTGCTATTGAGGCAGGTTCAGCACACACATCCTTACAGTGTGTGCGCTTACTTCATCCAAGGCTTTAATGCAAGTATGAGATAATAACGTCTTGGTTAAGTAAGGACTCATAATAAAAACAAACTGAATATATTGAAATCTTCTGAAGAATATTACTTGTATTTTTTTCTCTAGTGGATCCAATACTCAGTCAGAATCCTTTTCAACCATTCAGTTCATTAAGACTGTCAAAAAAAAGGAAAGCCCTGGCTCTGTCCCCCAAAGCTATATGTTGCATTTGCAAATAGCAGGTTTTGTGCCCAGCTTTTCACAAAGGGCTATACTCAAAACTGGTGACTTAAGTCCAAAAGTCAACATTAAAGCTCCTTGTTTTTAGAATTGATTCATGGTACTTAAGTTGAGCTTATGCCTCCGAGGTTGTCACACTTTCTTAAGCAGAAGCATCCAAGACAGTTTTTCAATATTGTCTAGACCACCACTTTGAAACACACATGCACATGTTTTTAAGCCTGAACAAATCTGGAATAAAAAAAAAAAAGTATCTTTTTTTTTTTTTTTTTTTTTTAAATCAGAAACACCTTCCAATAGAAATGACTAATTCAAAGAAATATTAATGAACAAAAAAATGGCAAGCATAAAAAAAAAAACATCGAAAATGAATTTGGTATATTTCCAATATATTGCTGCATGAATACCCCTAGTTGTAATTCTCACATTAATCACTGAACATTTGGTTTAACAGTATTATTTGGCAGATGATAAAACAGCACTTGCTTCACTTCACTTGCCTTATTTTTTCATGTGCCAGCAGTTAATTGTGCACACAATATAACGTAGTCACAAGATCCTACAAAGTAAACTGAGGTCACAGATTCTTGTGTTTGTGGGACATAATCTATTTTATCATGCTTTTAATTAGCTATTTGGAGTTGTTGAAAACATATTGGCAATCCAGTGTTTTCAAGAAAGAAAATGCCAGTGCTGTCATCCATGTATTAAAAAAAAAAGAAAAAAAAAAAAAAAAAAAGAAAAGAAATCCCAAGAAATTCTTTAGTGTGTTAATTAAAATTAATTAATTAATTGTATCATATTTATGTACTTAATATTATTTAATATTAATATTCTTATAAAGCTTATATGGTCTAACATAGCTTATAAGCTACTTCACAAAAAGGTGTATTTTTTTTCTAACCTTTTGCTAATCTTAACAAATGATACCAATAATTGGTGAGGGTACTGTTTACAGTAGCACCATGCATGCACAACTGTCTGAGTAGCATTTAAGTCTGTAATTACATCTGAGATCTGAATACTGATGTGTGAATTTTGGTATTAAATACTCTCTGAATGTTGCCCTAACAGATTATTCAAGCCTTTCCTCGAAACAATCTACTGTCAAGAAATTGTTCACTCAGTCCACACCGATCATTTTTACCCAGTCACTTACATAAAGTGTATACAAACTGATAGGATAGTGTAAACCTGTCAAAACAGTTTATTAGCAGTAATAAAACAGTGTTTGTCTCTCAATTTGATATTTTGTTCGTCACTTATCTAGCATTATCGGACAAATTACAGAGTGTGCGTCACGGCTACTTTTAGACATTTTTGACATTTTGAGTTGCTTGGCATGTGATATCAAAGTGCTATTCAAAAAATAATTGTAGCTCATTGTTTTGTTAATTACATATCTTACAGTAATTGCAATATGACAGTTTTGCTGGACATGCTTGACAGGTTAGTATTTATAAATTGTTCAAAGCACACAGATTAAGGGGAAAAAAAAAAAAAAAACCCCAGAAAAAACAGAGGAGGGAAATGAGGCCATAAATCACTAGATATGTACTTAAGTACTAACACAAAGACATTTTCAGGCAAGAACATAACATCCAATTATACCTTAATTATAACTTTGTTTTTAACGTTTTCTGGAATAATATGTAATGTGTTTAAAGGGTATTAGTGGCTCAACTGTTAAGGCTCTTAGTTACTGATAAGAAGGCGAGGGGTTCAAGCTCCTGCACTGGAATTAGCCACCAAAAGGCCCTGAACCGTCTCTGGTCCAGGGGCACTGACCCTGCGCTCTGACCCCAGCTTCTTAACAAGCCAGGATACGTGAAGAAAAGACTGTCACTGTGATGTATACGTGACAAATAAAGCTGATCCTCCTTCATGTTATCAGATATCTTAAGCAAAGTCAATCTCATATACTCTCCTGAAGCTACTCACATCAGTATTTGTTACTAGATCTGCAAAAAAACGTTAAACCTATAACACCTTAATGCTGCTTTTGAAGTCATAAAAGGCCGAAGATACAGCCTGGAAATCAAACTAGAAATCATACAGTTTTATTACAAGTGCAACAGTCAAACAACATAAATGTGCACAAAGAAAATGAGACCACATGTGGAGATTTATAATGTTACGGGCAATTGGAAACAAAGTTATCTGATTTAAACCTCCCCCATAGAGAAGCTCTGATTCAGAGAATAGAGGCTTTAAATACATCTCATTTGGGTTTCCTCTCAAGCGTCACACTGTGTGTGTGTGTCGTAGATGGAGAATGAGCTTGATTAGGTGAGAAACCGTAGTTCAGACTGTGCCTGCACTTTGAGTCACTCCTGCTGCTGCTGCTAAATTATCAGGAAGCAGCAGCCTCAAGCAATCGCACCAACTTCTTTGCTCTATGATTAATGAACCAAATGAAGGTGTGAGAAATGTAGTGGCGGCTCAGTGCGTATGCCTTTGAGCTAGTGATCTCAAGACTTTGAGTTCAGTTTCCAGTACTGAGAGCTAGTTTGCACTTGAGCAAAGCCCTTACCTTCAGTTGATCGACTGAAATAATTTAGCAAATAACATAGCACTCTGTCTCCCTGAGTGGAAATCCATGCAGTCAGCAGGGAGAGTGGCACCAGGCTGGACACCGAACCACAAGTTTAATTTAACTTAATGCTTCATCATTTCAAGATTTCTGGTCCTCATTTTAATTTATTAACTCACTATTTCAGTATCTTATCTTTTTTGTGTTAATGTCGTAAAATCATAAAAACAGTTTTTCAGATGACATCAGCATTGCAAATTTAAGTGGTCCAACAGCGACAGCAGTTGTGCCACCTACTGTCCATCAAATGAGTTATAAATATTCATTAAAAAATAATATGCAAATGATCTCATTATTATAATATGCAAACTGGTATGAAATCCAGCAGAATTTTCGGGGGGGGGGGTTGATCAGCGCAAATTTTATTGGGGGGGTGATCAGCACAAATATTATTCCCGGAGCAGATGCATGGATGGACTGTGAAATGTAACGACCCTAATTTGAAAATGTAAGAAGTAGAAAGTACAGACACTCATGCTAAAATGTAAGAAGTAAAAATAGAAAGTAGCCACAAAAAAAAGTAGTGAAGTAAAGTACAGATACCCGAAAATTCTACTTAAGTACAGCAACATTTGTACTTCGTTACTTCCCATCTCTGGTCAAAATGTTAACTACCAACATGGAATTTTGTTAAGTGTTAGGAGATGACTTGTTAAGAGTTGCCTTTATCTGGATGCATGTACTGTGCTTAAGTGCTTAAATAATCGTTAGACAAATATGCGTTTACTTAATTCCATAAAATTGACATCTGGCTAACAGTATGCATATGGCAAAGTAATCAATATTACCAACATAATATCTTCAAGTAATCCTGCCAAAATCATGAGCTCATAACCTAATCATAACCTAATCTTGATCTATCTTGAAATGACGAGATATTAAGTAAAAACAACAAGACTACGCTGTAATACTATGTCGAAATAACAATATTTTAAGTCAAAATATGGGGTGTGTCAATACAAAATCCAGAGCTCAGTTCAATCCAGAGAAATTCATCATCATCGTAACAGAAAATAAGCTTAGGAGAAAATCATCTGTAAACTTTAATTTGTAAATAGAAATTAATGCATAGCAACCAGATTGTCCTGTTTAGTCATATTTATAGTTTGTTTTACAGTATAATACTCTGGTGATGAACACATTTTTGATTAAGGAATGCATTCACAACAAAATTCTAAAAAACATTATGCAATTAATTTTTTTGCTACACTCTTGTATTCAAATCGCTGTATCTCAGAATTAACTACTGCATCAATTTTGTAGTGACATTCCCCGTATTATACATAGAGCTTTAACAGGATTTTTCACGACTTACAGTCCGGGGCTTCCTTAGACCGCCACAAACTGGAGAAAAATAAATTACATGAATAAATGAAAACCTGTTGGTAAATATATCTTGCTGTGAGGATTATTTTGTACTGAAGAACAATAAGCATTTAAAAATCACTAGCCAGAAAGCCATCCTCGCCCCAGTTGCTTCAATTAATTCAGCTGTTTATATGGCCTGTGGGAGGACGGGATCAGCTGTGTGTCTGGAGACCACTTACTGCTGCAAGATATGGAACAATATTATAATGTTCTTATTTCTTTTTCTTTTGGACATAATTACAAAAAATAATTTCAGGTCATAAAAAACAAAGGAAATGCTATTCCTGATATTAAACCGGTGACGTTATGGAAAGCAAAATAATTTCACTGTTAAATTCATGATTTTGATTGGCCAGGTGTAGAAAGATCAGCAGCAGCTCATACAGTAGTCCAGCTGCAGGCAAATCACGGGCTTAGCTCCTTGTGTTTTCGTTTCTATAGCAACAAGGTACAGAGAAACTAGTATGGTGGTCACGTAACAAAATTTTTTAAAATGTGTGTCGTTGTTGGTATGATGAAGCTGTTTAAATACGGTTTCCGGCACGTATAAGGCTTCGTAGGGTTTCAGTAAGCGAGTGAATAAATGTATTGTCTGAGGCTGTTCCTGTGTAATTGAATACAGGAACTTGATCCGCTGATGTTCTCCAACATTAAATTAAATAAGAAGTACATTAAATTTTACAAAAATGACAAAGTTAT
>JAOVYU010000021.1:5927561-5952157 GCA_025674565.1 Synodontis membranacea | reverse complement strand
TTTTTTAAATAAGTCTATACTTAATATGCTATTTTTTTGTACATTTTTTCCCCTTCGTCTAATAAAAACATTTGCAGTTCAAAATCCACTTCAATTCAAAAATGTTTCGTTCACACTTTGAGCCTCGCCGGCCGCCGTAGCGAACTGATGTAAAGAGGCGGAACTCATGGACGCTCTCGTACGTGTAGAGTGACTATCGAACTACGTTCTAAATTATTTATTTCTTCCTATATAAGTGCACTAAATAGGGTATGAGAGAAAAGCCGTTACACTCTACATGAGGTATTACGTGTCCTACAGTGAGCCGTTTGGAATTTAACCCCAGACTTCGGCGTTAGTAACGTAACTGCGCATGCGCTCTACAGTACTGAATGAGCGCTTAAGTCATAATACAAAACTTTATTAACAGTGAAGAGTAAGTCGTGTTTGAACTGTATTTCGGTATGTATATCATACAGCTTTATTATTTACTAAACCGTTAGCTTGGACATTCTGAAGACTTCATCTTTTAGGACATAAACACATAACAGGAGTCAGTTTCTTATGATGAACTTGTTTTTTGGCTGAAAGTTTATACGGTTCTGTAAGAATAACCTAAGCTAGGTGTGTGTGTGTGTGTGTGTGTGTGTGTGTGTGTTTTGTATGAATGTGTGTAGGTGGACTTGAGTGGCATGGCAGGAAGCTCCCCGTCAGAGAAACACTTCAGGTTTGTGGTCGTAGGTGGAGGAATTTCAGGGGTCACCTGTGCAGAACAGGTAAATTTATTAGCTTTGACTTTATAGTGAGCTGTTGTTTTATTTCCATCCAGCCAAGTCTCATGTGATCTCCTTCTGCCTCTCCAGCTAGCCTTCCAGTTTCCTAAGGACGAAGTTGCTCTTCTGACCGCTGCTCCACTGGTGAAGACTGTGACTAATTTAAGACAGGTCTGTATTCAGAATGAAAATTACAGGTGCATTTATTTCCATAAGCAACTTAGACACGCATCACACAGTCCAGGTCTTCCTTCACCGATATCGACATCACTGTCTGGAAAAAAAAGCAAGACAGTGTAAGGCAAAATGTGTACAATTTACAATACTGGTCTTTCTACAGCTTCTACAGCTTCAGAGAAACTCAAGTTCATGTCAGCATCCGTAGCTTTCCAATTAGTTTCATAGCAAGTCCCAAATAACTAATTATAGTAACTATTTGGGGGAGTATAATAATGGAAATACAGTAAACCCTCATTTATCGCGGTTAATCCGTTCCAGACTCTACCACGATAAGTGAATTTCCGCGAAGTAGGATTTCCGCGTAGTTAGAGCATAGAAAACCTGTTTACGACCTTCTAAATACGGTTTTTAACATTATTAGAGCCCTCTAGACATGAAATATCACCCAGTTTTTTTTGAAAAAAGTTAATAAAAAATAAAAATAATTGACTCAAGACAACCGAGTGCAACCCGCATTTTCAATGTCTCTTTCAACTTTTTAATGAATATACTGTATTTGAAAAAAAAAATGCGATAGAGTGAAGCTGCGAAATTCGTACCGCGAAGTGGCGAGGGTCGACTGTAATTAAATTTTAAGCTATTACTAATGGTGACTCTCATTCATAGTGATTGTAATAAATCATTCAAGCAAAATGAACCAATTTCTTCAAACTGAATTGAAGTTTCAAACCCAGGATTTGAAAGCGAACTATAACATTATGGCATTAGGATGGTTGATAATATGTATATGGTGCAAACTGACAGATCAGATGACAATGCAGAAGTGTGGGAAATGTTTTTTCGATGATTTATAAACGTCTAACAGTAACTGATTGATAATTCATCATGATATTTGTTCAAACGACTTCGATTGAGATTTTGTCCTAAAACTTGAAGCTTCATTAATTTTTAGAATGTTGATCATTGGCTTCGGTTTCCATTGGGGGAGTAAAATAGGTGGAATAATGTATAACAGTGTGTGTCCTCAAAAACACTGTACCCGAGTGTGTTGTGTGTCGAACTGAAACAGATTTAATTACAAATATTGTGACTAAAAGATTACTGAATAATTATGCACACATTACAGTAATGCCATGGTGCAAAAACACTCCATGTAATCTTTTGATACTAGTCTTCTGTCTTTCCAGTAAATCAAATATTACCTAATCATGCAGATCCAGAAGGGAAATCAAACATGTTTATTAAATGTGATCCATCATCATCAGTAATGAACAAAGTCAGTAGTGTACTTATATGTTGAGCGTTCCACTTATACACAGGAATCAATACACAAATCACAACTCTCTCCTCAGACAAACACTGTGCATGTATAATAAGGATGTTACACATTTTTCCTGAAGGTTTCCAAGACATTGGAAGACTTTGATGTGGAAGAACAGCCATCCAGCATCTTGGAGGAGAAATATCCTAACCTGAAGGTTATTCACTCAGCAGTCAGAGTCCTCCATGCAAAACAACATGTGAGTCAAATGTGTGTGTGTTTGTTGGTAAGGTGTATATGTCAGGTGCTCTGGATTGGTATTACATCATCACTTCTTCTTCTTCTTCTTCTTCTTGTTCCAAAGCACTTTAACATATCAATGATGTTAATGAGGTCTTGTATGTAGGTGCTGCAGACTGAAGATGGACATAAATTCCATTACGAGAAGCTGTGTGTGTGCACCGGTGCCAGACCTAAACTCGTCGTCGAGGAGAACCCTCACGTGTTGGGCATACGGGACACAGACAGTGCCAAGGTGATGGTGAAAGGATATTCAAATTAATCTTCAAATCGGACCATCATAACTTTGATTCACTATAAATGTTCTGAGCTAATTAATACAAAGCAGACTTGAATTTTTTTGCTTGTTTGTTTTTTTTAGCAGGGTCATTTCACAGATATTCAGTAACATTAAATGAAATTTAAAAGAGAGTAAAAAAAAATATGAAAATGTAATAAATATGAGAACTTCAGGTATCACAGTTGTTGTGTCTGCAGCTGAATGGATTTGATGTTTGAAAGCAACGACTCCAAAATTTTTTCCAAAATCAATCAAAATAATTGAATGTCAAGATTTCAGAAAAAAATAAGGGCATAACAAAAATGATCACAGACATATAAACACTTACATATTTTCCCCTGTAATGTTTAGCTTATTTTCTTTTACAGGATTTTCAGAAGAAGCTTTCTGAAGCCAAGCGCATGATAGTCATTGGGAATGGAGGAATTGCTTTGGAATTGGTGTAAGTTCCTATTTCCTGATTACTTTAATTATGTAAGGTAATGATACCTATTTTGTATGTTATGTATGGTAATATCTGTGGCTACAAATGTGCTTGTTTCATAATGTAGGTGTGTGTGTGTGTATCTGCAGTGATTTGCACTGAAATGAAATCACTGTTACAAACCCCAGTAGTCTTGATCAGTGTTTTATAATTCTGTTTCTAAATTTTCTGTGCATTAAACATTTTAATTGGACATGTTTAGTGTTCAGATAATCAAGAAACTATTTATGAAGTTCAAATGGGCACTCGTGGTTGAATCTGTTATTACACCTGCCACCCCTGTGTTTCTGTGTCTGTAGCTATGAAGTGGAGGGCTGTGAGGTGATCTGGGCGATAAAGGACAAGGCCATAGGGAATACGTTCTTTGATGCTGGGGCTGCTCAATTCCTCATCCCCTCACTGGAGGTGGAGAAGCCTGAGAAAAGTCTGCCCTGCAAGAGAGCACGCTACACCACAGACAGAGCCGCAAAACCAAAAGCAGGTACACTAAAGCCTGGATATTGGAATCAGCAATTGGCAAAAATTCAGATCAGAATCAATTCAGATCAGATCAAAAATATTTTGTGTTTGATTTATTTGTAACTCCTGTGGCTGTTGTGTGTTGTTTCTAACCAGATACAGCAGATCTTGGTAGTGCCTTAGGTCCAGACTGGCATCAAGACATCAGTCTAAGAGGAGCAGAGGAGGTGTGTGTGTGTATATGTGTATGTGTGCGTACTTGTATACAAACACAACATTATATTTTAGCAATTACTACTTCCTCATATCTTTTTATTCCCAGGTGTCGCACAATGTGCATGTAGAGTATGAGTGTGAGATTGAAGCAATCCACTCCAAGCAGGACTTCATGCAATCACCACTCTATACACAGGACAGTGATTTAGGTAATGTCATTACAGCATTATATTCCTATTTTTCTAGGTGATCCAGTAAGACACAAAGGCAGAATAATATTAAAATATCCCCAAAAAATATAATATATAGAAAAAGTGCAATATTTTCCATCAGTTATTTAAGAAAGTGGAAGTTTAAAATATTCTAGACTCATTACACGTAAACTAAAATATGGCAAGCATTTTTTTCTATTTAAATTTCATTTTATTATGGCCTATCATCATCTCTTGGTCTAGCTTAGCACATGCAACTACAATTAAGCCTCAGAAGGTGATTGCTGAAAAGGCTGCTGTTCATGTTAACGGAAAGTTGACTGGAAGAGAATAGTGTGTTAGGAAAAGGTGCACAAGCAGAAGGGATGACCACAACCTTGAAAGGATTGTCAACAAAAGTAGAGTCAAGAACTTGCGAGAGCTTCACAAGGAGTGTCAGAGCATGTCATGCACAAACATCTTCAGGAAAGGGGCTACAGCTGTGGCCTTCCTAATATCTATCCAGTCCTGAACCAGAGACAGTTTCCAAAGAAAAAACGAACTGGACTGTTGCTCAGTAGTCCAAAGTCAAGTAAATTTTGCATATCATTTGGAAATCAACGTCTTAGAGTCTGGAGGAAGAGTAGAGAGGCACAGAATCCAAGGTTCTTGAAGTCCAGTGTGAAGTTTCTGCAGTCTGTGATGATTTGTTGTGCCATGTCATCTGCTGATGTTGGTTCAGTGTGTTTTATCAAGTCCAAAGTCAACACAGCATCTACCAGGAGATTTTAGAGCACTTCCATCTTCTGACAAGCTTCATGAAGGTGCCGATTTCCTTTTCCAGCAGGACTTGCCCACAGGCCCAAAACTACTACCAAATGGTTTACTGACCATGATGTTACTGTGGTTCTGTGTATTACGGTGTGTCTCTTGATAGAGAATCTATGGGGTTTTGTCAAGAGGAAGATGGTAAATATCATACCCAAAAATACAGAGGAGCTGAAGGCCGCCATCAAACAACCTTTGCTTCAGTAACACCTCAGCAGTGCCACAAGCTGATCGCCTCCATGTCACAGCGCATTGATGCAGTAATTTGTGGTAAAAGAGCTGCAACCAAATACTGACTGTACAAATGAACATACTTTTCAGACGTATGACTTTTCTGTATTGTAAGCCCTTTTTTGACTGATCTTAGGAAATGTTCTAATAATTTGAGATACTGGATTTCGAATTTTCATGAGCTGTTAGCCTTAGTCATCACAATTAAGATGAAAAAAAGGCTTGAAAAATTTCACTTTATGTGTAATGAATAGGGAATACATGAAAGATTTCCTTTTTTAATTAAATTACATTGTGATTTAGTGCACTTTTTGATGATGTTATATTTTTTTTATATGCACTAATTGTGCAAGTTTTGTACATACATTTTCAGATTCTTGGATATCACAGTGCAAACATTTAATTAAAAACTGTGTGCTAAACTACACAGACATCTGCAGATTGTACAATTATTGGCAAGCCCTAAAGTATACCAGGGACCTGTGATCTTTAATATCTCCTTTTCTTCAGGTGTGTGGCCAGTTTATGCGCAGTTAACCAATGGGAAGGTATATGGCTGTGACTTTATAGTCAGTGCTACAGGTGTGGTCCCAAATAGTGAACCTTTTCTTCAGGGTAACAATGTAAGTACTAAAAGACCTTAATGAGGTGGAGTACACTTCTGTAATTCTCTCGATAGGTGTATACACGTGTATATGTGTGTATGATAAAAAAAAGTACATAGCGATTAATAAGCTAACATTCATAGTTTTCTTTGTTAACTCCTTAAAAAAGTACAAAATGTAAAATGTACAGTTGGACTCTGCCGAAGGATATCCACAGTGCTGTCATAAAAACTGTGGCATTTTTTAATGCGATTATATTTTTCAAGACTCCTGTCAAAAAAATAAGGAAATTAAGGTAGTTGCCACATTTATTATCTGATATACACAGTATATTAGATGTATATATTTACATATATGTTACATATATATTATATGTATGTATATATATTAGACCTGTGTAGATAGCTGACACTACATGCAGCTTCCAATTGACCTGCATTGTTTTTTTTTCTTCTTCATAAATTAAGATAATTTTCAAGAGGTTTTTTTTTTTTTTTTTGGTTAATTACAGTTTGAACTGGCAGACGATGGTGGCCTGAGGGTTAATGAGAACATGCAGACATCTGAACCAGATGTGTATGCAGCTGGAGATGTGTGCAGTGCAGGCTGGGATCCTAGTCCCCTTTGGCAGCAGGTTTGTTGGGGTTATGTTTCGTGCCGTTAAGTGAACGAACTTTACCCCGTTCGTGGGGTTATGTTAAGTGCCGTTTGGTGAAATCCAGTCTCTTGTTTACTGTGTCTGTTGTGCCCCCATGTGGCAGATGCGCTTGTGGACTCAGGCACGTCAGATGGGCTTCTTTGCCGCACGCTGCATAGCAGCCCACGTGCTGGAGGAGGCCATCGAGCTGGACTTCTGCTTTGAGCTCTTTTCACACATCACCAAGTTCTTCAACTACAAGGTGACAAGCACTCTCCTCTCTCTCTGTCTCTCTCTCTCTCGCTTTAAAATTACAACTCAGTAAAATAAGTTTTTATTTATTTCTTGTTTCTTAGTCATTTCTCTTTCAGTCCAGGTTTTTCAGTCATTAGTGTCTCCCGTACTGTTGCTCTGTTAGGAAAAGGTGAACACATTATGGAGGGTGTGATTATACAGGTTCTCTACCTCTGAATCTCTATCACTCTTTACTGCACCTTTCCTTTCATTCTCACCCCCCCCTCATTACGCAATAGTTTCATGTTACTCTCGTTATTCCCATTCTTCTTATTTTGTGTAAAAAAAAATAAAGTATATAGTTGTATCTAAGGAAACTTGTTTTTTATTAAATTGATAATACGATACCCTGGCCTGTGACTCGAATTTCTCTCTCTCTCTCTCTCTCTCTCTCTCTCTCCCACTCTCACACACACAATACTGTCCATCCTCCCTGGTCTTCCTGTCATTATTCACCTTCACCATCTCTTTCACTTACAATTTCATATTTCCTTAGGGAGGAGAATTATAGGGTTTTTGCACAATGACATTTATGTGTGTGTCCTACAGGTGGTGCTGCTGGGCAAGTTTAATGCTCAGGGCCTGGGCTCAGATCATGAACTGCTGGTGCGCTGCACTAAAGGCCTGGAGTATGTGAAGGTGGTGTTAAGTCAAGGGCGCATGGTAGGGACCATCCTTATCGGAGACACTGACCTGGAAGAGACTTTTGAGAACCTAATCCTCAACCAGATGGATCTGTCCTCATATGGGGAGGAGTTGCTTAACCCTAATATTGACATTGAGGACTACTTCGACTGATGCCGAGGATCTTGAATAGGGATTGCGCAGGTGCATATGAAATTGTGAGGGTTAAGGTTTTAACATTATATTGTATAAAATCATAAAACAATGATAAAGCGCTCCTTACTGAATGTCATTAAGTGCAATATGATTTGAAATTGCTTGTATATGGGTTAATTATAGCTGTCATATAATTAAAAAAATTCATTTATTTAAAGGTAATGTATTGCCAATATTGCAATAGACCTGGCTAGTTTCTTCATAGCTAGCCATTCATAGTCTGTTTTCGTCAGAGCAGAAATAAGCTCTGCCCTCAAGTGGGACTCAGTTGCTTAGCTCTGACCTTTTTTTTTTTTTTAATAGGTTACTCACAAAGCTTATGTGGTAGAGGGGGTGTGCTCAGTAATGGGGGAGGTGAAGACCTACATGCCAATGGATTTCCATGTCAACAGCAAGTCACCTCACCCTGCCTTTAAAGAAGTAGTGAGCAGCATCTTTCTAGTAACATGATGGACCTCAGTATTGGTAATCACTTCTACAGTATATGACCTCCTGCAAAAAAGTGATTTCATTGGCCAAATACACAGCGAATATACATACGGGCTGAATGCGAGTTTATTCATGTGGCTAGTTTACGTGACTGACCTGCAGCTTGTTTGGACCTCACCTTTCTATAACTTTGCTTTGAAGTAGGGGTCATCAACTGGCAGTCCATGGTCCAGATGTTTACAAAGCAAAGTATTTCACCTGATCAAATAAAGCAAGTGAAAATACAGTTGCAGATCCTATCACTGTACCAACAGAAAAAAATGACCATAGATCAGGAACTCATCAGGCTGAAGTTAAGGTTTATAATCAGGAATCAGCTTGGTTTCTGTAGCAGATCATCTGTTGTGGCTTATCTGGACCAGAGGGAGCTAAAGCAGAAATGGAGGGTTTAATTCAAATGTTGATGAACGAGCAGACGTATGCAATGTTTTTTCCCTACTACAAGTTACAAACAGCTGTGACTCAGAGCAGAGGTGTGCACTGGACAACAAAATGTCTTATTTACTAATTAAACGCATTAAAAGGTAACTGTTGTTACCATTCAGTCATGTTAGCTGCTTCTGGATCTTTGTAAGTAAGAATTTTTTTTTTGTAGTTAGAACTTTACAAATTTTAGTTGATGGTCACTGCACTACAGGAAATAATCTATAATTATCTAGGCTATTAGGCTTACTTCTTTAGGAAAGCACTAAATAATGCTAATCCTAACCCGATGACTTGATTGATGACCCTATGATTGTGTTCCTACCTTCTACTGTATATCCTTCGATCATTTTCTCCCCCTTTTACCCACCATACTCAAGCACATACTCAGGATATATCTGGTTAGAATCAAAAATAACAAAAATCCTAGGACATAAAGTATTGTCAACACAGCTATCATGTATATTTTCATTTAGGTCACCATCAGGTTTGCAGAGATCAGGTCGTCCAGTCGTGTACTTCCCAACAATCACACGTGCAAGGAACATTATTCTTGTGTTGTTAAATCCCTGGCTTCGAGCCTTGCTGTACTTGTCTGCGTAGGATGCATGTATGGCAAAATATGTACCTAGAAGAAAATGTATAACTTTTGTAATCATAACTGACTATAGTAAGAGGACAACAAAATATCAAAACATGACTAACCTTTGCCAAGGACGTGACCTTGTCTTCTTGAATCAGATATTCTGCAGTTAAAATTGTACAAACAAATATTCCGCACATTGTTTTGGCCTGTGCCATGGAAGAGCATTCGTTCCTCAATGTCTGACTGGCCTTTTATCCTCATCAGCTGGGATTTTTTCCTACAGAAGAAGGATGAATATGTTGATGATAGTGACAGAAAACAGATTACCAGTAAAATGTTTCGACACACTAAATCTTTTGAATAGATACACTATATGGACAAAAGTTTGTGGACACCTGACCATAACACTCATATGTGCTTTGTTAAACATCTCAGTTCAGATTTAGTCCCTTTGCTGTTATAATAAGATATTTTCTGGGAAGGCATTCCACTAGATTTTGGAGCATGTCTGTGGGAATTTGTGTCCATTCACCACATAAGCGTTAGTGAGATCAGGCACTGATGTTGGGTGAGGAGGCCTGGGGTGCAGTCGGTATTTTAGTTCATCTGAAAGGTGTTCAGTGGGGTTGAAGTAAGGGCTCTGTGTCCACCGCCAGTTCTTTCACACCAACATCAGAGTACCATGTCTTCATTGAGCTCACCCTATTGGGCACAGGGGCATTGTCAGGCTGGAACAGGTTTAGGCCTCTTCGTCCCAGTGAAGGGAAATTGTAATGGTGCAGCATACAACAACATCCTAAACAATTGTGTGCTTCCAACATTGTGGCAAAATTTTGGAGAAGGACCACATACTGGTGTCATTGTCAGGTGCCCACAAACTTTTGGCCATATAGTGTATTTTTCATTTTTCATTATATACATTTTACAATAGATAATGTTCACTTTCTTAAAGACAATTTGATGCGACTTATGTTTTTTTTTTTTTTCCAAACAGTAATGTCTGTGTAATTTTTTTCATGACAGTTTTTATTTTTTAATCATTTTAAGTTTACTGAAAATTCAGTTGTTTCCACAAACAAGTAGGTTTAATTTAGATCTTAGAAAAAGAAAAGAAAAGAAACCAAGGATGTGAAGCTCGCTTATGAATCTGGTTAAAAAGATGTAAAACACTTTTTTGTCGTTGCAATTCTGTGTGATATTTTTTGTTAATTTAATTATTATTCTGAAATATTTTTTCTCAGTTCTGGTCCTGGAGTAGTTTTTCTGACTGTTTTCTCCACAACTCACACAATTAAAGTTAATGAACATGGGCTTGTTTATTAGCGTTTGAGTCAAATCGGGTGAATTGAGAGCATGGAATGTGCATGGTGTTTGTGCTCCAGAATTGAGAAAAACTGTTTGCTCAAAGAGAACAGAAAATTATAAAAATAAAGAATGCCTTTTTATGAACAAGTATGCCACAACTTGACTGATATTGCACCTACCTGCAGTACAGCTCCCAGAGGTCAACATTCTGTATTCTGTAGAGAGCTTTAAGGGGTTCCTGAAGGAGACCAATTTCTCTCACATATCTCTCCACTTTCTTAAATTCAGGTTTTTGCCAGTTCACAGTAAACGCCTGAAAAATAAGGGAGGCATTACTTGATGAACGATTCTGAGGGATTTTGTGTGAAAGCATGGAAAACATTTAAATACTGCCATTGGTTCATCAGTAGTCAGTCTAAAGTGTAAATGAGTAAAATGTCTTGAGGAGTATGACTCACCATAGGACTAATCTAAAGTGCTCAAAGATGGCCGCTACACATTCTAGCATTCTCAACAGAAGCCAGTACCACATATTTCAGCCCGACGGATTTTGATCGTCAACATAATATAGCCAAAGTTTTGTGGATACCTGACTAAAACACTCATATTTGCTCATATCCCATTCCATATTTAGCCTCCTTTACTTCCACTCTTCTGGGAAGCAAGAGTCAACTAGATTTTAAAAATGGTTTGTGGATTTGCCCATTTAGCCACAAGAGCATTAATGATTGGAACTGATGTTGCGTGAGGAGGCCTGGGGTGCAGTTGGTGTTCCAGTTCATCCCAAAGTGGAGTTGAGGTCAGAGCTCTGTGCAGGACACTCGAGGTCTTCCATGTCAACATTGGCAAACTATGAACAACCGCATATTGGTGTGATGGTCTATTGTCCACATTTGTTTCACCATATCACATATATTCCACACAGAACTGCTTAAAGTATCCCTCTGGCACTTTAATCACGGCCCACTGATCTGGTTTGACCATTGTCAGGAGAACATAATTTTAGCCGCAAAGTGTCCTGTTGCCAACCCTCCATTACTTCTAGCATTCTGAAACCTGCACCCTGATATCTGGCTGAGTGGATTTTGCTAAGACAATCTCCTTAGAAGAATCTCCAGGACATAGTTGTACATATAACATTAATCAATCCTCTGACAAGGAATGAGGAGGTTGACTGATTCAAAAGTCAGCACAGAAAGCCCCAGTTGCCTGGCAGGTTTAACCACATTAGTGGAAATCCAGCTGTGTGGTGGTGTAGTGAGGGAAAGTGACTCAACAATACTTAAGGCACATTACCCACAAACCTCTACTAGCTGGTTAGATGAAGGGGTACAGTATGTAGATTATTCTCAGCATATGTATGTTTAATTGTTTATATTATTCAAAGTTTTTATTATTTGGTTACTCTTGGCCAGAAATTCCGGTGTCATCCCTGATACCATGTTAGATAAGGCATTGTATCTGCAGGAAGTGAATAGCACTCATCTCTTAAGGCAAAAAGAACACACTATAACTTGAATAACACCAGATCAATCACTCATTGCTAGGTTTACTAAAATGTTGCATAGTATTAAGGGCCTGTGTCCACCAATTTTTTATTTATTTATTTATTTTCCCTGCTGTGCTCAGGGTGCTTTCAATTTTTGGAAAACAGCCAAGCTCATCATTGTTGCTAGTCTCTCACCGACCAATCAGAATCAAGAAAGGGTGGGACATACGATATCAACATTGTCAATGGTGGAGGGGAAATTGATCATGGCTGTCACTGACAACCCAGTTATTTACAATCTAACACTGAAGGGTTACCATGATCAGGATTTGAAATAAACATGATTTCTTTCCTTCATTTTAGCCAACCTAGTAAATTAAAGTGAGACTTGATGTTCACAACGACGGAATACAGAAGTACTAGACTATGTTTTTGTAACGTAGCAACATTAAACACTTGAGAAATGTGCTCTGGAAATGATCCAAATATGAGCTTGTTTTCACTAATAGTGCAAAATAAATAAATAAATTCAATAAATTTGTGGCAAACAAAACAGATTTATCCATCACCTAATCCCTTCCTCCATTTAAACAGCAGCAGCATTCTTAACTGAATGACTTATTGTCTTAATTTATGGATTTATATTGGATTTCTTACTTCATTCATCAAAAAAAAAAATATAAAAAAAATACTATTTTTACAAAATATCCCTAACATTTGTGTTTGTAATTAAAACAGGTTACATAATATGCCAGATTAAACCAAACAGTGTAATCTGTATATAAAAGTGCAGTAACCTATCATAATTTCTGTCAATTAAGGTCTATATCAGTTAATTAATTGGTTATTTGTATTAGATTACATTACTAGTTTGTTTAATTAGTCTTCTTATGCATAAACGTTCACACACTTAGGACAATTTCTTGTGTAAGCATTCTTATGATTTAGCAATACATAAATCAGTTCATAGTGAATACATGAGGTACAATGTAATAATAAATAAAAAATATCTAGTTTGCTTTTCATCGCTATACCATAAAAGCTGTTGTAGAGTCCATGTTGTCCCAGTGAGCAGGTAAAGATGGAACCTGGTCGGCACATTTGCATCTGTTTCATTAGAAAAACAGGACTTTCACTTTCATTTCATCATAAGGGTAACAAATGAGATGACGTATGTAAGCAAATAAGAGTAGTTAACTAAAAAAGAAAGTTAGTACACACACCTGATAATACGCTCAGTGAATGAAGAGCGTTGTAATTTTTGCTTCTGTCCTGTCCTTACATTGATCTTCAGGGACTCTGTGTTCGATAAATCTTATTAATTAAACCTAATAAGGTAAAACTTATTTATTACACTAAAAAAATTTCATTTATTGTTAAATGTATTTACGGTCCACATTGTATTACAGATATCATTGCTATAATTTAATAGGATCTTTTAAGTCTCAACCTAAGAAATGACATTACCATGAAAATCAATTTTGTAGTTGCCTTGTGCTGTACTGATGTTAATAAATCCACGTGGGTTTTTCGCGTAAAGCATTTCCAGTTCTGAGCTTATGATGGGGTTCCCTGGATCATCCTGTAAAGAAATATTTGTTTTATGAAAGCAGGTAAGAATGTTTTGACATAGTACTGGAATGAGACAATACCTCAATTCTGTGCCAAATGCCACACTCTGCTTGGTAGAACCAGAACCAAGGAGAGTCAGAAGTGTCCATAGGTTCAGTATCATTCTCCATTCCTTTACAAAGAGCAAACAATGTTAAATTGAAAAAATTAATGTTAAATTGAAAATTAAATAGAAATTTCCCAGTACGACTGAGGTAACACTCTAGACTGTTACTGCTCTTAAGACCAACTTAGGTGGCACAGGTAAAGAAGAAAGCAATAAATAGACACTCCTGAATTGACATCACTGAGGGAGGGAACATTTATTGCAGACGTCACCTGTGTTTTTTTTTTGTTTTGTTTTTTTTGCCAGAAGCATCACCGTAATAGATGTCATTGTTTCCTTTAACAACTATTATTTTTATACATATAAACATTGATTGTTACAGCCAGAGTTCATAGTCTGCAGCTTATACTGTACATGAAACATGTACACACACAGACAAAAGACAGTAGATCTCTCTTCTATACAAACATATACACTTAACTCCAAAATTATTGGCAGCTTTTATTAAAAAGAGAAAAATGCTTCTATAAAAAAAATATATATATATATACACACAATGATTTAAATCCCCATGAAAAACTGGAAAAACTACTCACCTTTAGCAAAAATCACACAAATTATCATAGATATTTCTTTTTGCGACAACGTTATTGACACCCCTAAACAATGTTTTACATTGTTACAGACACAGTGAAATCAAAATGATGAGAAGAAGGGCCCAAAGTCAATTACAGAATGTCACAGTTTAGTTTACAGATGACATACTCAAGTCCAGCAAACCTAATACAGTAAGCTGTCTTATCAGAATAAGAATAAGAACTCTTATAAGAATAAGAATTTGTCTTATCAGTCAAAATGGATCTTTAATAATGTTTATTTGGTGAATTCAAAAACTGATTTAATCAGTATAATAATTTTTTTTTATCTGTTAATAGTGCAAACCTTTTTCCTCATGACATTTTTAATTTATAGTCATGCTTGAGATTACAGCAAAATGTATAAATCATTGCAGGATGCACAATTCATGCTTTGTTGTAGTCAGAATTGTATTAAGATTTTTGTTGCCAGAATTAGTCAGAAGAGGTAATTCATGCACAGATATCCCTGCAACCTCCGAATGCAGAGAGGGAGGATGAGGTGAGGATGCACCAACTAAATTAATAAACACTTTATTATTTAATTAACAGATCATACAAAATTACATACATAAATATATCTTTTTTTATTATTTAGTTGATAGATAATACAAAAATTATATATGTATGCATGTATATTTGTATGTATGTATACAGTATATATATATATATATATATGTATGTACAGTATGTGTGTGAGAGGTGGCAATAATTTTCATTATTAACAAATATGTCAAAATTAAAATGTACTAATTCTTTGTTACTGATTATTCAATTCATTTTGCACAACTGTATGAAAGATGCCAATAATTCTGTAGTTGACTGTGCAGACTATACAGTGTTACATTTATTGACACCATGCGGTTTTGTGTTATGTAATGCCTGTGAAACCACATTCAAGAATCTCTCTATGTATATGTCTGAGTAACGACATTCAAGAACCTCTGCATGTACAAGACAAGTTTTGTTCATTTGGCAAATCATTTTATGCAAAGTGACTACCATGTGAGACCAAAGCCAATCTAAACACAGGACCAGGCAGCTGAGGTTTAAAGGTCTTGCTTAGGGGCCTGACAGAGGCTTTCTGTGAGTCCAAGGATATGAACATTCTGTTCATTAGCACAAAACCTTAACCACCGAGTTACTGATAGCTCAGAGCCAATCCATCCATTTGATAAGTGCTTACTGAAGGACACTGGTCATAAAAAGTTCTGGTCAAATGAATCTCTTTTTGCTACATTGTACATTTTGGTGTGTTTCTCTGCTCTAATACATCACTCAACTCATTAGCTCATTAACAAGATCTTCATGCAGTTAAAATTGATGTGAAAATCAGCGAAATGCTAAAATGTGCATCACACGATGACTTTAGTTGCAGACTTATGAATTTAACAGACCTCTCCTCCTTCACACAATTTAGAACTCTAACAATTACACTGGTAAGAGTAAAATTAGCCAGAAGTGCTGACTTCTGTTTTTTTTTTTTTTTTGTAAAACAGACAAGCCAATGAGAAATTAATCTGGAATTATTTTCATTTGTGTAGGTGTTTTGAACTCCTTTGACTTAAACTGACACCTCCTCACATCCTGCTCTTTCCCGCATCCTAACATTAATAATTATTTATCCAGTGCTTTCTTTATGACTCGATTTTTCAGCGTGAAAGATGCACTGACGATGTGCCTTTGCTATGTACTGTAACAACAGCCCTTAACACAGAAGCGTCCCCACTGATGGTGCAAATACAAACAGAAAAATGTAGTTCTCAGTTCCCAGAGGATAGTTCCTCTGACTGAATCCCTCGAACTGATTACCCCATAAGCAACTAAAGTAAAACAAAATAAATCAATGGTTATTTAGCTGACATTAGACAAGTATGGACACCTATCATCAAACTCATATGTGCTTCTTAAAAATCCCATTTCAAATTTAATCCCCGTTTGCTGTTATAATAACCTCCATACTTCTTGGAAGGCTTTACAATAGTCTTTGGAGCATGGCTGTGGGAATGTGCCCATTTAGCCACATTTCAGCATTATTGAAATCAGACACTGATTTCATTCAAGCGAATTTTGATGATGAAAAAGGTCTGGGTCGCTCAAGTCCAGTGAGGGGAAATTAATGCAACAGAATACAAAAACAAAAACAGAATACAAAAAGCACAATTGTGTGCTTCTAACTTTGTGGCAACAGTTTGGGGAAGACCCACATATGGGTGTGATGGTCAGGTGTCAACAAACTTTTGGTAATATAGCTTATATAAATAGTTAACATCAATAAAAAAGTTTGGCCAAAATCGTTTTTTTTTTTGTTTGTTTTTTTTAATTTCAACCGAAAAATGTCAGAACGATGCACTTTCCTTGCTGAAAGTTGAAAAAAATTAGGAAGTCATTAAAAATGTTTTTGTTCACTTTGCTCTTCTGTGTCAGACAGAACAGATCAACAGTGGAAAATGTCAACAGTTTCATGGTTTCTATGATGAACATTAGATAGGCAATTTGTTAAAGCACTAAACAGAAAATGTACTGTGGTGTGCTTTTTTTTGTACAGAAAAAGAGAATTTTTTGTACAAAAGAGAATAACTGTGCCTTAAATGAGGTTGGCAAAATGTGCAGAAGTGCATGCATGAGGTAGAATTATGATGAGGTAGGTGAAATAGATAAATTATAAAAAAATATATTTATATGGAAAACAGAGCTGCACAATAATAATTTTTATATTATGGTTATAATTTTTGGCATCCTTAGTGATAGCGAGCTTAACCAAACAGGCTATTTGGCTACAATCATTTAAGGTGACGCAAGACCAACCTTATTTACAAGGTGCGGCTATTAAATAAAAAGACTGGTGCTGTGATTCAATTTTCATGAAGAAAACTTACATTTCATTTACTTTCCCCTTCAGTATATTCCCCTCTGCAACTACATACTGTTGCATTCAATTAACATGGCCTTGAACTTGGAACTGCTTTGTCAAGCTTTCTTCATCTGGTGACCCACGTGTTTTCCACGCACCGCTGTCTCATTATCATACTGATCTGGACTGCTCAGTTTCCTTATTTAATAGCCACACCATGTACAGTGTCCTCTACAATTATTGACACCTCTTGTAAAGATTAGGTAAAGGGTTCGAAAAAAATCAAGACCTTTTGGTGAAGAAGCTTCATCTCACACTGAAAAATGAGATTAGTTTTTTTGTAACGCTTTTTACCAATCTTTACAATATAGATATAGTCCATTAGTACTAGTACTCAATCAAAACTGTGTGATGGACTGGGAAAGCCCTTCACATGGTTCAATTTTGGGATTTTGTAAAATATATAGTTGTAAGACTATAGGTTTTCCATAAAGGAAATATATTTCTGTTTTGCATTCATTTAAATATACATAAAGTTATAGCATTTTATTTATTTTTTTATCCCTATAAAAGGACAAATTAATATTTAAAATTCTATTTTTTTATTAAAAAAAATAAATAAATATTATAGATAAATAAACTATATTATGAGTCGCATGGAGATGACCGGCACATCTAATTAGGTTAAAAAACAACAACAAACCATTAGCGACACTTTAAGGTATAATAATAATAATAATAATAATAATAATAATAATAAAAATAATAAGGACAAATCGAGCCAAATTTTCCCAGACCACCACACAAATAGTAATATGCATACATTATATCCCAGTTAGTTAAAAAAAGGCTTACTGCTAGCAAAACAAGAAAACTTATTATTAATAATAATAATAATAATAATAATAATAATAATAATATTATGGTCCATGATTGAGTGACAAACTCAGTGTGATTGTGTTCAAGAAAATAAGTTAAACTATCCTTTTTTTAGGTTACTATTGTCATTGTTAATTCGTTCAACTCCAACACTTCCACTTTCATCTGCTTTTTGTTCCCTTTTTTTGACTGACGCAACAGTATTCATTTAAATGACGTGTCACACGTCAGACCAGCTAATGAGATGAGGTCCTTCAAAAGAAGTACGAAATGTTGCTATTGGAGGTTTTGGAGGCGGATCCTACTTAAATAGAATAAGAATAATAACATAACATAAAAATGTACTATACATTATATTGACAAAAGTATGTGGACACTTAACCATCACACCCACACAGTGTGTATGTTGCTGAAAATCCCAACCCAGAGTTTGTCCTTCCATTGCTGTTACAGTAACCTTCACACTTCTGGGAAGGCTTGCAGCTAAATTTTTTGGGAATTTGTGATCATTCAGCTACAAAAGCATTACTGAGGTCAGGGCCTGGCATTCAGTTGGCGTAACAGTTTATCCCAAAGGTGCTCAGTGCAAGTTGAGGTCAGGGCTCTGTGAGGGCCACTTGAGTTCTTCTACATCAACCTTGGCAAACCTTGGAGCTGGCTTTGTGCACTGTCATGCTTCCAGCGAGCTCCAGCATTCCAGTGAAGGGCAATCCTAATGTTACAGCATACAAAGGATTCTTATTTAATTTGTGCTTCTAACTTTCTATAAACAGTTTGGGGAAGGAGCACGTACGGGTGTAATGGTCAAGTGTCCACATACTTTTGGCCATACAGTTTAATTCTGATCTCAGTACTGAGCAAAATATCTGTGATTATCTTTTAAACCATTGTGCAGCCTTAAGCATCACAGTATGTGTCAAAGGTGTACAACTCCAGTGCTGGAAACACAGACTTTAGCACAGTTTGGTTATTTCCCTGCTCAAAGACACCTACTAATTAAGTGGTGATTTGTATGAGCAGACCCAGACATATTTGTACAATCAGGAACATATGTTTTCAGTGGACACCACAAAGCGCTTCTGTAAGTTGATCTGGATAGGTTTCTGTCAATTGCTGTAAATGTAAATTTGAATATCAATTCAACAGAAAAGTGAATGCCCTATCAATAGGTATCACCAGGACTAATCCCGACAAAGCCCCAGTCAGAGTACTCTGTGCTCGGGAGTCAAGAAAGCAAAACTTACCATTTTCCCCTTTCAATCACAGAGAAACTAACAAATCATGGGCAACTATGAGGTCATGTACATGGAAGAGGGCAGACTACACGATCCTCGGCGTGTGTTCTTCTGCACTGTGACACAGCATGAGCAGCAGTGAAAACATGAAGCTATTGGCTTGGAGTATGTTTGCCCCACCCTCATTGGCTGGTGACTGGTTTCACATAGTTAGCTAGTGGGTTGGAATTGGCTAGGCCAAACTGTAGAGAAAAAGTGAATATATTAATGCTGAAAAAGGGGCAAACTTCGCTTGACTCTCTTAGCTCTCAGGAACTGGAGCTGGGTCTCCCTAGTATGCATTTAAAGCCCACATTTTCTGTCTAATGTGAGTTGTTTTCATCACAGGCATGTACACACCTTAACTTTGGCACCGACACAGCGAAGTCATGGCTCTTTATACCAGGGCGTTGCTGTTTTTATTTGAAGCAACCATTTCTGTGTCTTCACTAAATGACTAGTCCAAATTATCATTGGCCCTTCATCAGTAGAATTCGATCAGGTACTCAGGATAGATCTGGTTGCTGTCAAATATTACAAAGATCTTCGGGTTGACCATATCGTCCACACAGCTGTCAAAGAAGTTGGCGATACTCAGGTCTTTGGAGGGCGGGCGACAGAAGTGTGGATGACCTACTGTGTATTCGCCTACTAACACCCGTGCCAGGAACATGCACTTATACGGCGGGTCACTCTGAAATATGGGCGGTGCCAGGCCGTGTCTCTGCAGTGTGAAGTTATGCTTGCTGGTGGAGTGGCAGAACTTGCTAGAGTACTTCGCATCACGAGCAAAATAGCTTCCTGTGGAGAAAGAGAGAACAAAAAAAAAAAAAAAAAAACTAAATACATACGTCAACACTGATTTCACTGATTTGCTGAAAGTCCTGCCATAAACAGCAATGAAAACAATAATCGAGGCTCAGTTAATTTCTAAAGAAGGTAATAACCAATGCAAATGACTAACCAAAAAATCAATCACAATTCCAGTTGATAGTTCTCCTCCATTTTCATGAATGCTTACAGACAGAACCTGATTGGTTGTTTCTTGTCACATTGGATGTGGTGCACATGCAGTGTTCAAAATTTTTTATCTGCTCTTGTGAAAGGTAATGCTCTTTCGAGACGCGAGCAAGTAACAAACGCATTTTGAGTGCACCGCGATCGTGTTTGTAAAAAACCACATGCCTTCATTAAAAATAATGGAAATGTGCACACAAAAGAATCGGCCTTAATAAATTCCACCTCTTGAAAAATGCCATTGCGACAAGATATTCAATGTTATTGACTTCATCTATCAGTGGTTTTAATGTTATTTTGATCGGTGTATATATAATGTTGTAAAAGTAAATGTTATATACAGTATATAGTATGAGGTGTTTTCATTGTTCAGCTTAAAAGGGAAACAAAAATAAGAAGTAATTTACCTTTTCCATAGACATCACCATGACTTCCTGTAAGTCGCCAGTCAAAGTTGTATGTGCAAATAGCCTGGATGTTACTGTGACCTGTTCCGTGAAACAGCATCCTCTCATCAATGTCTATAATACGTTTTATCTTTCTCAGCTGGGCCTTTTTCCTTTGATAAAAAAAAAAAAAAATTAAAACAAAAACGTATTTAATCATTTTGTGTCCTCTTAGAACAATAATTTGTGTATTTCCTTGAATAAAACATTTTAAATTATTACATATTTTATTACATCCATTATATTACAATTATACCACAGCACTGTAGAATTCTGACTATTAATTTCATTTATTTAACTATTATCTTGATTCTGTTGACTAATCTGATATAACAGCAAGGCTCAGTGGAAATTACAAGTTTATATTAATATGCTCATTTCAATGTTATCATTTCTGTAGAAGCAGCTAACAAACAGATATGATCAAAATAAGCTATGCAGGTTTTCTATGAAGAGACGTTTATTTAGCATTTTTAGAACCAGTCTCCAGTGTCATTAAATAGGCATTGTAATACAAAGAGCTGTTCCTCTAAGATTTCCATCACAGGACAGAGAGCTTTGCGGTTTCTCTGTGCATTTTTTTAAAGTAAAAATCAGGCTGGTGAGGAAATGACATATTAAGTTGTTATAAATTATAACAAGAAATAACTTTAATAGTTACGTTAAATATAGCTATAAATGTATAAAATATATGAGATCCTTTAAAAAATATTTAAAAATATATATATATATTTAATCATTCACAAATTGCTGTGGTATAAGAGAAAGAAAAAAAAAAAAACGCTTAAGATTTTCTGTTATAGGAAAATAATGCACTTTGTGATGGGCTGCATCACTCCACCCCACCACTGATTATCTTGATCAGACAGCACACTATGTTGTACTTTATTCCTTTGCTATTACTCTGAAGTATTAATTTGATTTTATTGAAATTATTAATTTGAAGTATTACTTATTAAATTCATACTCAACAGGAAGGATGCCAACATTATTTGCTAATGACAGCTTACGCTTTCTCAGCATTGTACTTCTTCGCAAAGGTTTTGTCGTGAGCCTGTGGTTATCATCTCTGCCCGAGAGTTGGACAAATCTGACTTTCTTACTGCAAGTGTTCAAGTGCGGCAATGTGGTGAAAGCACTGACATAAAAGAACAGATTTGTACACCTGCAGAAAAACTCCCACAGATCCAGGTTCTGTATCCTCTGAATGGATTTTATGGGTTGAGACATGGTCCTCTCATACAGCCGGGCCACCTCTTTGTACTCAAACGTGTCTCTGCACAGAGGGATGAGCTGTTGGACAAAGACGCAAGGTTATACAGGGAGCCCGGGGAATAAGAAGAATAATAGGAAGAATGCAACACTTGCACTCAGGTGTGATGTTTACACATGCTACAGATATGTTCGATACCTGATATGGCTCATCTGTGTTAACTCTTTCCCAGTGACATGGGACTGGCAGAGCCAGGTTATCACATATAAATCTGAGCACAAACAAATAAAACCGTCAGCGTCAATGCATTAAACTGCATTTTGTGCCACACAGTGCATGTCAACTTTTTTAGACAGATAAAGAAAGAAAAAGTGAAAAAAAAGACAACTACATCCTGTGGTTTACCTAAATCCGGTGGCTGAATGTAGAGCCCTTTTGATCGGCCTCTGTTTTCCAGTCGTGATGTTGATTTGCTTCATAACTGCAAATCGAAGGCACACGAGACATGTCAGCGTCAACTAAAAACCGTCGATTTAGGATTTCAGATCGCCTTGTGTAATGTGTAGTTTGGGACGCCACCTGAAAAGTCTAATCTGTAGCTATATTTAGGCGTATAGAAATCCATGGAGCCATGCTGGTTCCTGTTGTAGTTTGCTTCAATCTGTTCGCTGGTCACCGAGCATCCTGCGCTGGGATCAATCTACAGAGGACGCAAAAAAACAGTCCAGCTGTCAAACAGGCTGAGCATGCAAAGGATATGCAAGTGTTTAGTTTATAAACCAGTGTCGACAAGGCCGGGTCCTGTATATCTCCTGGCCACCATGGTTTTGTGTGTGTGTGTGTGTGTGTGTGTGTGTGTTTTCTTTCTTTTCTTTTTTTCTGTAGTTACTAAAGCTCGGCATGAACTGACATACTTTAATTGTGTATCAGAGCAGGAAGCTCATCAAACCATGATGGACATGCAGGACCACAGTCAAGCTCTGCTGTAAACTTATAACTTAAAAAAAAAAAAAAAAAAAAACACATACCTCAAACATGTGCCACACTCCACATTCAGCCAGATAAAACCAATGCCAATTAGGCTCAGATGTGTCCATGTCCTCCTCGCAGGGTTCCTCATCGTTGCTTTTGGGACACATTTGCTGAACATGCTGAATACACTTGTCAGTTACGGAGCAATGCATCTGTGGCAAAGGCATAAACAGCAGACGGCTGGACCCAGACAGGCTTTTACACCAAACAGCTGGACCAGAATGCGCTATTGTTTTAGGATCACGGTGCTCACGCAACATATATCCAGTATATAACGGCATCAATTGGCATCTTTAACATTGTTGTCTAAATACAGTACAGCATGTTTATGAACTAGATAAATAAACGAGCTGCACTATTCCCTTCTAGTAAAGTTCACTGTCGACTATCAAACGGTTTGTGCCAACTTCACACCGATTATTATTTAGTGAGGTCTCAAAATGGACTTATTTATTTATTTCTATTGACTGGACACAATATTAATTATCATCATCTTGTCCACCGACGAACATACAGTTACCTTAATTTAAATGCAATAACACCCCCAATACTGTCATCATCATCATCATTTTTTTTTTTTTTTTTTTTTTTGGTTTGGTTTCTGTTTCCTCTAAAGCCGAGTTGTTATTGTTGTTATTTCCGCATACGTCAGTCGTGACGCAAAGGGCTGTGCGCCACGGAGCCGGGCGTTTCAGAGCCTCACGCGCTGAATTTCAAGCTCGAGGTGTTCGTCGCTGCTGTACTGTAGTAGACTGTGTTGGGGAGGAAAGAAAAGAAAAAAAAGAAAAGAAAAGAAAAAAAATTCTTCTGAACACGAACATACAAGCAGAATTATATATATAAAAAATAACACAAAACAGGGACACTTGTTAAGTTATTATACACCACTCGAGCTGTTCGTTTGCACAACCGAGCTACTGAATCAAAAGAATCATTATAACTGAACAGAGTCAAATGACTCGACTCAAAAGAAAAGAATTCTTCTGAACACGGACATACAAGCAGAATTATATATATATAAATAACACAAAACAGCGACACTTGTTACGTTATTATACATCACTCGAGCTGTTCGTTTGGACAACCAAGCTACTGAATCAAAGGAATCATTATAACTGAACGGAGTCAAATGACTTGACTCAAAAGAAAAGAATTCTTCTGAACATGGACATACAAGCAGAATTATATATTAAAAAAATAACACAAAACAGCGACACTTCTTAAGTTATTTTTACACTGCTTGAGCTGTTCGTTTGGACAACCGAGCTACTGAGTCAAAGGAATCATTATAACTGAACGGAGTCAAATGACTCGACTCAAAAGAAAAGAATTCTCCTGAACATTGACATACAAGCAGAATTATATATTAAAAAAAGCACAAAACAGCAACACTTCTTAAGTTATTTTTACACTGCTTGAGCTGTTCGTTTGGACAAGCGAGCTACTGAGTCAAAGGAATCATTATAACTGAATGGAGTCAAATGACTCGACTCAAAAGAAAAGAATTCTTCTGAATACAAACATACAAGCAGAATTGTATATAAAAAATATAACACAAAACAGCGACACTTGTTAAGTTATTTTTACACCACTCGAGCTGTTCGTTTGGACAACCGAGCTACTGAATCAAAGGAATCATTATAACTGAACAGAGTCAAATGTCTCGACTGAAAAGAAAAGAATTCTTCTGAACATGGACATACAAGCAGAATTATATA
>JAOVYU010000021.1:5855519-5867725 GCA_025674565.1 Synodontis membranacea | reverse complement strand
TTGATTGCACTGGATTTTATTTAGGGGTATCAGAGTACAGGGGGGCTGAATACAAATGCACGCCACACTTTTCAGATTTTTATTTGCTTAAAATTTTGAAAAATATGTATAATTTTCATACCACTTCACAATTATAAGCTACTTTGTGTTGGTCCATCACAGAAAATCTCAATAAAAAACATTTACGTTTGTGGTTGTATGGTGTCAAAATGTATAAAAGTTCAAGAGGAATGAATACTTTTTCAAGGCCCTGTATATATCACAGCACAATTCTGAAAAAGAAACAAACAAACGAAAAAATTATGTGTACAGAATGCCAAAACTATGCATTTAAAAAAAACAAACAAAAAAAAACTTAAAAATGATTAATGATTAAATATGATTACCTTTGTTTATGTAGTTAATATGAAATATTAAGATTTATGTTACATTCTAACTAAACTACATTTTGGGTCATATTAAACTGAGAGTAAAAAAAAAATGCACTGATTAAATGACTAGGGTTTTTGTAATGATCAAATTTCAAAGATTAATTCCTTATCACATTACGCACCATCATTTACACACAATCAGAAGGTTCCTCAGACCTAACAAAGGGTTTGTGTGTCTGTAATTATACACTTATATTATACAATTATTGTACTATACAGTTACAAAAAAAAAAATCAAGTTTTACATTCGTCTTGCAGTAAAATGAAAAACGATGGCGTGGGTTAATGCAGTATATTTCTACATAGATCACATTGGAGTTAAATAGACATTTCTGAAGTAGACAGACTTCAAATATTTAGCTGGAAGGTTCTAACTTGGAGACTTCAAAAGTTCATCCTGACCTGACAGTGTGATTGTAAACATTCAGGTCCAGGTTTGGCATTTCTGGCGTATCCTCAGGCTGTGACTCAGCTTCCCATGTCCTCTCTGTGGGCCATTCTCTTCTTCTCCATGCTTTTGATGCTTGGACTAGACAGTCAGGTAAAACACATATTGATGCTTAAATATAAAGCTTTTATTATTTGAAAAAGCCATTCAGATATAATAACTGACAAAGAAAGTCTTAACATGCCACCTATATTAATTTTGACCTTAGTGGATCAGGACCTATGGACTGCAGTGTATGGTATATGCACTCAAAGCATCAAAGTAATGGGCAATTATTTTTCCACAGTTTTGTACTGTGGAAGGTTTCATCACAGCTTTGGCAGATGAATATCCTGCCATCCTAAGGAAGAGGAAGAAATTATTTATTCTCTTGGTCTGCATTATATCGTTCATCATTGGCTTGTCCAACATCACACAGGTAAAGCACAACTGTACAGGAATTGTATTGTGTGTGGTTCTGTTAAAATATAACTATATGTGTGTGTCTTGGTTCATGTACTCTTTCAGGGTGGCCTGTATGTATTCAAGCTGTTCGACTACTACTCAGCCAGTGGGATGTGCCTCCTCTTCCTCGTCTTCTTTGAGACAGTCGCCATAGCCTGGTTTTATGGTAAATCATTTTCCTAATGTTTAGGAACATTAATGGAACACCCCATTGTTTATAAATCCAACTTTTATCTAGTGCAAAATCACCTATCACTTGTTAGATACATTTTTTTGTTTTTTACATTTAATACATGTTTTCTTGCAAAATAAAATTTTTTGTAGTTTAAGGTCTTAATTTATAGTATCATGGTTGTAGTATGTGTTTTTTGATTCAATTCAGCAACTGTCCTTGGGGCTCCACTATAAGTAAATGGTTTTCCATTCCCTTTTAGCACTGAGATGCATGTTTTGATTCTTGCCCATGTAAATCACCAGTGCACTACAGACAGGCGGGTCAACATTAGGTCAGAATTGTGGAGCATGTGTTTAAGTAGTAAATACCAGAGGCATCAAACTTAGAGCACAGAAATCATGTTAGAAGCTGAAAAAAATAAATACTTGCCTATGCTTACGATATGTATATGTGGACAGTTAAAAGTGCCAAAACATCAGTTTTCTGTTATGACCATGTCAGCTTAATAGAGAATTTATACCAGCTATTCTGGGAAACGTTCATCGCAGGCAGCATATGGAACATACAGTAACAACATGTATGTTGTTCGATTAGTTTCTTTTTAAAATTTCCACCATCATCATTATTGTTGTAATACATTTCAAAATTTGTCTTTTTTTTTTTTTTTTTTTTTTTTTAACATTTTTTTATTTAACAGCACTACCAAACAGAAAAGCATTTTTGGACAGTTAGAAATACAGTGTAACACTAACTATAACATGATGTAATTTCTGCCTTCTTTGTCTTTGACTGAAGGAGCAGAGAGGTTCTATAGAAATATTGAGGAGATGATTGGCTATCGTCCATGCGGCTGGTGGAAACTCTGTTGGCTCTACTTTACCCCATCAATCTGTTTGGTATGAAAAAAGTGTCTGTACAGAAAATCAAACACACTGGTTTATAGTGGTGGAAAAAAAAGTGTGGATCAATTCATATTATTTATACACCTTGTACTTTTTTATTGTTATTCAGCTTAATCTAACCGAGCGAAAAAATTATGCTTGAGTACGTTTCATGTGTTTAGGGGGTTTTCACCTTCAGTGCAATAGAGATGACCCCTCTGACCATGGGCAAGTATGTGTTCCCGGGTTGGGGACAAGGCATCGGCTGGCTCATGGCTCTCTCCTCTATGCTGCTCATTCCGGGATACATCATTTACATGTTCTTCAAAATCAAGGGAAGCATTCATCAGGCAAGGCTGCTTTATCATCTGAACAACCTTGTAACATTAATGAATTTGTACAAGGTGTTGACATGCTTGGGCTAAGCACTGAGAAATGCTGTCTGTCCTCTACAGCGCTGGCACACAATGACAAACCCCAAAGAAGAAGCCAAGCCAAAAGTGGACAACCATTTAACACGGCAACATTACCAAGCAGAAATCATGGGTGAAGTTTCTGTATGAGGTCACCCTGAAAACTGAGGGCACAACAGAAAAGCGCCCTGGCCAAAGCAAAGCACCAATATTTGTTCTTTCTGTCAAGCTCAATCAGTAAAAGAATATAAGAGTATGCCATAATGAATGTATAAAAGAACAAACTACACCCTTATGCCTTTTTCATTATGCAGTTGCATGACTTGTGCATCTTACAGAAAATACATAGTATGAATACACTAAATATACATGCAATGAATTTTTTTCCCTAATATATTAATTATATACTTACATATGGGAAACAGTAATATTACTAATAAATACTAATAAAGTATATATAGTTTGTAGATATATATATAGTTTGTAGATAAAAAACTGGTTCCTCCTAAACATATATTTCATAACTACAGTATGTTTTACAGCATTTATAGTATATTGGGCAGTATATACTATAAAGTATTTAAAGTCAGTCCTTATGAATGGTTTGCTCAGTAAAGCACTATACAGTACAGTACATTTTCTCTTATAAACAAGATGATTCCTTATTCTGATTGTTAAAAATGAGACTGTCGTTAATAGGCTTGTATTTTAATTTTGACAGGTAACACTTATTTATACTGTGATTATCCTGAAATCACAAAAATAGTCAACTTCATCTTCAGCTTTTCATTCATCCTCATCTATTACTTTGTCCTGGTCAGGGTCTCCGATCTCGAGAACACTGGGCGTGAGGAGTAAACCCTGGGTGGGATGTTTGTGCATTGCACCATGCACACATACACACACACACACATTCATGCATATTAGCTCCATAAAAACAGCAAACCCATGCTCAGGATTGAACTGGAGACCCTGAAGCTGTGAGGCATCACCTAGCTACCTCCTGCACAACCACTGTGTACTTGTCATGAAATAATACTAATGAAAAACAAAAAATTAAATCTGTCTATCACAATATTTTACAAAAGTGAGTCTAATTGATTTTAACAGGATTAGTCCAGGATGTTCAGGATAGGATACAATTCTCTCATCATAATATTTGTCCTTAGATAATGTTTGATTACGTCTGTGTTGGCTGGTTGTCCACTAGGGGGCAGCACCCCAGTGAAAAGAGGAAATGAATAGCACAAAGAAATACAATAGTCAAAGTAAAGACTGACTCACGATGCCAAAACGACCGCTAACCGAATGCATACATTTGATAGTCTAAGTATTTGTTATTATAGTGTACAACAAAATCAGTAAATGCAAGGATTTGATCATAATTTGGAAGGAATTGTAGAATTTTGAAGAACTAAATCATTGTTGAAACACGAACAAAACGCATCCTGAGTCAAATACATAACATTACAGATATATACATATACATATAATCAAATGAACCAGGATTCGTTTCTTTTGTAAAATGTTCCATCAATCAAAAAGCACTCCTCAACTTCAAGTGTCTATACAGAAATTTTTATTTCAATAGCATGTATATAACACACAGACGGAGAAGAATATGGGTCAAAGCAAATGGTAATTTTTTTTTTTTTTTTTTTTTTTTTTTTTTTCAGGTCAGAGCCCCGTAAGCACACCCTGCTAACCCGATGCAGATGTCAGTGTTTTTTTTAAAGGTAGCTACTCAGTGTACTAGCCCTTTCTGTATCAGTCAAATCCAGAGCTGGCATCATAGCCTTTGGCTGCATTCGCTGTGACTCTATCTAAACATCTTATACCCTATTAGCAATTATGGCATGGTTATATCTTTCAGGCACTCTACACTCAGGGAAGCAAAGAGCTGTGCAGGGTTTATTGGGAGGTTTTCACCTCCTGAAAAATGAATGTCGTTCATTCAATATTTCATACCCAGGAAGGAAGCGGTTCAACATTTGAAAGCTTTATGATTTGACGGCTGCGGAGCCATGACTAATTTTTATTTATTTTTTTGAAAGCTCCCACTTTAGAGGGATTTCAGATCTCTGAAGCAATGTCCTAAACTTCAGCTTTAAACTAGGTGGAGTAATGGAGGATGGGGTTCTCCTTGAAGAAGGACAGAGGTCCATTATGTACCTTATTATTATTATTATTATTTTTTTTTTGGAGCGGTTTGGAGAGGCAGGGAGGAGTGGTGATAGGTAGGAGAGATGGGAATAGGCTGTCTGACGCTATCCAATCAACAAGTCAGGTCCAGTAAATCAACCCAGACTACAGACAAGCTCCAAAGAGATTCGCTCTGACTCATTTCCAATACCTTGCGTGGAAATGCGTGTGGAATGAAACATGGGAGACTGGATCAGATAGGGAGCTCTGAAAAGCAGCAGTGTAATTATAAACCAAGCTCTTGCTCGGATAAGAGGACAGGGGAGCTAAAACGAACACCTATTCAAGACCTGTCGATGGTGCTCATGATTACTGAACTTCCAGAGGAGGCAGGCAATGACCTGTCCGAGATGAGGCCAGATCAAAAACTGTTAACATTCACCAGACCCAAACAGTTTCAGAATATGGAATATGAAATTTACATATAGTACAAAACAAACCTTTTTTTTTTTTTTTTTTTTTTTTACCCCCAATTCCACATCCATCTCAAATGAAACTAAACAAACAGGAAACAAACATTAAAATTCAAGTGTTTTGTCCCAAAAATGCACATTTTAAGTGTAGCTTACATCAAAAGGTGAACAGCGTTATACTGAGGAAAACGAACAGTGACACTAAGTGAACTTTAGGTCCAATAGATGTAATTGTTTAATATTATCCAGTAAGTGCTGATGTTAGAGAAGAAACTGGTGTCACAGGAACAGTCAATGTCATTATGCTGTTTTTCAAATTGGATCACAGAATGTCAAGCTGATATCCATGTGTGCAAAAAGGGAAGCTGGGATAAAAAGTCCCCTTTGTTAGTGCCACCTACTTTCTGAGATGCTACATGTTCATATACGTTCTAGAGTTCCTGAGCAAGAGAGCAATAGCAGATGCAAAGAGTTCCAGACAACTGTTCGTGATTGGCTAAAAGCGGGAGAATTAAGGGAATTTTCTGAAATGTTTAGCAGTAACAAGGTTTGGTGTAAGTCCCCATTTTCAAATAGCACAATGTGGATGACGTACAGAGTTTGAGAAAAAGAATATTGCAGTTAAAATGTTTTCATTTTTTTTCTTTCTTATTTTGGCACATATATCACCCATCAGTTTAGCGTTTGCACATACACACAACAGGTTTTACAGTAAGGTAATAAAAGACTAAAATAAATGAGAACCTATTTCAGAGGCAGGTTGTCATTGTGGAATTAGGCTGTTTTGAGGATACTGATCTTAATTCCTTTTCTCATTTAGCTCTAAAAATACCAGAGAAACTTTTCCAAATAATAACTGGTACAACCTGTCAGAGTCCAAAGTGACAAAGAAATATTTTAAAACTACATTTTGTTTTTCAAAATCTTCTTGAATCAAGTAAATCTTCTTTTCACACATTTGTTATTTCACATATTTGCAAAGTTAATAAAGTACATAATTCTTTAATTTTTTTTTATTGATTTACCTTAAATATATGTATTTATATATGGATTTTTTTTTATTCTTCTTTCCATTATATTTCTCTGTATGTTTACATATATACACAAATGGTAAGCACAGGGTTCTGTTTTTTTTTTTTTTTCAGAAAGGTAGTTTCTTTTTTATTTATTTTTTTTTAGCTCTACACTATACTTCGAGAGCCACTCAGGGTCCTATGCAGGGGTAAGCGGGGGTCAGGGGGGATGTACTGATGAGGGTGGTTGTAGGGTGGAGGAGGTGGTGGTAGCGGAGGCTGAGATCCATCCTTTTCCCGCTGGGATCCACCCCCATCAGGTGAAGAGATAAGCTGATGGGTGGGGCTCTGACTGAGGAGGGCCTCGACACGCCCGTGACCGCCTTTGTCCAGCACGATGACCTTGACAATCTGCTGGCACTGGATGAGTGTGTCGGGCCGCTGGTGGGGGTACGAGGGCACAGGGCTGGCGCATGGTGCCTGGCACAGCTCCCCCCGCTGGTTAAGAAGGGCGACGCTCTCTGGGGTTGGCACTGCACTGAGCTGGTACGTCTGAAGCCTGTTGTGAATTGACACCTAGTTTAGAAAACAGCCAGAGACAGCATCACATGTTATAAGACTGTCCTCCTTCTACGGCCGTTAGCCCTCTGGTGAAAAACACATCACAACAGACATGCGTGGGGGTGGGACTCGGGGTGCGGAACATCTCCTTAAAGTGGGACGGGAAGTGGAGGTCTGAACTCAGGTCGTCATTTAGAGGTGGAGGGATTGTGAGAGTGTCTCAGTGTGCATGTGGCTGTATGAAATGCTGGTGGTTAGGAGGACACTGAGGGCCCTTGTGTCTCCCTTGGCAACCACACCAACATCACAGGGTCAGGGGTCATGTGGAACGTACATCTACATGGTGGGGTGAGGGACAAAGTGGGGGGAAAATAGGAGGTCAAACAGGGGAAGGGGCAAGTGAAGGGGACAAACATCTACGCCACAGGAGACACATGTCCAAATGCATGCCTTCATTTCACAGTTAAGTTCTAGCTCCCACAATGTGTTCAAAAAACAATAAGCTTCACCACACTATCCCTATCCCCAAGGATCACTTTGGTCATAATATTATTTGCCACACAATACCACATCTGCAAAAGTTACAGAATCACTGAGAAACTTCACAGTTCTCAAAAACACAGGCTAGACTGTCACCCCATTCCACATCCACAAACCATATTTCACTATCACAAAGCAAAACTTAAACACAGTCAAAAAAGAATTTGGTAATCCTGATAAGAAAGCAGTAAATTCACCTAAGCTAATTAAGATGCAGTTTCGGTAAGGAACACTTAACTACTGAACACTAAACATATTTTTTGTTCCTTTTGTTTCTCTGGCTAAGCAGCAGATGGAAAATCTCCTAGCATTTGTTATCCAAGTGTGTGCACTAGCATCATCACAGGAATCCTCTGTGCCACAATCAGAATCCATTACAAGGCGTACTCATGATGAGTTTGTTCCTGTAGTGTAGCTACAAGAAGCATCTTTTTACAGTGATGTTCACAATCGTCCTCAAATGTCACATAGCACTATATTCTAAATATCATTTGTGCCCTCTCTGAAAGTGAGCAAAGGAGGAGCCACATACTGTACTCACTGTACGTTCGATTACGCACATTTCTAAATTAAATGTATGTAAATATACATTTAAATTATATACATTTAAATCACAATGCTATCTTTTTCTTCATCTGTCATTTCATTATATTGCACATATTTCTAATAAATGAGATCCACATAAAACACAATATTTCAAATTTTTCTAATTTGCACTGCTATAAGATTTTAGGTTATGCGTATGAACATGATTCTTGAATTAGCTGGCTGCACAACAACACGTGTAGATTTCTAAATGCTACCTGAGCCCTGAGCGCATACATCACTATGATTGGTGGAGACAGCCAGCTGGGTGAATGACTGATGGTGCGTTGGCCTGTCCAGAGGAGTGAAGCGATAAACGGATTTCATGGGCAAGAAGAACAGGCGTGGAACGTTCTCAAGATTATCTGTGCTCTCGCTCAGCTTTGCAGATAGCTTTGCAAGATCCTCAGGGACTTGTCCTGTATTTTCTGTTTCCAGCTGACTGATGGACAGAGACTGAGCTGAACACACACATAGAGTCTCTGAAAAGGTGAACATTTTCTGAGAAACCAATTTTCAGTGGACTGTCGGGCTAGGAATGGATATTCAGTAACGGACCAATGATATACCTAATAAAGTTGCAACACTGTATACGCGTGTCTATATACTCTATACAAGTGTTAAATACACTGAAATACTAGCAGATTAAGTATACTGCACCAATCTAGTGATAAACTGGTAATCTAATAAAATGGTAATTCAATGTATGCCAACATTGGACAGGTATTGGACTTGAGGGTAGAGCAAGGTGCATAGCACATAATGATGGATAAACATGTTCAGATAATTGGTCTTAGCATATACTTTCAATTCAATTCAAATAAATGTAAATTTTATAGCACTTTTAACAATGGACACTGTGACAAAGCAGCCTTCAAGAAAACTATATAAAAACTCAGGTTATAAATTTTAAACTTATGAATCTATAAATTTATATTTAGCCCTAATGATCAAGCCAGTGATGATGGTGGCAAAGAAAAACTCCCTGAGACAACATGAGGAAGAAACCTTGAGAGGAACCAGACTCTCAAGGTTTTGAACGCATTGACACTGGATGGTGCGATTACGAATTACTCACTTCTCTTTCTGTGTTTTGTATGGTCAAAAAAGTACAACAGCGTAGCACAAAAAAAAAAAAAAGTCTATTTTGTTGTAGTTTTCAACTGATTCGCTGATGTCGACTTGTGTGCAAGACTGGTTTTAAGCAGATATTCAGCCTGATCATATGAGGCCATCCTCAACAGGAGCGAGCAGTTTCTAAGTGATGATAACGCCAAAGAAATGTAGGACATCAGGCAGAACCAGAAATCAGAAGGGGTCAGGATCACTGGTATCGTAGCAGTACCGTGTGCATCATATACTGTGATATTCAAAATGCACAAATTTAGAGTCGTGGACACTTCAAAAAATTTGCACTTAAACTGTCTTCCATTCAGGAGGTATCTGACTATGTAGACTCCATTTCTGGTCAGCATTTGCTTGCTTATGAGATTAAGCCTTACCAATTTGATAGATAACAAAAAAAAAAAAAAACTGCCTGCTAATAGACTTTAATCTATTCGCTATTTAAGGCTACATTGCATTTGCTTCTTGGCAACAACAGTCCCGATGTCATTCCCATAGTTAAACGTAGTTAAAATTAACTGGCTAATGTGATGTGCCGGACAGTTGGCAGTCATTTATATTTATGGCATTTGGCAGATATAGGATATATTATGGTGAGGCCGGAAAATGACCTCCATATGTGTGTAAATGCCCATGTTTTTGGAACTGGATGTTCGACAAGGACATACATCTGTCATGGCCAATACCCACACGATTTTATACATATAATGTATGTTTTAATTTAAACTGTGTTTATTAAAGCAAACCAAAGTCACGTGTACAGTTAAGTTACAGTTAAGTGCTAAGTTAAAATGCATGAAGATCTCATTTTATTTAGTTTAAATCCCCTGTGATAATATCATTAACGGTGCTTAATGATGTATGGCAATTATATTAAAATGCAATTTTTTTGACATAGGCTTAATGACAGATGAAACTCTGCCTTAGAATACATAAGGACATAATATAATACACATTATAAGTTAAAAGATATGGTTATTCAAAATTTCAAGATTAAATGCAACTTCATTACAGAGACATAGTCTCCTGCAAACAACTGGTACATCCCTAATCAAACTTCTTTTTTCATCCTTAGCACACAAACACACTGCATTAATATCCTTTATACAAACTGCAATGTTTATTCTACTTGAAGTGACTCTTTATCCTGCATAAGCTTGCAGGCTTGTGCCAAGCTAGAATACATTATCATCATTACAGCAATTGCAGCATACTTAACACAGAGATACTGGAATTAAAATAACATTAACAAAACACCACAAGCAAGACTTGTAATATCTCAAGGGATAATGCATTATTTAAAATGACAATGATGAGAAAATGCCCTTAAAATCCACTTTGCAAGCCAAAATGATCATCATTATTATTTCTATCCGGTGTCAGCAAGAAGAGGAACGGATTCCATTTTGAGTCTGGCTCCTTTCAAGGTTTCCTCTTGATGTCATCTCAAGGAATTTTTCCTTACCACTGTCGCCTCTGGCTAGCTCATTAGGGATCTAAATCTGTATTCAGATTTCTGTAAAGCTGCTTTGGGACAATGTCTATTGTTAAAAGTGCTATACAAAAATATATATATTTTCATTTCATTAAAATGTATCATTTGCTGTTTTGCAAATGCTTCCGTCCCAAAATAAACTAGGAGAGATTTATATGCATGGTTAAGACGTTACAATGTAACTGCTATGAATGATGATCCTAATTTTGCATTTTATCTATATTGTTTTTTCCCCATCTGTCACTGATGTTTCAATGCATTAATTCTTGTTTCTCTCCCTGTCTAGTCTCTCTCCATTCTAATTTATTATGATTTTACGATCGAACTTTATGTGATCTTTATGCATTTGTATCATGATTTTACCTCTCTTCATGGTAACTATGTTTCTTAACAACTCTTCATCTCAGCCCTTAACGGAAAATATGAGCAAGGTAGTATGATGTGGCCCGAGTTACCCTTCTCTCACTATTTTCCAATACAGTCATGTCCTGTAGTGCCTTGTTCCTTTTACACCACAGTGAACTGTATTTCACAGTTCTTTTATTTATTAAAGAACAAACCTTTGTACTTCTTATCCATTCATAGATACATTTCATCTTGTGGAACAATTTAGTTCACAGCTATAGATATTCATTCCTTCACCAGCCTCTCGATTGTTATTAAGACGATAATTAAGACGCTTGCAGTTTTTCCCTGTCCTGAAGACATTCCTGTCCAGCTTTTCCTCTAACTGTTTAACATAATAATTTACTATAAATTATTGTAATTATGAAATAGGTAAATATGATTGACCATGGCATTACCAAGGTTTGATTATGGTACTAGTGTGACCTGCTGTGTTAGAAGAAAAAAATTAATTAAAAAAAAAAAACAATTATTCTGTTATTATGGTCCCTATAATTTTCCATGCGGCTTATATCTGCACTGGCTCTCTTAGATTTTGACGTCTCTCTCAGATTCCACATTACACACATGCACACTCACACCCACACAGTCTCTTGGAAGCTGGCAGCTTTTCTGTTGACCCCCCCTTCTATGTTGCAGTGTGCTCTGACAGCACTATGTCCCTCTGGGGAGGTTTGGCATTTATACACCACACAGCCCACACCACCGTCACTTTGATAATCTCAACAAAAAAAGCTGACATGCCAGGGCTGGAGACAGATGTCCGCAGTGCCACTTAACCAAATCCCAGCCTGGCAGCACACATCTGCGGCAACTCGCTCCACCTCACCAGCCTCTGAGTGTGTGATCAGAATGAAGCATTTAACACATGGTAATTACTTTTATCCTAGGAGCCTGTCCAGATAGGAGCAGCCATTAATCAAAGCTGCAGTGAAAAGGTGCAGGGTACTACTTAAACATTCATCCAGCGTTACACTGACTCAGTGTGGATTTGATCATCTCTCTCTCTCTCTCTCTCTCTCTCTCTCTCTCTCTCTATCTATCTATCTATCTATCTATCTATCTATCTATCTAT
>JAOVYU010000021.1:5842180-5852582 GCA_025674565.1 Synodontis membranacea | reverse complement strand
ATTATTATAACAGCAAAGGGGGACTAAATCTGCTAAAGGCGGACTAAATCTTGTTCAACAAGCATGTAGGTTTGATTGTCCAGGTGTTCCACGTGCTTTTGACTTTAAAGTGTACGCATATACCTGATTTCAGACATGAACTACTTTTATGCCATGATTGTTGTTTATGGGCTATAATGAAATGGATGGAAGCTTGACAGATTCGGTTTATGACAGTCTAAATTAGAGCTGCCAAATTATATGCGATGCACATGTGCCTGTGCCTTCTCTACACTGTAGAGAAGACAGTTTTAAATGGTTTAAATGTTAGGCTTCAATGATTTAAATGTTAATCAAAAAAAAATTGGGAAATTTATCCAACGGGACAAAAATCACTGATTTAATCAGTGATTATTTCAACCCTGATACATGAGTGGACAGCAAGTCATTTGAGTCAAGAGCGATGACGAGGTTCCTGTTCGTCAAATGCCAGGACAGATATTTATCCCAAATTATTAGTACATCTAATTAAAGATTAGAGAGTCTGATGTCAGTGATGCCCATAATCAGAGTTATTACTCATTTTCCATCACAAACTTATATTCTTTGATAAAGTATCACTAATGTTACTTTTCAATAAATAGATTAGATGGCAAACGTTAGAAGGTAGTTTAGCTTGCTATAGCCTGTCATCCCAGAACAGCAGACATGACCACAGAGTTATCAAGGACTGCAATTATAATGAATTCGTATAATCTATACGGATCAGTCTGTAGGTTATGAATGGAGGCTGGTATAAAGGCAGACTTTGTTTCCATGGTCACACAGTGTATTTGTTTCTTGTTTATCCCATTTATTTATCACATGAAAATCTAATAATAGCAGTGGCTTGATGTGATGCTGATGAGAATAAAAGCTTCAAAAGCAATTTTCTTTTTTGGCGGTAACCTGATTTTAATATACTATAATTTTACTTGGAACAAAAGAGAAAACATGATTTTCAGAACTATAGATAATAGACAATATCAGAATTGCTCCAGGCTTTCCCCAGGCTTGTATAACCATTTGAAATTTTGGACAATAAAAGACTTTTTACTGTTCTGCTTCTCCCAAGTTGGCTGCCAATTGTTAAGTACAATGGTGGATCCATAAAGGTATTGGCAGCCATCGTTCTACAGGATGAGATGCACCCTGTCGTTCAAACACTCTTTCTTGGTAAGGTTCTCATTAAGCATGACAATATGCCATACGTCCCGCTTTAACTATTTAAGGAAAGTTCTGGAGCACCGGAACAGCGCTCACCCCATGAAAATCATTTTTCATTGTGCTCTGAGCTTCATTTTTTACTATCCGTATATTTTTTTTATTTACTTAAGTACACTGCAGTTGCTCCCTAACAAGGCTACTTAAATCTTTCCACAACCTAATCCTGCTACCCCTATGTGACATAATTAAGATGATCATCAGTGATCAGCTTACCTGTGCCTGCTGATTCTCTCTGCCCCACATTCTAACCTCCTGAGATACACACTACGTATGCTTGTTTTTTTTTTTTCTATTCAAAAGAAGAGGTGGATCCAGAATATTTTGACTGGGGTGGTTCAGAGAACTAGGGTGGGGTGTCCGAGGCAAAGTAAGAAACCAGGAATCCTAAGCCGGTTTTAGCCAATGCAATTTCAGCAGTCATTTTTGTCCCACTGTATGAGATCCCAGTACAATCGTGTCTGAATTCTATAATATACTGTTCAATAATATAATGAAGATCCTCCAATTAAAGAAAAGTACTATGTTCTGCTCATGTACATCATCAAACAGTGTGATTCAAGCTTGTGCAGAAAACGGGATTGCAGAAACGTTCTTCAACGTGAGCCAGATGAATGCACAGCTATTTATTTAAATAAAAGAGACTTAATTATCAGAACTTTGACCACAAAGGCAGTAAATCAGCCACCCATGACTTATTTGGTATAAGATGACAGACCACTAAACTCATGACCAAATAACTCTCATATGATGTGCAATTTTTTTTTTCTGTGAAAGCAAAATCATACTGAAAATCAGACAGTGTATATATGGCTTTACTGTACCTTTTCTTTCATCTGTGCCATTATCTATGCGCATTTCAATATTTTTTTATTTATATTTTATATTTCTTTTTCAATTTTTTTTTTTTTTGGAAACAATAGTTTTAATTATTTAATAATTTCCAGGACTGGCTATATCTTACCATAAACATGCAGAACAACCTATAATATACCAGAAAATCATAAATGCCAAACTATGGAATTATCTGGCTGCTTATTCATTGCTAGAATTACAGTACAAGGTTTCAGTGTTAGAGTCCTCCGTAAAACACATTAATGCATAGAGTTGATCTGCCTGTGTACCAGATATGTTTAATTTACTGATTTTTAATTTATATGATATACTGTACTATCTTGAAAAAAAAAAAAAAAAAAAAAAACCTTAAAGTTATATCCTTACACTGACATACCACCAACTTGCACATTACAGGATGACTTCATTTACTCAGAAAGGCCCAATCGAACATCATACAGCAACCAGATACTAACATGAACACAAAGGCCTCAATATAAAAACTCCGTGTTTCAGCAGATTCACAGACTTTCTGAAACACAGTCCCTGTGACGAGAGTGGCTTATAGCAGATCTTGCCTCCACTTTTGTACTTTGTCAGTCATCTGATTAGATTGACAATTTATTTCAGTTAATATTAATATGACATATTGCAGCCTAATTATTTTTACAGATCTTCTTGTAGCTATGGGTGTTCGCTTAACGTTGATGCTGAATAATAAAGCCCTTGAGATGGTTTGTACTCAACTGATCAGCCTATAATATTTAACTTGAAACTGGATTGAACAGTCAGTTTAATATGACAACCCTCAGACATGCTTGACCATTGCCTCTTCAAGTTCATCTATGCTTTACAACACTCCTATATGGTTTATTCGCTATTTTAAACAGGGAGAAGGCATCCTCTTGGCTTATTATGGAACCTAAACGAGGTCCTCCATTCAGAGGACAAATCATCATTCATCATGATTTACTATTTGATCTGTCATTTCACACCAAATAGAATTAACTGTTAAATGGATGCTGAATGAATGGTTTGATGAAAAATACCTACTAATCCTTTATATTTGTACATGAAGATCCTGCTCACTGGGATGTACTTTTGCATTCGCACTTGTTTATTTATTTATTTATTTATTTTTTACTTTTTATGTGAGTTTGGTGCTGAGTACCCGATGGAGAGCTCTGTCTCCCACGGAGCTCCAGCTGGGTGCCATTGTTCTTAGAAGAGAGTGTCTTGGCTCCCTGCTGCTTCTCCAACTCCCCTGCTCAGACAGACAAACAGACAGAGAAAGAGAGAAAGAGAGAAAGAGAGAGCGAGAGAGAAATGTGTACGAATCTAACCATCACATTTCATACAGTCATACATCAAAAACAACCCTTCCAGTTAACTCCATGCTCTGAGCTTGGACAAAAGCTGTATGCCTTCTTAAGTAGTGCAAACCGCCCACTTTGCCACTTTTCTGCTCACTTTTCTGCATACTAAAGGAATCCTAACGAGGTCTGCGCTTTTGCACACCGCAGTACTCTTCTCATCGCTGCAGCATACACAGCTTTTTCCTCCCCAAGTGTACTAGCAGGTAACAGGTATAACAACACCACAGCAGATAATGATAAACAGCTTTAAAAAAAAAAAAAAAAAAAAGAGCAAGACCACAGACCACACAAACCTTTGTCTGAGGCTTCAACTCAAACAAATCGCACACACCGACAACTTTATATAGAAAAAAAAAACATTGAGGTTTTGTTAAACTTCACATTCCTGTATTTACCCATTTGCCCATGTTTTGGGGGCTCAAATCCACTGTTTAATTTAACTGCTGTGGAAAGGAATTAACACAACAGGACACACTGATATGAGACTATAATCCAAAATGGGGTACTATGATACTGTTAGTACCCTGAATTTGATATTCCTTATACCAGATTGATTTGTGATTAAATATTTTGTGATTTTTAGTGATAACCCAGCTTGTCATGTTACCCAGGACCAAGAGATCAGGTCTCCTTACAGAATGCTTCGCCTTATTATGCAATTTTTCTTTGTTAGAGACCAGCATGCTTTCTTAATCCATTTATTGTTATATTATATATTATAATATATTATATATTATATTATATATTATATTATTATGGATTATATGGAGTGTCTGCCATGCAAGTCCCTGTGAATGAGCTGTTACTATAGAAACAATAATGTATTAGAATGAGCACAATAATATAAACCTATGATTTGAATTAAAACCAGAACTACCGTCAGGGTCATGCTGTTATTGAAAATAACACCCACACCCTCCGATCTCAGAAGTCATCAGTGTTGGGATATATTATGCAAAACTGCACACATGAATTTGGATGATCCTTAAGACGTCAGATAATCAGGAGTCGGAAAGAGAACAAAACATAACACCTAACAATGGAACGCTAAATAGGTGCTCAATAAATGTTAACAAGGCTGTGTTTTATAATTCCAAGTTTCCAAGGTTAGCTGCACATGTTTTAAATAGAAATGTGACAGCTCCCTAAACATAGGACAATCAAGAGGTTTATTCAAAATAAAGACAAATGTTCAGCTCACCAGGATAAAACGATGAGGTACACATTGCTTTCCTAAAAGGTTCTTAAAAACGGGCAGGTACACGCACGCACACACGCACACACACTCTCGCGCAGGCAAAAAATAATAATTCCCCATGGGTCTGTGCTCTATGGATGTGCGGAACAAAGGCCAGCATCAGAAAGAGACTCACTTTAAAAGAGACTCACTTTAAGAGTCTCACACTTTCTCTAACACATTCTCCTTTTTTCACAAACACACACACACACACACTCTTCTCTGGCCCCCTTGAACTATGTAGTTACTTCCAGTTCCTTTCTTTGCATCTCCCCTCTCTGTTTTAGTCTTTTGAAATGTGCTTAAAAGTCTGACGGCAGTGCAGCTGAGAAAGTGAATAAATGCATCATCAAAACATCCTGAGCTTCTCTAAGGACAGAGGTGAGCCGAACGGGAGAACACACCAGGGCTCTGCTCAGGTTCACCTGATAAAAACTACAACAACAACGAAAAAGGAACAATTCCTATTTTACCAAGTACAAAATCTAAACTGAAAACATACGCATTGTTATATTGCTCTAAAGTGAAACATTAATATGAATCCTCTGTTCCGAGCAGAGGAATAGATTTTAATTAGTCTATTATTCATACAGTACTGTACCTCCAAATTCCCAAATATCTGTGTTGCGAAATGTCTTGCATGCTTTCGTTCAATATGTTAACTTAAACACGCTGTGCAGCTGCAGTGCTTTATCTTATTATTGACTATTCACGGTATTGTTTGTGAAATAGGATACACTTAGCTCATGCACATTAAACATAATCAATACAACAATATGAAAATATAGCATGGCCAGCAACCAAGATATGCAATAATGGCACTAACGACAAGAAATGTATGACCCCTATGGAATTATACCCTATTTTCCAGGAAGAATGCACAGCTCTTCCATTATCAAAACAGAGGAACCCTATTATTCATCCACCAGCAATTCTTTCATCCAGAGTGTAATTCATTATCGGGTTTGAAGAATTTGTTGTCAAAATTTTCAAGGCACTTCAACGAGCATGGCCAAGTACTAAGGAATTTATTGCTTTGTAGCTGCTTCCTTTGTTAATAATACCGTCGTTTAAACTCTTTTAGACAATAACTCACCAAACAAGACCTACAGATGCCCACCAATCATCTGTTTATCATATCATTCATTAAATTTAATAAACATATATACACTGTATATCACTCCACATTTGCTACTTCAGTGGTCTTGCCAGTGTTCCTTTGTGCATTACTGAGCCATTATTCTCAGTACTGTATATCCGGTTTCTATTCTTGACCTTCTGCATTAGCTGTCTGTACATTAGTCTTTGTGCCCATGTTTTGGACTCTGCCGGTTTGACAACACTTTGGATTTGTTCAAAGAATTGCTTGCATTTGGATCCAAGCATCTCCGCTCACACTGTGACACTGGATATACGAGCTAACGTATCAACAACGACATAAAAAAAAAAAAATGCAGCCACTCTCCCTCTACTGCAAAACATTATTAACTGTCAAATGGCTGAATCCAAAACAACCTTCACTAAAATATCTTTCACTAAATAGGATCATGGTGGCATTATTTATATTCTCAATAGTTGTTATTCGTTGGTCCAGATATCCAGAACACGTGGTATATCTTCAGGGTCAAAAGTAAATGCTGTCCGCAATCCATAGCACAGCATTTTTGTTTCAGTTCCTGTAACCAGGAATTTTCACTTCCCATATCACCAAAATGCAAATTCAAAATCATAGGAATACTCAAAGTGGAGCACTCAAGCATCTAAATGAGCAACAATTTAGCTAACTAACTAACTAACTAACAAAATAAAATCAAACAAATAAGTAGAGTGCTAACTATATTATTAGCTCAGTGGTATTCTTAACCCCTGACCCACCGGAAATATCATGAGGATGTTTTTGATGGAGACTACAGAACCGTTTCTAGTTAAGGTTTTAAATGCTGTAAACTATACGTTAGTGAGCCATAGAACTGAATTTCAGGCAGATTCCCACATAACTGTAAGCCAAGCCCACTCAGATGCCTTCTTTCTTATTTAACGGTGAAATGTTAATTTTTGTGGACCTACTTTCCAGCCGGATTATCGGAAAAGGCGTGCGCACACACACACACACACGCAATTTCAGTAGTCATTAGTAATCTGGATTAGGGGCAATTTCAGTATGCACTTAAGCAGTATGAGCCTTATTTGTCACACTTGCTGCCTACAACCAGTCAGAAAGCAGCAGGTGTGATAAATCCCACCCTTGTCTGGTCTCTGCAGTAATTTAAGGTTTCCATGTGATTACTGATTCCTGATTGCATGGTGGCTCTGCTCTTTCTGCATCGCTACTCACAAATATTCACACGCTCCCCAAAAAAATTTCACTGAAATTTACACTCACATTCAATACGTATCTGCTCCATTTCTGTCACCTCAGCAATGGACTCCTTCAGGTCCTCCACAAACTTAAGCAGCTCCTCTGAGCTTTGAGCGCAGAAATTCAAGATCTGCTTCTTATCTGAGCCGGAGACCGGAGATACGATGGTTATCGCATGGGGATAGTCTAAAGGAAAGACAAGAAGGAATCAATTAATAACAGAATCTTTATTCTAGAGCTGGTTTCCAATTATTATAAGACTTAAAAATCAACCTCGTGTAATTTATAGGATTTCTACTGAGTGAGGTAGAACTTGTTGGATTTCAATGGGTAATACACCTCCTCCTTCCCATTTCGGCTATTCCCAACTAGGGGTCGCCACAGGAGATCTTTTTTGTCCGCACGTCCGATTTGGCAGAGTTTTTATGCTGGGTGCCCTTCCTGACACAACCCTCCCCATTTATCCGGGCTTGGGACCAGCACGCAGGCATACACCAGAGTGTGCACCCCATTGTGGCTGGGTCTTTGTACAGCACCTGGCCTTCTCTGGATGTCTGCCATCCAAGTACTAACCAGGCCCACCCTTGCTTAGCTTCCGAGAACAAGTGAGATCGGGCACCCCCAGGGCAGTACTCATTGGGTAATACACATTGATCAATAAAATATTTGTAAGATTATATGATATAGTGGTAATATTGAGACTGTACTGAGAATATGAAGTGTTTCAGCATGCCTAATATGGAAAAGAGAGAGAGAGGGAGAGAGAGAAAGAGAGAGAGCTGATAAAACTGCACATACAGCTAAGTATGCAGGCTAGCTCCTGAAGGGACATGGGAAAGCTCGCAACCAACTTTGCGAGATATCACAAAACATCACAGATTTTCATTCTGGTCAGTGCACTTCTGGGTCAGCTCGGCAATAAGGAAACTACAACACTGGAGTGCTAACACCCGTGGGAGAACTTCACAGAATAGAACTTGGCAGTAAGCAGGGTATTCTATAACATGACATTTAGGCCGTATATCAAGAAAGCCGGTGTTGTGCATGAACGTGTTAAATGAGCGCCGTTCATTGAACATGCTCATATTTTTGATGAACAGGGAACTTAACCAAACCATTTGCAACTAATGAATGAGAACGTGAGCGTTGTTCACTTTCGCTAGTTTAACAAGAGATTTCGCAAGAATCAACACTGCTGAAGCCAGTTCCTATGAGCATCTGAAGTTTCATGAACAAATCAGTACAGATTCCAGTGGGGGGGGGGGGGGGGGGGGGATCACATCTTTCATCCAGCATCAGCCTGTAATGTATTTTATGTTTTTGAACAGCTTCATAATTTGGTTCATGCAGGCTTAATAACATTCCCATTGCATTTACGCTACACATTTACTTCTTTTTCTTTGTCTTAATACTTTATTCTTGCCCAGAATTAGCTGGGATTGGCTCCAGTACTTCCGCGACCATCAGTAGATACAGTAAGCAGAATACACAACGAATGAATACTTTACAACATCTCTTTAAACTTGCGCAAGATTTTTATGTGTATTTGTGAAAAAAAAGTAGTTTATGTATAAGGTAAATGTAGTATGCTTGAGAGCTCTTTTTTGTTTAAGGTAAAAGTAGTAGTTAAAAAAAAAAAAAAAAAAAGCTAAAAACTGTTGTTTTGTGAGATCTCACAAAAGTACTTTTTTTTTTTTGTTAGATCGCACAAATGTTTTGTAAGTTCTTGCAAAGTTTTGTGATATCTCGCAAAACTGTAAATCCCCCCCCCCCATGTCCAGCAGCTTTATGGGTAAAAAAAAAAAAAAAAAATACTAATAATAATTTGATTGTATGTGTTTACATGCTTACTTCTTTCCTTCTACCATTTTGATTTCATTAACTCTAGTTAATAGCAAAAACAAACAATATTAATAATATTAAAATCCAGGTCTCACATTCATTCTCAAACAGGTGGAACTGCATCCCCAGGAGGCCCATGGCTTTGCAGAACGTGTAGGCAGCCGAGCTCTTCTTCTTTGGACACAGTTTCAAAATCTATTGAACAAAACAGAAAAACAATTGACAAATAGCAAATGAAAGACATGAAACAAAGCAAAGGGAACAGTTGTAATGTATGCTGCTAAACTCTCCATGGATTAGAGCTTTGACTTTTAATGTAATCGTTTAAGCCTTATGTTTTTTTGGGGGGGTTGCACTGTTTTTTGCATTGCATTCCTAGAAAAAAAAATTAATACTTACTGTATATTTTAGATTTTTATTTCAGTTATCAGAAATAACTGATTTATAAACTGAATTATAATTACTATTATAATCTTATTTAGGCCTCACAGTTCAAGGATTTAGTTACTGGTTGAGTTTTTGTGCATGCAGGTGTGTCTCTATATACAGTAGGTTTTCTCCAGGTTCTCCAGTTTCCTCTTATCACCCCAAATCGTGTTGATTGATGGATTAGCTACACTCAATTGCTTCTAGGTGTGTGTTCATTATGTCCTGTGATGGATCCAGGGATTACTGTATTCCTGCCTCCCACGATAGACTCCTGATCCACAGTAACCTCGACCCAGATAAAGCGTTTGATGAAAAAAAAAAAATCCGAATGAATGTAATATTCTTGAGAATGCAAAAAAAATATTACAACAAAGAAACCTTTTGTATCTGTATCCCAATGAAACATGGTGAAGCCCTTGGTCAATCATAATGATCTCTCTACTTTGTCAACCAGAACATAAAATTGTAAATGCTTTCACTGCCCTCATTCTCAGCACCCAAAAATTCAGACCGAAGGTTAATCTAATATATATATTTTTTTAGATTGCTGAATTACTGGGCAAAGCCCAAGATAGATAAAAACCTGTAAAAGATACTGCAGTGGTTGGAGCTCATTTTCATGGCAGGCCACCAAGTCAGAATATTATAAAAAATAAATAAATAAATAAATAAAAACATTGCTTTACAGAACTGAACTGTGTAGAGGATTATTATAAACAACTTGAAATGAAGTGCCATGAAGTGTATGAGAGTGTGACAGAAAAAAAGGACAAACTGAACAGGAAAAGAATCTATGCTCTGCTTAGTGTAACTCCCACAAGCCAAATCACACAACTGTAATATTAAACCTATACATCATTCTGACACAGATGTCCAGTACTGCTCAGCCTCTATGTACAAGAGCAATGACCAATTCCTGAATGTCAAATTGTTCGCAATTAAATCTCTTGACTATCCACCATGAGAATGACATCACTGGAGAGTCTTACATGTAATTGACTAACACCTGTATAGAGTTTGGGGATTTTATTTTATTTTTTTTCCTGTTTCATATCTCACAACCTTTATAACCTCTATTCTGAA
>JAOVYU010000021.1:5801115-5817675 GCA_025674565.1 Synodontis membranacea | reverse complement strand
TACTAACCAGGCCCGCCCCTGCTTAGCTTCCGAGAACAGGCGAGATCGGGCACCCCCAGAGCAGCATGGCTGTACAGCATGCAGCCCACTGGATAGTCCAAAAAAAATGATGAAAAGAACGTTACAGATCACGTGAAATTACAGATTTTACAGAAACGTTACAGATCTCCAGTTCCAGTTTCACAGATGCTTTGTGGAAATAAGTCACTCAACATGATGCTGCTGCTCCATTCGTCCCCTGATGTGTCCAGGTGTTTATAAGCTGCTGTGCAGTTAATTGTCCAAATAGTACTACCGAGACTGTATTTTGTTCTTATGTACACGTATCTGAAACAGTGCCTATCCCTGTTATAAATATAAACTGTGTTTTCTGGCTGATGGTTGTATGGTCAGTTTTCATGCTGTATCAGGTGCGTCACCTGTTTCCTAGGGCTCCGCTAACTTAGTGTTGGGTTTGGAGGTGATGAAGGAATTCGGTGTGACAGGGCAGCAGTGTGTGTGTGTTTGTGTGTGTGTGTGTGTGTGTGTGTGTGTGTGTGTGTGTATGCGGTCACACCTGAATGCTTCAATGAGTCGCTCCACTTTCTGGGCCTCTCCCTGAACACGGATGTGAGCCTGGAACTTTCTCAGAGCCTCGTCCAGTTCCATCCCAGAGAAATCCATTTCATCTACCACACAACTACAGAGCAGAAAGACAGAAAGATCCTGAAAGAGGGACTGAAGCAAAGAGTTAAAGACAAAAGCAGTACAGTTATAGTGTCAAGCGGAGAAGGATAGTTCCTTTTGATGAGCCTGTTCCTCTTTGGCTTCTCCCTAATACTTTGGGTTCTTCGGGAGTTGCCACTTTCTGCTTTCTCATTAGGGATGACAGAGGCTGTTGTTAAAAGCGCTATATAAATAAATTGAAACTGAAATTGAAAGGTGAGCAAAAGGCCTCCCACACTGCTACCTTTGAATATTAAGAGGGAACAAGTGAGGAGAAAATCAAGGGAAATTGAGGACAGCAGGCAAGGTAACTCTCCAAAAGTTTTCTACAAAATTATTGCCATTCCTGGGACAGAGAGAGAGAGAGAGAGAGAGAGAGAGAGAGAGAGAGAGAGAGAGAGAGAGAGAGAATCAAAAGGAATCATCATGGATTCTATCATATCCAAAGGGTTACAGTTCCCCATTCATGGCTAATCTTATCAATAGTATGGTTATTACAGGTCTACAAACTGAATTTTTATGCTTCTCCATAACTCCATAGTCATTGTTTTATTTAAAATTCAGTGTGCTGCAGTACAGAGCCAAAATAACACAACTATACAACTGTACACTTGTTTATGCACTGAAGGGGATTTACCACTTCTGAGAGATGATTTGTTGCTAATGTCACTTTTCTGTTAGTTTAAAAAAAAATAATGCTATGAATTTGCAGAGTATCATTCAGTGGTGAGAAACATACTTCAACTAACTTTGGAGGCCATATTCTGAATACACACACCCACACACCCACACACCCCACAAGCCCACACACACACACACAAAAGCACGCGCACACACACACACACACACACACACACACCCACACACACACACACCAATCAGCCTTAGCATTAAAAACACCTGCTTAATGTTGTATACTGTAGGTTCCCCTTCTGCCACCAGCTCTGACCCCATTGAGACATGGACTCCACAAGACCTCGGAAGCTGTGTTTTGGTATCTGGCACCAAGACATTAGCAGCAGATCCATCAAGTCCTGTAAACTGCAAGGTGGGGCCTCCATAGATTGGACCCACCATAACCCTATGCTTGTTCTGATTGAGATCTGGGGAGTTTGGAGGCCAGGTCAACACCTTCAACACCACTTTCAACACCATTTGTCATGGTCCTCAAACCATTCCTGAACAATCTTTGCAGTGTGGCATGGCACATTATCCTACTGAAAGAGGCCACTGCCATTAGTGAATACCACTGCCATGAAGGGGTGTACCTGGTCTGCAACAATGTTTAGGTAAAGGTAGGTGGTATGTGTCAAAATATCATCCACATGAATGCCAGGACCCAAGTTCCCCAGCAGAACATTACCCAGAGCACCACACTGCCTCTGCTTGCTTGCCTTTTTCCCATAGTGCATCCTGGTGCCATTCAATTCCCATGTAAGCAACACCCACACATCCTGCCATCCATATTATGTAAAAGAAATTGTGATACATCAAACCAGACCACCTTCTTCCATTGTTCCTTGGACAAGTTCTGATTCTCATGTGCCTATAGGTGCTTCTGGCAGTGTACAGGGGTCAGCATGGGTACTCTAACCAGTCTGTAGCTATGCAGCCCCATATGCCCCAAGCTACAATACAACACATTGTGTGTCTTGACACCTTTCTTTCATAGCCAGCACTAACCTTTTCAGCGGTTTGAGCTACGGTAGCTTTTCTGTGGGGTCAGCCCAAATGTGCTAGCCTTCAGTCTGCATGCATATCGGTGAGCCTTGGGCATCCCTGTCACCAGAAATTATTGTAGGTACTAACGACTGCATAATGGGAACACCCCGCAAGACCTGTTGTTGTGGAGACGCTCCGACCTAGTCATGTAGATATCACAAATTGGCCCTTACCAAAGTCGGTCAAATCCTTACGCTTGCCCAATTTTCCAGTTTAACAAACGTGGTGGTAAAAACACTCAGTCCACCTGAAGAGATCTAAAACATTGCTATTAATGTGTTAATTTCTCACACAGTGAATTTCTGGCTTTGATCAAGTTGCCGGATAGTTACATGCTGTATTAAAACAGACATTAGCCTAATCAGTTCAGCTTGTAATCAGATACCAGCTGTCGAAATGTCCTTGATGCTCCACAGACAGAATACAGAATACTTACACATATTTTTTCCCTTTTTACTTACTACTGCGAAAAACGTATGATTAAGGAATCCTATAGCTTTATTTTTTTTTTAATTAAATATATAAAAGATATCAAAATGTCACCATGTGAAGCGTTTTCTCACACCATATGTGTGTATGTGTGTAGACGAATCAAAATATGTTGAGAACAGTGTCCAAGAGTACACAGTGTTCCAGATGGAGCGCTGTTTGCTGTGATGTGAATGTGAATGATGTGACAGAGAGATCTGGCCACACTTTCCTTTATAACAGAGCAGACTGACAGACTGACTCAGCATACGTGCACACAGAAATGTGTTGCACAGACCAAAGGTGTGTCCGAAACAGAAGGCAGCTGCCTTGATGCTTTGGCGCTTATGCTGTCTGATGAGTCACTGTCTTACAAGACAGTGCTCTAGGGCTACGAATGTACGTGTAAATAAAATACTTATGAATATTTCACAATATTTGCTGACATTGTATATGCTACAAAAAAATAATGGGCTAGAATATTTACATAACCGTGCAGCATAGAAGAGAAACTATTTCACAGCAAGTATTTCTCAAAGGAAATGAAAACCTAGTGTCAAAAAATTAATTATTACTTCCAGATACTTCACAATTTTTTTCAATTTCTGAAAAGGATATATATTGGGACAATATATGGGAATGAAAAGTGAATGTTATTTATGTATGTATCTATGCACAGTATGTATGTTTTTCTTTATACTTAATTTTTCACTGTGGTTATTATTATTATTATTATTATTATTATTATTATTATTATTATTATTTATACAAAGTGTTCACACAGAGCAATAATAATAAAAAATATTATTAAAAGCAATTTTTTCATAATAAAAAAAAAAACGCATTTTCAATTGAACTTGTCCTTTTTTTTATTTCAACACAAATGATCAGAATATTAAACACTACAAATTGCTCTCCTTTACATACACCATAGCTCTTTTATTTTAACTAACTTGACTTGCGAGCTCATCGCAGACCCTGGACAAAAAAGACGTGTGTGTGCGTCTCAGTGCTCGAGCGCACAAAAGCTTGTCTATAAGCTTGTTTCTTTGTGCTACACTCTTGAAGAACTTTGTGTGCGACTCACAGCACTTTGCTCTACTTTCCAATAAACACACTTGCTGATAACGTAGCGTGTCATAGTCAGGTCAGCCATCCTTTTTCCTATCTATTATTGATACTATTCAAAAGCCATACAAGCTGTATACGGACTTGAGATGATTGGGGGGTTTATATTAGTGACATAACGATAGTGATGGTGACATATTCCTGTATTTTCTGTTTTTAAACAATTTGCAATGTACTTTGCGTAACCTAGGCTGCTTTAAATCATAGGATGCTTTTGTATATGTTAAGCATGATACCTGTCTACCGCAACGGCACATAGTGCCCCATCCTTCAACGAACACATGAATCTTCATCCAACTATCATCACCCGGCTTATGTTCATGCGTGAAAATACTTGCTATGATTTGCGATGAAATCCATAAATGAACAACATTTGATTTTGTTACATGCTTTTACCATCACTGTTAGCTGTTATCACAGTAAATTGACGAGCCATCCCCAGGCACAGGCCTACTGCACTCTCGCACCTCATTTGCTGAGCATATTCATACACATCATTATATCATGATGGTTTATTCTACCATGACTCTCGCTGTCAGAAAGCTCCTACTGTATCTGCAGGTTGCTTTATCCTCTCTCTGGGCCTGCAGTGCACCAGTACCGCAAGTCTGTATCACACTAAGAGCCCTAAATAGCCATGTGCTGCTCCTCTGAGTGTAGCTGAAAAGCATATCACTGTGGCCAGATGGCAGGGAACACTTTACCCGATGGACTGAAACCAGGAAACACATGTATTATTTTCCCCCCTAGAAAAGTCTCATCTCCATATCAGTCACATCCCTATGATTTTAACACACCAAGGACTCCAGGAAAGTTCAGGATTCTTTCGAAAGACAGATAGAGACTCAATATATGTGCTTAGGGGGTCTTCTCTGTATGTTAGAGTCTCCTTGAAAAAAAAAAAAAAAAAAAAAGGGTTTAACTCCATGGAACATATACAAAAGTCGCTGAGGTCTTTTCAAATCTTGTATAATTTCTACTGAGGTAGGGCATGACCTGCAGAACATGCATGGTGACATGGACTCTCTGTGTGTGAGAGCAAGTACTTAAATCAGCTCACTCTGCAAACATGCTCTGTCGTACGAGAGTCCATACTATTTCAGTTCCTCCCTCTGTTCTTTTGTCTCATTGGTAACCTTAAGATATTGCTTCTGTATCTAATATTCCTCGCACAGCACGTATGTTCTGTCATTACCCATTTTTTCCAGAAAACAGGTTTAATGGCAGCACATGGGGGGGGGGAGTTGTATGTACAGACTTTCAGACAAAGTGGTACTTTGGGACCACGATCCCTCAGGACCCAAGAAATGAGATGTGGGAGGGTGTATTTATTACTTTCATGGAGGTGGGAGTGGGTTGAAGGCTTGAGGGGGTAACATGAGTCTGCATCTGATGCTCATGGCATATTTATTGCTTTTATTCATTTAGCGACAGGAACTGCCTTCTCCCCCGGACAGGGCCATGATGGATTAAATTATTATAAAACAGAAATCATTGTGGGCAGGTGCAAACGATAACAACACGAGGAGGAGGTAGGATTTGGTCAAACTTTCTGCATAAGCACGCTTTTTGATCAGAATTCCCTCGGAAGCACGTAGGAATGGGATTTTTTTTTTTTTTTAAAGATAAAAAAAACAAAAGCACTTCCACACACCTCTACTTTGAGATAAAGGTCAGGTGCACTGGACTGGTTTTAAAATCCTGCGCCATTCCACTCCCACACAATACTGAATTTGTACAGCATCCTCATCTCAAATCTCTCCTAAGCTTCTGGTAACATCCTGTGTTTATTCTTCAGCAATTTATCCCCTACAAACGGATCGTTTCACCGATCATAGCAAGTAAGCGAACCTAATGTAATGCGGATGTTCTTCCAGCCGCACAAAATTGTTAATCTTTTGTTTTATGCAATCCTGCTGGTTGAAAACAGATGTTGCCTGCCTATGCTCTCACTGCTAAGAGTAACAAGGCTCTGAGGAGGCTAATTATTAAACAACTGTCTCATATTAATAAGTAACCATTTTAAAAGATGATGAGAAAGACAGCTTTCTTTTTTTTTTTAAATCCTATTTAATTATTATTATTAGGCTATTTAGTTGCATTTCTCTTCGGTCTTTCTTTATTTTGCAACCCATGCTTGCACTGGCTAATAGACATCTCGCTCTCACCACCAAGTTTTCCAGATTAATCCTGCAGGATCAAACGCAAGGTCAAAACAGACACACACGCGCACGTATATAGACTCTGTGGCATACCGTCACAAACGCATACATGTTCAGATATTTACACACACACACACACACACACACACACACACACACACACACACAGAAGTGGCATATCATATTCTGTGCGCCTCTTACAGACTTTGAATGCAGGGACTCAGCTGCTGCTCGAGGAGATCTCATTAAAAGATGCCACCCTTCTCTAAAGCCACCAAGAGGGGGAAAAAAAACAAAGCTAAATGAACATCTCCAGTTCACACTCTCTCTCTCTCTCTCTCTCTCTCTCTCTCTCTCTCTCTCTCTCTCTCTCTCCTCTGTGCGTGTATATACACAGAAATACACACATTTTTTCTCCCTCTTTTATACTCTCTCGCTTCATTTCATCAAGCTTCCGTACTATTTCTGTTTTTACCCCGCTGTCCTGCTGCTTCCAAACCAGTATGGATTTCAGTTCTCAGACGGCTCTCTCCTCCACTCGCTCCCACCCTTCTATTTTCATATTTTTCCCACAAAATTGTCGTATTTTAACCACTCACTCCAGTACATCTCTGTTGAAAGGCTTCTTGCTGTTGCCGAGGAACTCGCCAATCATCTGACGGCTCAGGCCCTTCCTCTGCAGCAGGAAGTGTGCGACGCCTATGGGCGTGTCAGGGATGAATCCTCGTGAGATGAGAAACTGGAGGCCTTTATCTGGATTTCTGCTCAAGCAAAAAAAAAGAAAGAGAAACGTGCACTACACGATTATTGTAAATCGTACACAGCATTTCATATTCAGCATCACACTAACCCATACTGTATGCAGGCAACACTAATATACAGTAACACAGACAATATTGACTAATCTACAGTACATTGATGAATAGAATTAAAGTGATTGAGGACAAGCACAGGATATAATCTGCACATGCATTGCTATTTAGCTGCAACCAATTCATTAGCCAGATTAGGGACCATTTTAAAGGTACTTGCACGGTGGAAGTGGAGTGATTCCTGCAGAAAAACAACTCATTGCAGACAGACAGGCCTATTTAAAAGAGCATCTCATTTTTGGGCTTCATCTCCATTTAGTATAGTGTATTTGCTGTTGAACCTCTAGCTGTCATAACACATTTGCACTTTCTCAGAGCACGATTTCCAGCCATGACGAAGCACTTTTGCCTCATCTGACATTCTGTCTTAAAGCTGCAGTAGATAGGGATTTTTTAATTAAAAATAAATAAATAAATAAAACATAGTTATTGAGTCAGGTGGGAACAATAGTCTATATCATGATGTCCTTGAGTTGCTGCAAGTCAATCCTGATTTTATTTATTTATTTTTTTTTTTTTTACAGCTGCTTGTACAGTAGGTGTTTAGCTAGAAAATTCCCAGTAGACCATAGCGACCAAGGAATCTGTATGGTTCTGTATGTATTTTGGTGTTTCAAACTCTGTGATATCATGCAAAAGTGAGTGATCAGAGCAAATCCGCTCCCCTACCTTCTTATCAATAACCGAATGCAGGCTATGATTTCTAGGGATGGAATGTGTTTTGTATCCTCATACCGGATACAAGTTGAAGGATTTCGACATCTCTCCATCAGACATATACTCGCCTTGTATACAACAATCTCACTTTCCTTCTCTCTATTACATAAAATGCCCTTTTACAAGCTGAGACCTGCCAGAGGTGCAAGTTGATGGGCATGCACCGACAGTGGGTTTTTTTTGTTTGTTTTAGCCTGGTTGTAATTCAGTAAAAACAATGAGAGTTTGCATTATTTTTATTTTCCTCTATGTTCTTCTTATGCACATTTAAAGATTTTGATTTGTTTTCAGTTCAAATTTTGTAAAACTTTTGTAACAACATACCTTTTCTATTCGTTTCATTGTACTGTAGTCACTAAAATAGCTACCGATTAATAAACTGGGTCTTAAAGGTGGTAACAAACAAATGGTTGCTACTTTTAGCATGAATTGTGTTCTGAATGATTTTGGACAAAACACAGTTGACCCTTTGACAGTCATTCTTAAGGAGAGGTGCCCAGTACTATGTGCTACTAAGGCTGTTGTACATCTTCTTTATTGTTCCCCATTTCCTCATTTAATTTGCTAATTATGCTCGTCCACCTTTCCAGACGCTCCTGTTTTCTCACGCGCATCTTTCTAGTTTTCCTCTTCTGCCTCATCCCTGTCTCCACCTATCCACCCCCGCTTTCGCACTCATGTTTTATTCAGAACTAGCGCCTGGGAACATCTACATTTGAGACACACACACACACACGCACACACGGAAAGAGACACACACAGAAACTTCAGTGGAAGTTGGTTGGAATGCACTTTTCAACTTAAAACAAGTTGAAAAATCGTGTATCCAATTGTGGTGTAGTATTGCTCAATAAACACTCGCGTAGTCAAACTTAAAAATATTTTTCGTATACTACTGAAAAACACTTTTAGACATTTTCCCTAGGAAAAAAAAAGTTACCCTCGTCCAACACAAGTACATGTGTGTGTGCACCTTGTCTTCACCTGTCCTGGCTGTCTCTTTCCGTTTCTGCTGGGTCTGGGGAAATAAAATATCTCTGTTCTTCTTGTACACTGTCTGAGAATATAAACTAGATAACAAGACTCTGCATAACATCCTGGTAGTTGTTTTTCTCCCTAGACATCTTCTATCTGTGGACTCAGAACCAAACACAAACACAAACACACACACACACACACACACACACACACCCAAAGACACACATGCATCAAACCCAACATATCATTCATCCATCTCTTCACAAACTGCTTGTTCTTAATTAACTAATACGGTGAAGAGCATCAGGCTATCCTATTGACTCCCCTAATCCCTGATTGTTGTCTCAGCCATCAAACACACACACACACACACACACACACACACACACACACACACACACACACACACACACCTGCTTCAGATGCAGCTGAAGTCTGGCCCAGGTATTCGACTGAAGAAATAAAATACTGGAACTAATGAGTCTCTGTCTCCCTAACTCTCTTTCCCTCTACTCTCTCTTTCTGTCTCCGTTTATCATATCTGCTCGCTTTGATTATGCGGCTCCTACTTATGTCCTGTAGTGCATGAAGCAAAAAAAAAAAAAAAAAAAAAAAAAAAAAAAAATACAGCAAAATTGGGCAGAGAGTTAAAGTAAAGTTTGCCCTGTTTGTTTCTAAAGTGCTTTGTCAGGAATGTGCACAGTGCATCAAGCAATACATAAGTGACAAAAGGGTCGTTAGAGGGCATTTCAACCATATCCATATGTCCTTTTTACTGTTCCGCTTTTGTTTTCACTGATTCCTGTAATTCTTGCAGAACTGCTACAAAATAACCATTAAGCAAGGCATTTTTTTTTCTACCCACATGTGGGCGGGGTGCATCGTGGCACACATAGCAAACTGGTCAGCGTCTTACGACCAACAACAATGCACTTTAATGTCAAAAAGGAGAGGAAGGGATTTTCATAATGCACTCATCCTTTAACCACGTATATGACAACTAATCTTATCCAAAAAAGTGGCGAGCATGGAGATGACCAGTTGAACGTTCAGTGATGAGCAATTAACCTGGTACTTGCCATCGCAGAGTTTCCACGTTAGATATCCAAGTGGATGCGTTCTCACGCTCCTCGTCTCTGTCTATGTGTTTGCTTAATCAGTATGTCCTTGTAATCATTACCAACTCATCACGGTCCTGACAGCTTTGAAGAAGCTCCAGGTTAATTGCTTTGAAAAACAGCTTTGAAGAAGCTCCTGGTTCAAAAGTGCCCACCAGCCAATCAAAAGCTCAGAACATTTATGACATCATCACAATGAGTCATTTTTTTTTTTTTTTTTTTAGACTAATGGTTATAATAAGACACAGGTTCTCAAACTAAGCGCTGCATCCCCAGACAGGGTCGGTTGATTTACAAACGGGGTCGTGAAGACAGATTTGGTGTGTAATGGCATCAAGGGAGTCATATTCAGACAACCAACATTTGATCTAATATGATTCATTTGATTTTAGTCTTTTTTACTGGACATATTTCCCTGACCATCCACCTTAACTAATCAGCTTTGTGTCTCAAATCACATACTTCTGTATTATTTTGGACTAAACAATAATTGGTTTTCCTATTACAGCTAGAGTTTATATATTAAAAAAAAAAAAAAAACTCTCATGGAACTTTCCACCCTGTTTTTTGTGAACGAGTCTTCTAGATTTCCTCGATTAGTTAACACATTTGAATGTAAGGTCAGAGGTTTCAATTTGAGTTGCATTAGGATGAATGAAATCCCTAAATGTTTTACAGTTTGATTTGGAAACCAGACAGATGGTGATGTTTTGGCTCTCATGTGCCAGCTAGTGAATTTCAATTTTAAAACTGAAGGAAGGGTGCGAACTCGTGTTTCCACTGTGCTTCTATATAATGCAGGTTCCTCTGCTTTGTGTCGGACCATATTACACCCAGTGATCACCCATCCCAACATGAACTATATTCTTATAACAACACAACACTTCCCACTAGCAAGGAATGGTTTTGGTTTTTTTTTAAGTTACTTATTTTTTGTCACTTACACATATGTAGGTTAATGGCATAATAAAATGTTCGAATGTTATTTTAGTCCTATATTATAAATCTGGACTTCATACTATTTATTTAATTATCATACTATTTATAGCTTATCTATATGCCATCATGGAAACTAGCAAAGATCGGCTGGCTACTTTAGCGTTATCTGAGCTCAGTGAGGCGAACAAAGACATCGCTTCAAAAAGATTTGTATCATGATTACCATGTGATACAGGATTAGAATTGGAAATAGATTAATGAATACATATCACTAAAAATTCTTTGATGTGCCGCAAATCTAACCTGCAGAAGCACAGAGGTAGGACAGGAGTAGTTCAACTATGACGTAACTGACTATGATGACAGCATAGTGTCTGTTCCTGGTGTACAGAAGGTAATGCCAGAGTAATTCTTACCTCAAACCACATGAGTCACCCTGCCCTCTAAGGCCCATGCTGCCATCCCTCGTGAGGCTGATACGCCACGGATTACTTCCAGCACAAAGAGCATTCATTAAAATGTAGGAACTGCATGTTTTTGGATGCAGGAGTGGGAGTCGAATGAGCGTAAAATTCGACTTAGAGCTTAGAGATCTAGAAATAAGGCCACGGAGAGAAAGGCGAAGTGCCATGTCATCCTGAAACTTTTCAGCTTTCTTGACGGTTGTTTCCAGAGCAGGCAGGAGAACTTTTAATTACCGCGGCGAGATTACTGGCCGACTTTAATAGAATGACTAATGAGAAATCGAACAGGGAATTGCTCTCTCTCTCTCTCTCTCTCTCGCTCTCTCTCTCACCGACCTTAGGTCAGACCCGCGCTGATTGAGAGCTGAAGCTCAGGGGGTGACAGGGCTGGCCAAATGTCCCATACAAGCACAAACTGCAGTGCACAAGTTAACCAAATCTCTGCTGACTTACTTCAATTTGTTTTGTTTTTTTATCAATTCTTGGTGTATCTCCACAAACAAGCTGTCTCTTCAATCAATGCCTACATCTATAATTATCCCCTACATCTGCGTCTTACCATAGGGCTGGTAATAGGCTAATAACATGCTTGTTTATGCCATTAACGTTCAGGTGCATACTCAACAATATTCTTATATTTGTAAGGCGATTAGCATAATTGCCTTCACGCATGAGGTTATGTTCTTTGGAGTGTGAGCCCACATAATCTTCCATCAATCTGACACATATGCAAATACAGAGCATGACAAATGAGCATATTACGAAGTGGACTCAATTTAATTATTAAATTCTGATTGAACATTTTATTCTTTACTTTAGGAAATATAACAAAGATAGCTCAGAATTTTCTGTCGTTCTTCCTCTTCTATATGATAATAAAAGGCTACAGTATCACATCCGACGTGTTTTGGCAATGCTGAAAATCCTTCCTAATGAGTGCGAGTCGTAATTTTAATTGAAGGATCAGAGGCGCTGATACTCTTTCTGCCTGCAAATCTTCAATTATAAAGGAATGGACTATGCAGGCGTTGGAGTAGACAAGCCATATTTGGATAGAAGCAGAGCTATTTATAGAGGCTCAGGCAAACCCAAAGTGACAGGCATTTGGGGAGGCGGGGGAGAAAGCACAGCTGGGGGTGAGTATGTGTGTGTTGACAGAAACAGAGTCAAGGGAGAGCAGTTGAAAAAAAAAGAGAGAATGACGGAATGTGATTAGGCAACACTGTAACCAAATATGTTCATGCCAAAGGCTGTATATATAAAGAAAGTAGCTGTAGCCCTGATTGTGCATTTTTTTGTGTTCAAAAATCTTTACATTATATTGATTCATTGGGCAGATCATTTTACCTGATGTGCCATTAAAATGAGGCAGAATCCAATCTAAGCAGGATTAAAAGTTTAAAGGCCAATCCAGATGTAAATACCTTATGGCAATGGTCTTCAGTCTTATCCACAAAGGGCTGTTGTCGCTGCAGGCTTTAATTCTAACCAAGCATTAAAGGCACCTGATTCCACTTGTCTAATCAGTTCATCTTTTCCTCCAGTCAACTATCAAGTGTGCCTCCTATTTGGCTGGAATGAAACTGCAAAGCACCACACTGGTGCTTTACAGATTTTAAGATTATGCCTTATGGTTACTAGGATATGTACTGTATGTATGCATGTATTTATTTATTTATCTTTGCCAGAGCAGGCAGAGCAATTATATGCCTCTTGCATCAGTTTCTGACGATATTTCATAGAATTCAACTCACTAATCAGCCTGCAGATCACTTCGAGTGCTAGATTGAGCAAGTGCATCAAAAAGTCAACAGATAGTGCTGGTTACAGAGGGTATAGAGAACCCCTGAGACTACTCACACATTGAAGAGGTTGAGACCAATACGGTATAGGCGTTTGCGCATGACATCTGTGGAGAGGGTAGGGGATTTGCAGCTGCTTGGGTTCTCACAGTGGTAGCGTGGCAGGCTGAGCATCATAGTCTGCAGTGCCTCCTTGGATGAGACTTCAGAAGCTGAGCGGGCAGATGTTGATGTGCTGCTGCTGCTCATCTGCTCTGAGCTGTTGTCAGCCGGGTCCGAAAGTTGTCGCTTGGCCTCCAGGACCTCCACAGTTTGGGCCACTGGAGTCTGTCCCACTGGAGGTGTGGCCTCTTCTATTGTCTCCACTGGGGATGCAACCTCTGGCATTGGAGCCTCCGTCTTCTCCAGGGCAAGAGGTGGTAGATCTTCTAAAAGTTCCTCTACACAGGGTGGTGGTGCTGGGAAATCACTATCGGGTATTTCTTCAAGATCTGACTCTGGAGGTGGGGGAATTGATTCCTGGGGAGGTGGAGGCTGTTCTAAGTGTTTTGTTTCTTCTATTGGGGGCTGGTTGGGGATCTCGGTCACTGTGGCCCCCTGCTGGACACAGTTCCCAAGGGACACTGATGTGGAGGACTCCCTGACGGAGGAGGACATGTGAAAGTTTTGACTGTCGATCTGCACTGTCACATCCCGGAAGGCCATCATTAGCTTGCTGGCACTACGGGGCATGTTATCTGCAGTGTCTCCCAGCACTGTACCACTCTGGTGGGTGGCCTGATCCAGGGTACCACTATCCCCAACAGTTACAGCCACCGTAGGCTTGCCACCTGTAGTGCCAAAGGCTTCAGAACTAAACTGATAAGTGCCTCCCTCCTGCAAAGAGCACATGGTCTTCATGCTCCAGCTGCTAAGGGCATCATCAATGGACTTAGCTAGTGATTGCACCTGCTCTGTAAAGGAGTCTTCCAGGTCTGTAAGCGTGCCACCCACAGTAACGGGCAGAGATGGGGACCGGACAAGGGGGATGCCTGCAACAGAGCAGCCTTCGGCCAGCGCCCTCTCAGCTGAGAAGCCCTCGGCGTTCTGAACACGAACCTTGCGCAGGGAGATTCGGCGAGGAAGCCGGCTCTCCAGCAGGGAGTTGCGGATTTTCTCAAAGTTCTTGCTAAGCTGGTACTGGCGGAAGGCGGTCTGGATTTTGCAGGCGGCACGGCGAGAGATGAGGTGGCCCCCATATTTGTGCTCTAACATTTCGATCTACAGGGACAAAAAGAAACAAAGAAAAGGAGAGGTTAGCAGTGACATGGAGGCACATATGAGTAACAATAGTCATGATAAGGTCAATGGGCAGAAGGGAAGAATTTAAGTGAATGAGCCGGACTGAGCAGAATCCAGAAAACAAATCCAAACATCAAAATACACTAATTTGAATAGAAGAGCGTCGCCAATGAAATCACCGAAAAAAAAAAAAAAGTATCTTCAAAAGTTCCTGTGATATCACCATGGAGTATAGATAAGTTTTTTTGTAAGAAGATATTATTGTACTTGTCTATTCAATACAAACATGCAAGACAAATATGTGCTTATATAACGAGAGTGAGAAATGATTGTCATAGTGGGCCAGAAGACGTAAGGAAATAATTTATACTCATATCAGTAACATGACTTAAGAGCTTGCATATCATGTTAGTAAGTTGTCAGTAATCTTGACAAAAACACAATACACAATGTGAACAAAAATTATAAATTGTGTTGGTTTTAAATGATGAAATGAAATGAAGGGTTTATCAGCACTACTGCACTATTTATCAGTTGATAAAGTAGCTCAACCAATTCTTTAGCACCTAGCTACAGGAAACATGTAATTAAATGAATACCTTTACTACTTGTAGTGGCGTTACTAGAATAAACCTGATTATTGCATGACTGATTTTTTCACATTCACATAAAGTTTTCCTTTTATCAAATTAGAAATAGAAGAAGTGCATGTAAACACAGTGGGAGAATTTGTGCCAAAACCAGATGTTTTACAGATATCACATTATTTTGTCACTACTAATGTAGTAGTAACATTGGTTACTACAAGGGTTTCCAGTGCTGTGCCAAACATCCAGTCAAAAGCAGCTCAATTTTCAACAAAACCATTGCAAAAACGAAACATGTTTTAACATATCCAACTCTATGCAAAATGCACAAGCCTTAACTTAATGGTGGATAAAAGGATAATACTAATAACAAATCAACCCACTTCCCATCCAGAGTGTATTCCCACCTTATGCCCAGTGTTCCCAGGATAGGTTCTATAATCACCGTGCTCCTGACTATGATAAAGTGATTACTAACCATCAACTGAAAGAAATCAATTTGCTATAGCAGTTAAAACGTTACCCAATTCTGACACTGGCTGCAAGCAAGCAAGTATTCAATCAGAGGGCATCTTTCTGTAGTTGTGCACATAATGCCATAGTTCACTATAGATGGTGACAATAATTGTGTTTGGCCAAGCGGGCCGTACCACAGGGAGTAAGTTTGTTGGTGTTGGAGTCTTAACACTGCATGAAATGGTTTAGGATGCTGTGAAAAATTCAGATGGAGGCTCCGTAAAAATGATCATTATCGTACAGAAAAAGGTAAAGGTGTAACCAGTTAATATTCATTAGACTGTATGTTCATTCTCACAACATTACAATGAAACTTGCTCTCAATATGCATCACTATATATTTTAAAGGAAGCTAAAACTGAAGCCGCAGTGGGAAGCTGCAGAGCATGAGAAGCAAGTGGGCCATCAATTTTGTCTACAAAAAGAAAGCGTTATTTGTTCATGTGAACAGTCTTGTAGCGAGTGACTTTGACTGCGCCTCAATAAATAAATAAATAAATAAATAAATGAACGAAACTGCCTTCTATGTGCTGAAATGATTGCTTTTCAGAGACATTGCTAAAGCAACAGCAAAACTGTGTGACAGGGTGAGGATTGTTTCACTCAGGATTGTTTTGTGCCTGATTTTTGTTAAGCTCAAATGATAGTGCATCAAATAATATGCCATTTATATTTGCATGATATTAGTCATTTTTGAGAACCTCTATTAATCACCCTGTTCTCTCCAGGAGTCTTTACTGGAAGATGAAAGAGTGACTGTAGGAGTTCTTTCAATTGGAAATAATCTCCCTCATTAATCGGACAGATAAAGCAGACAGAGAAAGCAGCTAATGTATGCTTACAAAGTCGTTCAAAGTTATTTACATATTCATTGATTTGTCATGACCATTTGCTGCATAAAGAAAGAAAATTTTCTAAAGACAGGTCGGAACAGAAAATAATAGATTATAATTGATCTCTTATAGAAAGACGTCACCTTTGGTCGTGGCACCATAGACTAACTAGTGACATGACTGCAAAATAGAGTCCTCCTCCTTCCCATTTCGGCTATTCCCAACTAGGGGTCGCCACAGCGGATCTTTTTGTCCGCACGTCCGATTT
>JAOVYU010000021.1:5621108-5632356 GCA_025674565.1 Synodontis membranacea | reverse complement strand
CCACACTGCTACATTTCCACACTAACACACTTGCACATTGTCTTGTCATGCCCTCAAGCTCCCAAAACCAGTGCTGTACCTTTCACACACACACACACACACACACACACACACACACACACACACACACACTGCAAAAGCAGTACAGATTTAGCAGAACACTCCACAATTTCTGCTAGAGCAGTTGCTGTTAAATTCAAGAAGATGAGGCTTGTTGCATGCCGACACATAACAAAGCATCAAACCTCACACTTTGAACATAAAACATTATATAAATAAATGCCTATATAAAGGCACCGGTGACCTTGACAATATCTTTTGAAATGTCGTCATTCTAAGACGTGTTGTCACAGGTTGAGAAGATTTCATGCGATCATTGCAAAGGTGACGGAGATTCCTAAAGTTCTGAGCGACAGCGTGATTAAACAAAAACTTGAACGGAAAAAGCTACGGAACCATAGCAAAGAGTGGTGGTGATGATTAGAAAGCGAGTAAACACTAATGGTGTAATATCTGGTTATCTTATCTGATCATTTAATCATAGCGGATTCAGTGCTCTCATCAAATATCATATCTTTGCCTTAAGAACTGAAATTGCATTGTATTGTGTGGAATACACAAGCCGCAATTCAAGAGCAAACCGATCGCGATTGCTGACGCTGGCAAGCGGTTATAAACCGCACAGCTGATCATTATTACATCATTACACCTTCATGTATGTCCTTAAACCTGAAATGGTGCAAATGCTTATTTTCCTGTCTTTTTTTTTTTTTTACACTATTGACTCTGGATGATAAAATCATTTATCAAGACTTTTTTTTTAAGTCACACACACATACCTTCTCGCTGTTCTTGTACTTGTCCCAGCTTTTCAGCATTTTCAGCCATTTTTCTGTCCTCTCCAGTTCCAGCTGCTTTTGCTGAGTGAAAAATACAAATCCCGTTGAACAATGAACACATCACACCGTCGAACAATACCATATATATATAAATCTGTTAAATAGTGCAATAACATAGTTTGTCCATTTAGACTAGATTTGACAAAACTACGCAGTGAAGTATTTTTCTCCTGATGGGATGGTCTATTCTAGATCATATGCTGCGACATTCGCGGTCACCGTCAAAACATCAACTTTGGAAATATCTTCTGAAAAGGAGGAGGTTTTATCCCCTGTACAATCTACACCAGGGAACACTGAAGCTCTTCAGGTGGCTCATGATGGCCCCAACATCTTAACACGCTTTATGGTGGGCTTTTCCTTTAATACGTCACCCGTCTCCATATTGTCATGAAGCTGTATTCCGAGTCGAGTTACGTGTGCGTCGTGAGGAGTTAAATACCAAAATTGTACACCCCAGGATTTAGACCTCAGATGCTAATATACTTGATAAATCGTCCTGTATTTGAACATTTTTCCACTCGCATGCTGCCAAATAACTGTACAGGTGCTATATCTCATAACAATACTCGTACGCCGCTAAAAGTCAGCTCTTGTGCGATATTTCACGTGCTGTGAATGCACAATACGTTAATGTCTTTCTTTATACAATATTATAAATTACATACTTCATTCATACTGTTATATGTGCAATACTCTGCTACCTGGTGCTCCCTTGCTGATCAAAAATTTACAGATTTGCTGGTAAAAGTTTCTTTTGTGTTATATCTACATACACACCAAGTGCAATCAGATTGCTTTTACTGTTTATATTGCCTCGTGTCTTATGTCTAATGACCACTGTCTGCACTAACAGTATTGCTATATGTGCACTGTGATCAGAGAGGGACGCTGTTTTATTTCACTATGCACTTGGCACTTGTACACGGTTGTTGATGACAAAAAGGCGAACATTACCTTACTTTAGGGCAAACGAAAAGCTAACGACTGCTCGGAATCCAGTGCTCTTCACCATTATTTCAGCCTTACCATTCTACGTGTGCCAGGGTTTCCTGTCAACTTAGTCTGCATCTGAAACATCAGATACTCTGGAGCCTTCGGAGACCACAATTTTTCTTGCTTACTGCTTTTTAAAATATTCATTTGACCGAAGTAGGTTCGGTGATTGTAATTCATAAGGGATTTACCTGACCATTCCCGACAAGATAAAGTATCTGTGTAATTTTCCCAAATTACAGCTGATAGCCCAGACCCGGAATGTTACGCTTCACTCCCTTCCGCAACATAAACAGCACAAGGCCATGTTTATTTACCAGCTTACTTTAGAGTACTATTAGTGAGGGGGCTCTTTGTTTGCACAAAAATACACAAGTTAATCTTCTCTGGACTTATCACACCCTAATTACATAAATCTCAGCAGTAATCATGTACCTCCCTCCTCACAGGTAAATGCGAAAAATGTTTTTGATTGCATCTTTGAAACTTTTCATAGATTTTTCTAAAGATTTTCCCCATAAATCCTTGGGTGGTCCCGATTAAAATGCACCCATTGGTGTTAAAGTCGGCCATACTGGAAATCCCGCCGTTAAATCACCACCACCATCAAAGTTGGTATCGATCATCTGCTTGGTTGGGACCAAAAGTTATCAAAAGCTTTATGCATAAGTCAGAAGATATGGTGGCAGTATAATAAATTTGCTGGCCAAAGAGGAAGTGAGGTCATATTGCATCTGTGCAATACTTTGATGCATCAAAACTAAATTTGGAACATAGACTTGGGACCAGATTCTATGGAAATCCAACAAAAATTGTATCTCTTGACCACTAGGGGATGCTGCAATAAGCAAAATGTGTTTTGGCTAATAACTGTTAATTGGTTTGTATAAGAAAAATAAGTCTTGTGTCTTCTAATACCATGGGATGTCATTAGGCTGATCCTTGGGAACTTTCATGTCCACTTAATTGATACAGCTGCCATATTGGATTTTATTAAATAAATAAAGAAAAACTTTTCCACAGGCTACAAATTCTGTCCAATCTTCCTCAAATTTGTCAGAGATGATCAAGCGGTATCAGAGGGACTTTTGATGTTCAAAGCCGTCTGTCTGTCATCGCCATACCAAACCGGTGGCAAAGCCAAGCAATCAAGACGTGTTACCATATCTCAGAAATGCCTTGATGTTTTCATGTCATTTCAATTTCATGTCATTTGACCACTGGGTGTTGTTGTAATAAGCAAAAGTGTATTTTCCCCCTAATACGTTTCAATGGATTGGCCTTATAAAAGTGGTGGTTATGTTTGGTAACTGTCAGGATCTGTCTCTACCAGACTCACCATTTCCTTGTTTTGCCAGCAGATGTTCCTGGACATCCTGTATGCTCCTACAGTGATTTACTTCCCATACTTGTCCCTGATCTGCTAGTGTTGAAGTTTTTCTTTAATATTTCATCAAGCGTGTTAGCTTAATCGCGTATGATCTGTTTTCTTATGTACCTATGCTCTTGCATTTCCTCTTTCTGAATTTCTTTCCATTGCATTTATTCCATGGTATTGTGGCTGGAACCAATATATTTGCTTGCAGCTATATTACTTCTTCTTCTCTTATTATTATTATTATTATTATTATTATTATCATCATCATACATGTGATTAAAAGACATAACAAAACTAGTCCAGCAGGATAATGGTGCTCACCTTTTCCTCCATGGCATTGGAGGCTGGGAGTTCATTCTCACTAAAAGAAAGGACAGACAGACAGACAATCACACAGACACACACACACACACACACACACACACACACACACACACGCACACACACTTTTCAGATATAAATCCAACAAAACTTCAGCAGTATTACATCATGCTGTCAATGGGAAAATTATTTCTCCAAACTGTTGTTTCGCTGTCCTCAGAGAAATGTCTCTAGAATCAGCATGTCCCGGTAAAAGCTGGAAACATTCGCTTATGCAGGTAACTTTACGTAAAACACGAGTGGCGGTAGTAAACTAGAACAAACCAGTAAATCGTGTAACTGTCATGTTGCTGAGGTCACACACAGGCACTTGTGGACCAAAAAAGGGAAACAATCTGTTCCACAGGAAGTGGGCTCTCTAGATACATTAACATCGCTATGACAACGGGTCACCCGTGACGCCACTCGGCTCAACCGGGTTCAAAGAGAGGAATCGCTGACATTTACACAAACAGGAAATGATAACATTCCATGTCAGGCATGTGGGGTCATTCGGTCTCGCTGCCTAGCAGGGGTGAGAGTGGACATTACAGCAGTGCTGTCTAATGCTGACTTGAGCCACGGTTTTAACTTTGCCCCTGGTTAAATCTTCACTCACTATCAGATCAAGTTTGTGAGAATGCTGTTACAAGAGGAATTGAATCAACATCACCGTACGCCTCAGCAAGGCATCTTACCCAGACGGCATTCCTGGTGGAAATAACACTGATACAGGAGAAAAACTGGATTTTGAACACAATGATTCGGAGTACAAACGCCTCGCCGTCATCACTCCACTGCTGATGTCTCCCATGCACCCTGTGCGCGTCACATAATTCATGTATTAGTTTTTTTATAGTATTTATAATGGAAAAGGTGTGTCATTTGGCACACAAAGTTGCGTGACTATAGTGAGGTATTTGCAGATGGGTTTATGTGTCTTGTATAGTGAACAAAGACTGTGGTTTTGGTCATCAGTACACGTCTACATCCATGGAACAAGACAACTCACCTTACCGCACTCAACATTTGCTGGCTACAAGAACACTGGCTACAAGAAGCGAGATAACATCATATGGAAAATCTGTGTGAGAGAGAGATAAATTCCCTCAACAAAACAAAATCATGGGTAGACAGATTACCCATAATGCCATTCACAGATTAAAACAGGCAGTACAGTGAATAAGCAGTGTGGTTTGGGTCTCCATTCCAGTTTGTGGTGTTAAGGTGCTCTCTATATTGCCATTATTAGTGCTCTGTTGATACATTCCGTATACATGCACTATACAGACCACATTAAGCATCAGTAATCCAGTTCTCTCTCTCTCTCTCTCTCTCTCTCTCTCTCTCTCTCTCCCTCTCTGTGTGTGTGTGTGACATTCTACATGCTTTCTCCCATCTTGTATCCAGTGTAGCAAATGTCGGGTACTGTAAAATCACTTGCCGTCTTGTTCCGTTGTTTACCTAGACGATAACTGTTGACTTCCCGTCTCCATCTATCCCACTCCATGAACCCTACCCGTTTCCACCTGTTATTTACCATTTCGCTGGCACAGGCTCTCCAACATTCTAAATCCTCTTGTCCTTCTCACTGCCAGAACACACTCCCTCTTTCTTTGTAACCCTATCATTGTGGCTTCCTGCTCTGCCAGCCACATGTGGCACCCTATAAATATGCCATAGTACTCTGCTCTTTAAGAAGCCTGGGAAAGCCACAAACCTCCCTGCCAGAGAAAGAAGGAGCGAATGAGGAATACAGAAGAGAGAGTTTACAGCAGTGTGTGTGTATATATACAGGCGTACACAAGAAGAGCAGCAACTCTTGCACAGGAGGGTAGAGGTGTAGTGCGTATACAGGAGTGTACAGAGGTGTGTTTAAAAAAAAAAAAAAAAAAAAAGTACAGGAGTGCTTAAAGAAGTATACAGGTATATAGAAGCATGTGGAGGTGCATACAGATGTTGGTGGAGGAGCACATAGGTCTGCTGAGGTGTACAGTATAGAGAAGGCACAGACCGTAGTATGCAGGAGAACAGATAGAACTGAAACGTGTTCTATCCACCTCTATACTACACGCTGCTATACGCGTCCACACACATCTCATAATCTATACTCTAAAACCTCTACAATCTTCTGGTGTGTTGAAGAGAACAGCGGTGTGTGACAGAGTATTGAGGCGTCCAGAGGAGTACGCAGGGGTATAGATACGAGTAGAGGAGCACAGAGGTGTGTAGAGGAGTACAGAGGTGTGTAAAGCAGTACAGAGGTGTGTAGAGGAGTACAGGGGTGTGTAGAGGAGTACAGAGGTGTGTAGAGGAGTACAGAGGTGTGTAGAGGAGTACAGGGGTGTGTACAGGAGCATAGAGGTGTGTACTAGGAGTACAGGGGTGTGTAGAGTAGAGAGGTGTGTAGAGGAGTACAGGGGTGTGAAGAGGAGTACTGTACAGCGGTGTGTAGAGGAGTACAGGGGTGTGTAGAGGAGTACAGGGGTGTGTAGAGGAGTACAGGGGTGTGTAGAGTAGAGAGGTGTGTAGAGGAGTACAGGGGTGTGAAGAGGAGTACTGTACAGCGGTGTGTAGAGGAGTACAGGGGTGTGTAGAGGAGTACAGGGGTGTGTAGAGGAGTACAGGGGTGTGTAGAGGAGTACAGGGGTGTATAGATGAGTACAGGGGTGTGAAGAGGAGTACTGTACAGGGGTGTGTAGAGGAGTACAGGGGTGTATAGATGAGTACAGGGGTGTGAAGAGGAGTACAGGGGTGTGTACAGGAGCATAGAGGTGTGTAGAGGAGTACAGGGGTGTGTAGAGTAGAGAGGTGAGTAGAGGAGTACTGTACAGGGGTGTGTAGAGGAGTACAGGGGTGTGTAGAGGAGTACAGGGGTGTTTAGATGAGTACAGGGGTGTGTAGAGGAGTACGAGTATGTGAGTATATGGAGTAGAGATATATAGTCAACTAGTAAAAGTATAGAAAAGTGGTAGAAGTAAGTACTGAAGAACAGAGATGTGCAGAGAAGTATAAAGGAGAATAGTAGAAGTACAGAGGAGTATAGAGAAGAGAATGAAGGAAGAAAATATTTAGCATTTAGCGGAGCACAGAGGTGTGTAGATGAGTACAGGGGTGTGTAGAGGAATACTGTACAGGAGTGTGTAGAGGAGTACTGTACAGGGGTGTGTAGAGGAATAGAGAGGTGTGTAGATGAGTACAGGGGTGTGTAGAGGAGTACGAGTATGTGAGTACAGTATATGGAGTAGATATATATAGTCAACTAGTAAAAGTATAGAAAAGGGGTAGAAGTAAGTAATGAAGAACAGAGATGTGCACAGAAGTATAAAGGAGAATATTAGAAGTACAGAGGAGTATAGAGAAGAGAATGAAGGAAGAAAATATTTAGCATTTAGAAAGATTGTAGTGGAGTATGATAAAGGTGTATAAAGGGTATACAGGTGTAAGAATGAGTGATGGAGTTAACTGAGGAGTATAAAGGTGTACAGTGGAGGGCACTGAAGATAAAGATGTATAAAACTGCCAGCTCAGTCTGTGAGCCCGGTCTCTTACTGCAGGAAGCCGAAGCGGTCCACCACTTTGTAGAGGTCATAGTTCGCCTCCTCCCATGGCTCAACCGAACCGCCTTCCAAACCCTGAAGAGAAAGAAGGAACAAAGTCAGCAGTATAGATCTGTTCACACATTCTGTGTGTGTGTGTGTGTGTGTGTGTGTGTGTGTGTTACTGGCTTGGTTTTAAAAACACACCAGTCTGTTAGATTGAGGGCAAGCGGCCAAGGTGAGAAGCGCTCATAAATATTCATGCATATTAATATCAGACGCATGGAAATGTGCAGTGTGAAGGCATCATGCTGGGTGTTATTTAGTGTCATGTACTGGAGTGGTCTGGGTACAAGTTTGGGCTGGGCATACGAATTCAGTCCTAGTTCATCTAGATATTTATTTATTAATCTAAATCTTAAAAAAAAAGAGAGAAAAATGCTTTCATTTCCAGCAAATGTTTGACATGAAATCAGAAAATCATACGCTAAGGATTGGTAACGTCTGGAATATTTTCTTATCGGAGGTAAGAGTTCCCAACTTTGCACAGGAGTCGTTTTCTGAAGCGTCTTGTTGTGCAAAATTGATGAGACTGCTGAAGGTTTTCCAACATAAATGTACCAGCAGCCTTTTCCTGGCACCACACACAAACGTCTATACACACAAGTACAGAGGGTTTCTTATAAATAAACCACACACACACACACCACACACACACACACAAGGTGAGGCTACAGAAATGATGGTGGCTGAACTGAGAAGACTGCTGCTGTGTTTTCATACACACACACACACACACACACACACACACACACACACCCCTAAGTGTCTTTTCATCCACACACAGGCATGCACACACACTCCGTCTCTAATTCGATTCCACTAATTCTTATGCCATTACAGACTCAGACAGGCAGCTTCGAATGAACCCTTTTTATCCACATAGATCACGAATCCACCTCTACGGAGCCGCCATGTTGCTCTGCTACAGTAGCCCAGAACCTACAAACCTCTAGAGAGTGCCTTCTGCACTTTGGGTTTTTATAGGTGGTGGCGTGAATCTGAAAGGAAGCACCGTTAAGAAGACAAAGAATCAGAAGGGAAGAAAGAAGAAGCAAGAAGAAGAATGAGTGCTTGCTGGGGCTGGCTAACAAGTTTGAGAACAAAAATGTTTGGAGTGAGATGAATGGAGGATCATACTTATTGTTTAGCACGAGAAAAAGCAAGGGAGTGTGAACGTACAGTAAGTACTTGAAAGTATGCTCCGGGCATCTGGTGGCCACTGTACTCTCTAATACACACTTTTTAAGGGAGGGTTAAAGGAGGAGCATTCAGGTGGATGCAATCAACGGAATCCTACATAGTGGACCATTATATTAATACTTCGATCTATTTGAATATTTCTAGAGAACAAAATATTTAAGATATTTTTTTACAAATTCAATAATGCTTTATTTTTCTTTACATTGTACACTTCCCTTTTTTTTTTTTTTATTTGAGCATCACAGTAAGGTGTAAAATGTGCCATGGTGTCAATTCCCATATATATATATATATAAAAATAAAGGTATTAATGGAAAGGTGACTGGAAGGGAAAAGTGTGGTAGGAAAAGGTGCACAAGCGACAACCTTGAACTGATTGTCAAGAAAAGTCGATTCAAGAGAGCTTCACAAGGAGTGGACTGAAGCTGGTGTCAGAGCCACCACACACACAGACGTCTTCAGGAAAGGACGTCTACAGTTACAACTGTCACATTCCTCCTGAACCAGAGACAACGTCAGAAGCGTTGGGCCAAGGAGAAAACAAACTATACTGTTGCTCAGGGGTCCAAAGTCCTCTTTTCAGATGAAAGTAAATTTTGCATTTCATTTCAAATCAAGGTCCTAGAGTCTGGAGGAAGAGTGGAGAGGAACAGACTCCAAGGTGCATGAAGTCCAGTGGGAGGTTTCTGGAGTCTGTGATGATTTGTGGTGCCATGTTATCTCCTGGTGTTGGTCCGCTGGGTTTTATCAAGTCCAAAGTCAACACAGCCGTCTACCAGGAGATTTTAGAGCACTTCTTGCTTCCATATTGATATTTCTGTGCTTGATTGGCCAGCCAGCTCACCCTGACCTGAAGAGAATCTATGGTGTTTTGTCAAAAGGAAGGTGAGAAACCTCTGACCGAAATATGCAGACGAGCTGAAGGCCGATATCCAAGCAACCTGGGCTTCATTAACGCCTCAGCAGTGCCATGAGCTGATTGCCTCCATGCCACACCGCACTGACGCACTGATTCCTGGTAAAGGAGCCCCAACCAAGTACTGACTGTATAAATGAACATCCTTTTCAGACGAATGACATTTCTGTACTGTAAATCCTATTTGACCGATCTTGGGAAATATTCGAATAATTTGAGATGCTGGATTTCTGATTTCCATGAGAATCGCAATTAAGATCAAACAAAAATGCTTGAAATATTTGAATTCACGTTAAATGAGAGTGGAACATATTTTCCTCTTTGAATTAAATTACGAGAAAGAATGCACATTTTCAGGATAGTAAAACTCTCTCAGATGCGCCAGCAGGTTACGTCAATCCAACATTGAGTGGTTAAATAATTTATGCGGACAGAACCTATTACATAAATAAATGTAATACACTTTTCTGGAAGAAAAGCTGTGTCTCTACAAGTCAGGAGCTGTGTTTAAACTGCGGAGTTCAGCGTGTAAGAATACGTGGACAGTATGATGTGCGCTGAAAACAGAAGGCAACAATGAACGATGTGCGCGGCGCAAAGGAGACGTAAACAACGTCCCACGGGCCTGCGGTGCAATCAAGTTGGAATTAAAGATACAGGCTGTGGAACCCAGATGCCGTATTAAAAACAGATCTCGCATCCATCCTTCATTATTTCGTCCATGCAGCTCCCCAGTAATGTTTCTATCCATCCGTCCCTCACTGATCGATGAGACCTCACGCATGACAAGCCTTCACACTGCTGTTTCTGCAGGTGTGTGTGTGAACTAATTAATGAACATGTCAGTCGCCTAATGGGCAGCCATGCTTACACTCAATTACACTCCAAAATGTCCTGGACTATGGGGACAGGTCCAGAGACCCAACCAGACAGCATTAAGCACACACTCGTTCTCGCATGCACTGTATATTTAAGTCTAAGAGAGCAGGTTTAAGTGACCGATAATTGCTGTGCTGCTCATTAAAAGCTGTTACTAAGGGAGAACTAAATGACTATTCCATCTTCATGATGGCAGAAGATAACACTTTCACAACTCTTTCACGTTTGAACCCTTAATCTTGCACTGGCGCTAAGAGGCTAAAATAGTTAACAAGAGAAGCCATTAGTGGGCAGTTAAGCATTGGGCAGACTGACAACACAAAGCCAAGTATTCTAAACCTAAAGTGTGTTTGCCCTAGATAACCGCCGAGAGTCATATTCAGAAAAGAGTTAAGTGCGTGCAGTGTGGATTTAAAGTGGAAATCACACACATCGCCATTCAGACATGATTTCCGTAACTCTGGAACTGAAGTGCTGGGCACATGAGATGGGGTTTAAGTAAAGCTCAATGTCTCCGTTATACATAATTCTGACCTTGAACTTCTGCATGTTTTCTGGGGAGTGCTATCAGCTCGAGCTAGGAGCAGTACTCAGTCCATAACAACTGTCTGAGGGTTTGTGCTTACACTACAACAACACGGAATGTGGAAGGCCGTCATCCACGTGGATAACTTTAAAGAATTCAAATGTTCAGATGTTTTTGTTTAATTCCTTCTATGGCACTTTGTATACTATGTACTGAAAACACTACAATCTAGGACTAGGTTTTTAGAGCTCAGAGGAGCCGAACATCTGGATGGGATGAAGTGGAAAAAAATGTGGGATTGGTCGGGAATGTGAACAATGTGAGTTTGATCCTCACTCTCACCTTGTCATATCTGGCTACGATTTCAGCCCGTTCCTGATCCAACTTCACAGCGGCATCCTGCTCTCCGTCAGACGCTGGAGAGAGAGAGAGAGAGAGAGAGAGAGAGAGAGAGAGAGAGAGAGAGAGAGAGAGAGAGAGAGAGAGAGAGAG
>JAOVYU010000021.1:5481902-5491994 GCA_025674565.1 Synodontis membranacea | reverse complement strand
AAACACTTTCTATCTTTGACTAATATAAATTTCATCCAGCATGGTTCAGTCTCAAATCAGCTAACAGGAGCCCCTAAATCACCCAGAGAGATTTCAACTGGATCGAATTCTGGCCCAGTGCAGTCGAGCGTAACTGGTTTAAGTGGATCAGCCTTGGGTGAAAATGACAGAGGCTATGTCTCTAGATGTTTTACATTCGTTAGCAGGACGAGTTGCTTTCTTTCCTTTCCTTCCTTTCTTGCCCTCTCCCTGTTTTCTTTCCTCCTGCCTCCATAAAACCATGCCTGTCTTTCTGTATCTCATCAGCTAACCCAGCTATCTCTGTCTTTTCTCTCTTGTGTTCTCCTCATTAGTGAAAAACCCAGGGAACAGTGGTCATAGATTCTCATTTATTTTCATTTTCCAAACTTGTGAAGCTTCACTGAGCCTTCAGTTCTACTGCAGTCATTCTGCTAGACACACACACACACACACACACACACAAACCAAAATGTGCTCTAACCACATACTCACCATACATCTGTATGCCTGTTTTCATCCACATATTTGGTTTTCTCTCTTCGTCCCACATACACACATGACAGCATGCTAGCCATAATACACACTTGTTTAAACATAACCACTACTGCTTTGCTTCACCACAATGGCAGGGTTTACAAGCCACTAAATACAGACTACAAATCCCAACATCTATAACAGAGGTTTTTACAGGGCTCATAAGTGCGGCTTAAGGATGGAAATGTAGTTTTTCATGGCCGTGAGGCACAAATTACTGAAAGGATTAGAAATAACATCTGTCATTACTTCCGACCTGTGCAATGCAAGGTGATTTTCACTTACACACACACACACACACACACACACACACACACAGGATAGGCCAATATACATGTTCTCTCTGCACTGGTAGTTAAACATCTTACAATCAATTATAATTACAGTCAGTGAGCCTGTAGGCATCTACAGCAAATCAGTTCATAATAGTGATAAGGTTACTGGCAGAAACCAATAGGCATATTGATATGGAATAGTATATTGTGCCATAAAGTTTTGAGGTGAGTATAAAAGCCATATTCTCTGCAGTTTAAGTCTTAACTATATGTTTTATACACATAGAGCCAAATCATGTGCCAGATGTGAATGCGAGGGTATGTGTGAAAGAGCCTTTCACACATACCCTCACATGCACCTATACAGTATGGTAGGCACGGATGGTACTGTTTGACATATCCTTACTGGAGGCAGTTGATTTATACGCGCACTTTACAACCCTGTGTGTGTGTGTGTGTGTGTGCGTGTGTGTGATGTCAGGAGGCGTTGGCTATAGTCATTGGGGAGATTCATGGTCCTGTGGGGCATATTTAAAAGCCATTTAGCAAGAGCGCACTCAATGAGCTGGAAGCCATAAATTCACTATTTAAACCAACATGCCCTCCTTCCAGCCAACACAACTGTCCTGTTCCAGTCCAGTGCACCACTCTGATACCCCTATACCCCATTACACTCCAATAAACTACATTTTAACACCCCTATACCCCATTACACGCAAATAACTACATTCTAACACTCCTATACCCCATTACACTCCAAGAAACTACTGTCTACCACCCCTATACCCCATTACACTCCAATAACCGAAACACTGATATACCCCATTACACTCCAATAAAATACATTTAAACACTGATATACCCCATTACACTCCAACAAAATACATTTTTATCATTCATATACCCCATTATACTTCAAGAAACTACATTCAACCACCCCTATACCCCATTACACTCCAATAAACTAAAATTTTAAGTCTTATACTCCATTACACTTCAATAAACTAACATTTTAACAGTCCTATACTCCATTACACTCCAATAATATACAATTTTAACACTCCTATACCCCATTACACTCCAATAAAATACATTCTAATACCCCTATAAAGAAACGACACTACCACCCCATTCCCCAATACACCCCAGTAAACTACATTCTAAAACTGTTCTTATCAATTATACTCCAACAAACTAAACTCTACCAACCCTATACCCCATTATACCCCAATACATTCTACTACCCCATACCCCATTACCCTCATTAAACTGCTTTTGAACACTCCTATACCATATTATACCCCACAAAAATGCATTATACCACTCCTACACCCCAGTACAATCCAATAAACTACAAATTCAGACACCCCTTAACCCTAATAAACTCCAATAAACTACATTTTGTAGCCCCTGTATCTCACTACACTCCAACATACTACATTCTAACACTACTGTACCCCATTCTAACACACTATACACCAATAAACTAAATGTAACACATTTCTAAAGCATTCTAACACCCTAAACCCCATTACACTCCAATAGACTACATTCGAACACCTCATTACACTGTCTAATTACATTTCACTACTAATTACGTTGTAATAAACATTTTCACATCCCATCCCCAATAACACACACGTTAACTAAATTAACAAACGCAACTGCATTCAAATACACTGCAGTAAAGAATATTTAAACACCCGACAACATTCTCCTGCCTTATTACATCTACTGTAATATTCCATATTGCATATTACATTCTAATATCCCCCATACATCATTGTACTCCACATACACCTCCTCATTTTTACACCATCCCATTCAACTCTACATAATTATTGTTCAATTCTCACATTATCAAGAAGAAGAGAGGAAAAAAAGAGGAAGAGAGGGAGAGAGAGAGAAAGGGTAAAAAGGGAAAAACAAGCTGTGAAGTGGTTGACAGCCGCATTGTTGGGCTGTCCCATTGTCGACAATGCTCTCAGCAGCTTATTTGTCCCTCCCTCCATCTCTCCCCACCACTCTTCCTATCCCTCCCTCCCTGCTTCTCCCCTAAATCCCACTGTCTGAGAGACATGCAAACAAAAGCGGAACATGGTTCTGGCAGTAGGGTGAAGCTCAGCCCCCTCCCTCGCTCCCTCCCTCCCGCTTTTCCCTCTTCTCTTTTGCAAACCGTCCTTCATGCAAATATTAATGTCAGGAAAAGGTAGATTTGACTATAAATGATTACTATGTGTTACTTAAATGCAGATAAATGAAAACTAATGCATTGCATTGATGGATAAGAATAACACATGGGGGTGGGGGGGACAAAGCAATTTTGTAGTTAAGAGTCCAAGGCCAGAATCTCAAAGAGCAGTTGCTTTCAAATCCAGTTTCGGCTATCCCTTGTAAGTGCAAGGCAAGTGCTTTCTTACACACACATACATACACACGCACACACACACACACACACGCACACACACACACACGCACACACACACACGCATAATGCAGATCTGATCTCTGCTGCTTAAATGCTTGAATGGTGAGGCAGAAAGATACCAGCTAAAAATGTTACATTATGGAAAACAAGGGAATGTGGCACTAACAACACATACACACCCTACAGCGAGTATGAAACCGAGCTGTGTTTCAGTGTGTGTTACCTCAGCAGCAGCTCCTCACTGGTCCTCATGGTGACAGGGTTGTTGGTGGTGGAGGAGTAGCGCATGCCATCTACACATACACTAGGCACAAAGCCTCGCTCGGACGAGTGCTCCAACATCACTGTAACTCAACACGCGTACACACACACACACGCACGTGCACTGCACTGCGCACACTCACACGCACACCCACGATCCTCGTGCTTTCGACTGTGTCCGTGTGCACACTTGTTCCAGTCTTTCTCTTTGCCTTTCTGTTTCTGTTTTGAATCCCGCCAACGTCCTCTAGTTCTCTCGCTCTCTGGTGCAGCACTCCCACACACTCACCCAGCCCTCAACCCTAGCTCTGCTTCTCCCCTCCCTCTCTCTTTCGCTCTTTTTACTCTCTCCCTCTCTGCCACTCTCTCCTCCTACCTCCCTCTGTCTGATTCACTCGGCTGTAATAACCCTTTCTGACAGCTCATGTTGTTGTTGCGGGCCGGTGGTAACACAGTATTGCCTGCTGTTGCCCCAGACAACTCGATCCAGCATGTGAGAACATAGAGCAACCTGACATTCTTGTTACAAAGTATTTTATTGTGCATGTCATAATAATAATAATAATAATAATAATAATAATAATAATAATAATAACTAGAAGGGCACTGGAAGAGTGCAGGTCTCCACCAAAGACAAATATACAATATTTCCAAAAGAGTCATCATATTTCTACATTGGCTATGTTTTGTCACTATTGAACTTTACTTCCATCAAATGGATACAAATATGTATATGAAATACTTTATTAATCCTGAGAAAAATTTGAGATTTTAAGATGTACAGTCATCCCTCGCCACTTCGCCCGTCGACTTTCGCGGCTTCACTCTATCGCAGTTTTTTCAAATACAGTATGTTCATTAAAAAGTTGATAGAGACAGTGAAAATTATACAGCACGCGCTCGGTAGTCTGAGTCAATGATACACCCCTGTATTACAATTGAAATTAAAATTACTGTACGTATGGACTGTAGGCCTATGTGTAAATGATGCGTGCATTGTGGTTCCGGAACACACTTGATGGAGCCTCTTCACGCATATGAAAAGACAGCGCCAGCAACTGCCTATCACCACGTTCTTCAGCCGTGCTGTAGACAAGTTGCACTATTTGCATAGGTTAGTGGTTGTGTGTAAGAACTGTGTGTGTAATTAAATGTACAATAATAATAATATGATATTTGTAACGTCTAATATGTCTTATTATCTCTTTTTTTCTAATATATTGGGTAATACGAGTGTAATGGGGACCAAAGGGTGTTATTTCATGTCTAGAGGGCTCTAATAATGCTAAAAAACCATATTTAGAAGGTCGTAAAGAGGATTTCTATGCTCTAACTACGAAAAAATTTGATTTATAAATAAAGAATCCTACTTCACGGAAATTCACTTATCGCGGTAGAGTCTGGACCGGATTAACCGCGATAAACGAGGGTCGACTGTATGGCATTGTTGAGTGTAGACTTTTAGATAAGGCCAGATGCCGTATCTTGCAATGTTAGTGACGTCAAACTAAAATCGTTGATCCTCTGTTTTTTATATATATTTTAAGAAATCATAATATTCTAACACGGAGACAGTGTTACAATATTCTAACTTAGTACACGTAATGTGTGTGAACTGTTTTGAATTTGATACTAGGTCATTCTCTCATAACAATGATAATATTTATCTCTACACATTAACATCCTAAAACTGCAAAACTCCAAGAAACTGCAAAACTGCAAAATAAAATTTCAACAATTCAAATATGCTACATACTAAAAAAAAATGGACCTTTTTATATTACTGTATATTCATGCTTTTTACAATTTACAATTGTAATTTTGTATCTTTTTTATTGAAATATTGTAAATGCGTATATCTAAAAATATCAAGGCTAGTTTTATCAAGGCAAGTATTTGGCATGCTGATTTTTTGTGTAATTAATAATCCCCTTACTCTTGGCCAACCCTCTCTAATTCAATGTTCTGTTTTAGTTAGATACTCAGAATTATGCTGGAAGAACATATCAATTTTCATCAATTTGAACAAGCCTTAAACATGTCCAGGTTTAGACTCTTAATATAAGATAAAATAAAAAAGAATAGCATTAGGAAGAAATTTTTAGAGGAACTGAGACATGAAAGGGAAACCCATCCCCTTCGGCAAACATGGGATAGTGAGATTGTCATAGAAAGTATAAGTATAGTCCAAGAATAGAACTGATCTTAACAGAGGGACTTGGCTCATGTTCAGGGTTTCAGTAGCTCTGGAGTCTAACCCAGGAAAACTGGGTGTATGGCAATTATATGATCTGGATCGGACCCGGGCATGTTTTTGTAAGATGGGAGGAAAAGGTCTTAGCGATTTTAATGATGTGGCCCTTGGTAACGCAGAACTTATTAAATTATTACGTTATATGTTATATATGTTATATCTTTAATTGAAAAGTGGTAAGCATATACCATGATTTCTTTTTTTTTTCATATTGTTTCATCCATAATATCAATTACACTACTTTATTCACTCAGATCTCAGATAGGTTTATGTATGATTCTTTTATGTCTTTCATACTCAAACTATAAAAATCTACTGTTTTAGGTAACATGTAAGATGCAGTTATTCTACTCCCAGCCCCAATAATGCAATATCTTATGCTGTTAAAATAACAGTCCACAAATGATTACCCTTGTGCATAACCATTGTGCTCTGTCTAAAAATCCTTAATAACGAAGCAGAACCTGCTTCCCAGAAATCCATGAGGTATTACTACTTCTAACAGACAAAAGCAGAAACAAGATGAATCTTAACATCCTGGGGAGATGTGTCTGTTTTGATCACCTAGCGATGGAAGGGAATGAGCAGGGACGTTTTGCAAAAAGCATATCATTACATGATAATAATCTCAACTGCCATTGCTCTTTCTTTGCACTGTCTGTTTCACATCACCAACTTTTCTTTTTCTGCGCACATCTTATACCTCCTTCTTAGTCTCCGAAGGTGCTTTTTTTTTTTTAAAAAAAAAAAGCGTCGTTATTTATTTATTTTTTATTTTATTATTATTAGTATTTTTTTTTTTTACAATTTATGTGCTTTTCAGTGTCAGTGGGTTGAGGTCAGCGATTCATAAAACAGCAGGCTTCAGATGACTCCCAGATCATTTACAGCAGACAATGGAAAAAGTCATTTCCCGTTTTCCAAAACATCTGCTTTTATACAGTATAGAATGAAGAGACACCTAGCTTGAGCTGAGCCTGTGAGCAATCTGCATTAGGATCAAAGCCAGAGAAACACAACAACCAGGACAACAAGGAACTTCACAACACACGCACGATGGCTCAGGTTGCACACGTTTGCATAACTCTGCACAAAACTTTCCTGATAAACACACACACACACACACACACACACACACACACACACACACAGGGTTCCTCCTGAACGCTACTATTGGATAAACGAGGTTTTTGTTTGTTTGATTTACATAAGTGACATCATAAAAGCAGCTTAGCTTTTAGTACGGAATATGCTGCTATTGCATCATAAAAATAAGATAACATTTCATTTCATAGTAAACTTAAGTGAATAACCTGCCAGCACACCTGTACCTCGTTTGAGATCAGGGGTGGAGAAATGAAGAAAAGCATGTCCAGTCTTTTGGTCCTATCTACAAAAAGTGGTAACTAACGAATTAACTCAGAAGTATAATAAGCTGGTTAAGTGCAGATTAGGGACAAATGAATGCGTGCTCAAATTCCTGTGATCTTCATCCTCTTCTAATGGCTGTGAACTACAGTTTTCTCTCCTAGCATCGAAGGTCAAAGGCTTTAAAGTCTGTTCAGCATTTTCGGTTTTGCTTCACAATGCGGAATTACTGGAACTGTAAGATTACAGAGAAATTTGTGCATGCTCGGCACTGCTCAGTTTTGTCAGCGTTTGTATCCCTGCATGTTCCTGATTCACACATGAAGCTAATTTATCCTTACAGACAGCCACACTATATCTCGATCAGTGTGTGGTGCAGCAAGAGGTGGAATTTGGCAAGAAGTATGATGTGCTATAACATCAATTTGTATCATGCAACCAAAAAAAAAAAAAAAAAAAATCTGATTAAAAAAAATATATGGAGTATGTTTTTTTTTTCCTGGTTGCTTGACATGAGAAGAAGAAACACTGCTCTAGCAGAGTGCTGCATCTGCTTTATTGATTATGAATACAAAACTAACTGCCCATACACCGTAATCTGCTTGTCCCTGGCTAATTATTTGTTCACCCCTGGGAAATAACACTCAACACAATCAGATAATGTTTGACCACACATGTAACCTCTAGCAATATGTTATAGATAATGTAGCTAACTCCAGGCTTTGCTTTATTGAAGTCATCTGAATGTTATTTTTGTAAGCCACCTTGCTTTCCGCCATTTATCACTGATATACACTCTTATTGCATTATGTAATCTTCATATGAGGAATGTTTCAGATACGACAAGAAGGTTTTGACGGTTAATAATAATAATAATAATAATATGAAGAAGAAGATGCGGTTTATTTCTTAGACTGCTGATTCATTAATGCAAAATTAATTACCTAATTATTTCAACAAACTTACCCTACATAAAAATAACATGAGTCCCTTGAGTTAATTTGGCGATGAGCGTTCCCAAAAAAAGGTCTTAGAGGGAGCACAATATAACTTTCGCCCTCCCTGATTGGTAGATGTCATGTGATAGAGAGAGTTGTCTATTGGGGGGGAATTTACGGAGAAATTCAGGGAAAAATACATCCAAAAACAGAAGACTTTATTTGTCACATATACCTTACAGCAGCGGTCCCCAACGTACGAGGGACCGGGTAGAGGCGTGGGGGTTCGCATAGCGGGTGTGGAGCTTGTGTATTACCTGTTGTGATGAACCTGTAACTTAGGTAGGAATCTTGGTATTTTCTTTTAAATGCAGCTTTCTCTTTGCTGGCAGTCTGCGACCCTTCTGCTGTCCCATCGTTTGATCGTTCCTTCCCGAAAAAGCTCTCCAGTGAATTTTGTTTTTGGCTCTTTTTTTTTTCAAGGGTTAGCTTGTGCCGCTGATGCGTGAAATGGAGTGCCAGAGTCAGGAGCGGTAGTGAGGCGAGGACGGAAACAGTCGTTTATCTAAATAAGATCTGGAAGACTAATGAAAGAAAAAAAACTATAATTTTAACCATGAAATTTTTTCTTTGCTGCCCGGTACCAGATGATCCATGGAGCGGTACTGGTCCGGGGACTGGGGACCCCTGCCTTACAGCATAGTATATCCAAGCTTGTTAGGAAGTCGAGGTCTTGCTCAAGGGCCCACCAGTGGCAGCTTAGTGATGCTGGGGCTTGAACCCCTGACCAGGGCCGGCCCGTGGCATAGGCAATATAGGCAAATGCTAAGGCCGCCATCCATCCAGGGGGCGCCACAAGCGGAGGAAGAAAAAAGGTGTAACATTCCACTATTCTTAAAACTAGTTGGTATTAATGTGTCTTAAGATGAAAGGAACAAGCCCACATGAATTTATCTGCCTAGCAAAGCCTATTGAATAGTAGTAATAATAAAAATAATAATAATAATGAGTAACTTTCCTATGAGACCACCAGAGGTCTTTGTAAGATCACCTTTTTGTTAAAATTTTTATTTAAAGCCTTGTAATTTTTTGTGTATACTGGTTTCGTTAATGTCTTATTTTGTGCAGTGCCTTATTTATATTGTATTTATAATTTAAGTTATGTCACTTTTAATTTTGGGAATATTTAAATCTAATACTTTATGTAAGCTATTTATTATATATCATATATTCAGTTCATATTTTTTTTATATTTCTTTCTAAGTATTTTCAATGTGCAATTGGTTTATTTAAATAAAAGAATATCTAGGACAAAGCTATTCAGTTTCTCGTGAGTATATGTACACTAGCAGTGGAATTTACTGCGATGTAAGTGGGTGACACCTAAAATCTTGCCTAGGGCTCCAAATTTGTTAGGGCCAGGCCTGCCCCTGACCTTCTGTTCAGAAACCCAGATCCACCTCTACCCTGAAATTACACTATATCCAACCATATTTTATCTCCTTTGCAGTAGAATAGTTTTGAAAATTTGCTCCAAAACAAGTACCGGCATCTTCTGAAAGGGTAAAAGATTTATAAGGTTTGCTTTATGTCCAGGGATTATTTTAAGAGTGTTTACAGAGAGCAAACTGATTTGGGACCAGAACTCCTATGAGCCCATACAAACACTACCGTTTCCATAACACATTATTTGGACAGACTGGTGTAGACAATATATCAAGCGTCTATATACACAGTCTATCAACTGCTTCTCAGCAACAACAAAAATTTCATCAGCACTTCGAAAAATGCAGTAATAGAGTAAGGATGCACAGACTAGGGACGAGTTGATCTACCAAACATCAAGAGCTATAAACAGAACCATCCAAATAAAGTGAAAGGGGGAAAAAGCAGCAAGAGAGGTAAATCGTAAATCTAGTAAACATCAACAATAAACCTTTGACTATCCAAATAATATGTTACTAGTGTTCCTAGTAACATACATCTTACAGACCCATATATACTGTATATATA
>JAOVYU010000021.1:5412300-5429278 GCA_025674565.1 Synodontis membranacea | reverse complement strand
AATTAGGTTAACAATATTTGCTTGAAATCTGTAATGAGTAACCCTATTGGAAAAATGCACCGCACACCTGTTTTAAAAAAGCTAAGGCAGATCAGGTGTCACTGAGAAGACATTTACCTCAATTCATTGTTACACCATGTCCTAGGTGCTTTCACACATACACCGTGCCCTACATGCAATCTTCACTTTTAGTGGACGTCACTTTGCTTTAGCCGGTGACTGACAGGTGATTGGCAATTTCCATTGCAAATGGTCCATTCCGCAAATAAGCAAGCAGGCTGGAGGAGGAGAAACTCACCGTCACAGCAGATGAAGGTTTGACCAGTCGGACATGTGTAACCATAGTAATACTTAAACATATCCATCGCTGGCTGGTTTCTGTCTGTGAATCCATGAATAGAAATTGAATAGAATAGAATACTTATATTGAAATTTCAGCCATTCATTAATGTCATTCATTCTTCTCTGGTTAGCAGTTTATCCTGGTCCCATAAGAGTCCCATAAATGAAGCAATAACACACCCTAGATGGGACCTCATTCCATCACACATATCCACACTTAGGGCCAATTTGCTCTAGTCAATCCATCAACATGCATGTTTTTTTGTAAGTTGGGAGGAAACTGGAGAATCTGGAGGAAACCCATCACAGACATGACAAGGACATAAGAAACTCGGCACAGACAGTAACCCAAGCTCAGGGTTAAAAGCAAGGACCCTGGAGTTGTGAGGCGACAGTGCTACCCAAATAGCCCCTCCTACAGAACAAAATGTCCATGAGATGCAGTTGGATCTGATTCAGCTCCTCCTACCAAAAGTTTTTTGGCTAAAAAGGTTTCCTCTTGGATAAATATGTTTAATGTAGGGGTTAGGGTTTAGGATTAGGGATTAGGCTAATCCTTATAGGAGGAGTTGGATCGTATCTAGCTCGACCCCCTGCACTCTTGGTTCTGCAATGCTACCTGCTGCAACATCAGATTTTTTTTCTCCTTTCTTCAATATCCTTTTCCCCCTTACCTCTAACATAGTCTATCATCCAAGATACATTTGGTGTCCAGGCTTTGCATTGCAACTAAGAGTCTAATGAGGCAAACAAAGTAAGGGAAACTTTTGGCTACCTGTATAAATCATCAAATTAAAATCATCACAAATGCCTCAAGCAGGGTTGCTTATGCACTTATATGAGCTTTCTCCTTCCTATATGGTCATGTCCAAATAAATGATTTAGTTAATACATGTTTATATGCATGTATTTGGATTATGATGGTTTTCGTTTATGATGTTATACACTGCTAAGCTGATACCTTATTCCAAAGTTGTTGTTCATATGCTACACACCTCAATATACAATTAATTGAGCTCATCAGGCTCATCCTACTAATTCTGCCATAACCCAAAAAATATAAATAGCAAAAATGTTATTTGCCTATCTATATACTGCTATAGAGATCTCAAATGCCATGAAATCCAATGTACAACCTGGAACCACATATGTTCTTTCTGTGAGGTAAACACACAGACCTAGTTCCTCATCACATGATGCGACTGTTCATATCTGACAAACCCTACTTCCTGTGTGACACATTGACCACATCCTGTAAACGCCTGTCACCCTGCTCGTTCCTAAATTAAAGCAGAAGTAAACAGGCAGAGCTAGAGTTCATTTAAGTGAACTGAGTGTATGTGTTGGATTAGTTAGATTGCTTTTTTTGTTGCAAGTTGCACTAACGTGTGTCACTGTGTATTTGTTTTTGCATTGGTTTGAGAGAGAGAGAGAGAAAGAGAAGGAGAGATGGCGAAATGTGGAAACAGAGCCAAAACTTACAGATTGCATCAACAGAGACGCAGAGGGGAAAGAAAAACAATAAAGAATTGAAAACGAATGATGCTAATATGTGCCAGATTGAAGTTAATATGCATCATATGAAGGCTAATCAGCATCATGTGATACATTCTGCTCAGTTCTCGTTGTTTTTTTTTTTTTTTTTTTTTTTTACATCTACCAATGATGTCACAAGCTTATCGTAATGCTATTGGAGAGTTTCTTCGCTTCATATTTCTGGCCAACAAACTGCGTGCAGCCAGATACTGGGGATGGCTGCAACATAATGTTCACAGGGGCTCCATACACAACTGAGTTCCTGAAGTCAGCTGGGAAGGAGCTTAATCTATGCAATAACACAAGCTGTTTTGTGTGTGTGTGTGTGTGTGTGTGTGTGTTTTGGCTTTTCCTCATGATGGCCTGTTTACTTTCATTCACAATCATCATGCACTTTTTACAGCCTCTAATCTCATTAGTGGACAATCAGAGCATAGGCACACACAGAAATACAGCTTTTCTCCAAGGCTTTCAGAGAGAGAGAGAGAGAGAGAGAGAGAGAGAGAGAGAGAGGAATGTGAAGGAAAGATGGAGATGAAAAGATTAATGTGTTCTCCAGCTCCTTCCCATCTTCCACAGCGACACATAGGCTTACACTAGCCTGAGGATCTAGCTACAAATGATATTCAGTGTGATCTGTGCTCCTAATCTAAATAAATTATGTCTAACACAAACCTCCCACAGTACATCTCTCCCCCCGCTTCCTCTCTGCATTCATTCGGTTTGAAAAAAGAATGAAGCAAATGAAAAAAAAGGGGAACAGGAAAAAAACAACAACAACAAAAAAAAAAAAACAATGCGTACTCGGGTGTGTAGATGAAATAAATATGGGGGATTATTTCATAAATGCAATCTTTCCATCCTTTTGTAAGCCATTTGATTTCCTCAAATAAGCCCCAAGCCATCTGCCCACGTGTATATTGTCTTTAAAAAGCAGACTTGATGAGAATCGCTGTTCCGTGCTCACCGCCAGAACAAGCAGAGAGGATTTTAAAAACGTAATTATGACTGTGTGTATGAGTGCATTGGAAATAAAGGTTAACTGATAAGACAACCTTCTCGCTCTCACTGTCTCACTCCCTTTCTTGCATACACACAAACGTGTAAATTATGCAAGACCAGAACAATCCGCCTGATTTCCTCGCTTTCACACACGTCTGTGTTCTTTTATCAAGTGCAGGTGTAAAAATATATATAAAAAAATGGAAATATATAATTGTGTGTACCAATGTTTTGTCAGGAGAATAAAAGACTTCCTCTGTGCTTATGATAATAAGTAATAATGATCTCATCCCAACTAGAACATGCTGTACATACAGTAGAAAGCACAGTGTGAAACTCTGAAACATACACCACTCAAACGTTTTACTACCGAGCCTACATTTGATAAAGGTATTAAGATGTAAGTTTGATCTTTATTTGTTAATCATAATGCAAATCTAGTTTCAAATCAAAAGAATTTGAGCATTAAACATGCAAAGAATAAAACCAGACACAAGCTGGACAATCATATTTTTCTATAACAGCTTGTTCTGAACTGCTTTATTCTCATTATACCACTGGGATTCACCAGCAACTATTACACATTTGAATTTAATGTTAATTTTAATTTAATTTAATGATTGACACATCATGCTTTCTTTTTTAATTCTGCCTAATTGTTCCCCCAATTTGGTCAACTGGCAATTTGGTCAACTGGGACCCTCCATTCATCTCTCTCAAATCAAACAATAGAGTCTCTCTCACATCCAACAATATCATATGAATGAGCTGTTACTATAAAAACGGTAACAAATTAGAACAAGAGATTATTAATATAAACCTGAGTTTTGAATTACATTTGAAACTACTGTCAGAACTGTCTTTATAATAAAATTAGTCAACATCATCTGCCCCACCAGACCTGAGAATTGTGATATAAGATGAATTATTACACAGCTCATTTGAATACTTGATTCCGATTTGTCAATAATGGCATTCCACAGTCTGTTATTTCTGAATAATAGACTGTTGCTATGTATAAATGACCACTGCTATGGACCATGTCATTAGCTGGAGCTATAAAATAATTTCAAATCAATATGTCTGTCAAAGCCTTGATTTCTTTAGTGAGTAACTGTGTAATAAGTGTTATAATACAGCTAGCCGGCCATTATTGCAAAAATAAATAAATAAATAAATAAATAAATAAATATACAGCCAGACAGAAAAGTAAATAAATAAATAAAATCTCTTCGGGGTAATTCAAGACCCTTCCTCCATCACCCTATCAGGCTTTAGTTTGAAGTAATAACTGGTTGCTGTACATTATTCCTTACATAACATGCTCCATATAATTTAAAATAAATATGATGTAACTTTTATGGGCTCCTTTTATGGACTCCTGGCACTTAAATAAAACACAAAATATTATTATGCACAATGGTCCTTGTTCAGAAAGGAGTTAAGCACCTGACTAAGAACAATATTGTGAACAGACCTCAAAAACTTCTATACATTTATGCATTGTTCAAACAGATGACATTTTGAGGTAGACGTACTATTATTTTAAATAGTCCATTGCTTTTTGGCTACATATTTTAACCGTAAAGTTTCATATGCATCATCATTTTTGCATTTTAAGAAGCCTTTTTTTCTTTAAGCTTAAAGGTATCTTTTAAAGAAAGGCGGTTTACAGACAATCGAAAAATTATTGCTCTACCACCTCTGCTCAAGAAAATGAGCTCTAAAAATCACCAGCATATCAAGTTTGAATACTGATAACTTTATCTGTAACTTAAGGGGCCCATTCTTGTCGCCAAGTCTGAATACCAATGTTACTATTCTGCCAAAATATATGAGAGAATTAAAAAAAAAAAAAAAATTCCATTATTCATGTGTGGATTTACACAACTAACCCACTGGCGAAAACCGGAGACATAACTGGCTTAGAAGGCAAGAAGGAAGGAATAGTGCAACACCTTACTCAAGGTTGCATTTGCATTGCGAGTCTTCATTCAAGGTGAGTGAGTAAGGATGGAAATAGTAATCTTTTCTCTGCAAAGTTCAACCTAAAAATGTGAGCAATTAATGGACACCGACTTTAATTTGATAAACATAACAGGGAAAGAATAATACAGGACACTGCATAAGTCACCAGTTTATTAGTAGGGATTGGAATCTCTAAACAGCTTACGATTTGATTAGATTTCATTTCAGATGCCTTGATATGATTACAAACCAATTCCTTATGCATCCTGATATTTCTTGAATTTGATTTCCATTGCCTACATTATGATTTTATGATTCAGGTGTTCTTAAAACGTCATTTCCATAAATCATGATAAAAAACATGAAGATAAATGCATTTTATAGTGTATATTGTTCACCTACATCACATGCCACCCTGCCAAATCTCCCAGCCAACCCCTTGCCACCCCATATGAAACATTTCTTATCTTTCACTATATATAATATATACAATATATTATAATCAGAATTGTTGAGTCCATCAATGTTCATGTAAGGAAGCAACCATATTGTGTGAGACTTGTAAAAATGTATACGTTGTTTGTGTACATTTCTTTCACTTTATTTTATTTTATTTTATTTTTTTTTAATTCCTCAGTTTAATGTCAAACTAGTATGACAGTGTATTAGGGCCACTGTAGAAAAAAAAATATATAAATACATTAAAAAAATACATGAATAAATAAATAAATAAATATAGTGAACTGCTAAGTAAAATCTGAACAGTAAATTGTCATGTTAAGTGAAATTACATTCCGTAGAGATCTTAATGACACTGCATTAAAAACCACAGACTATAATATGGACTTGGTCCCCCCCCCCCCCTTCCCTTGCAGCTATATGAGCTTCCACTCTTCTTGGAAGGCTTTCACAAGATTTTGGATTGTTTATGTGGGAATTCAGTGGACAAAATGGTCTGGCTCGCAATCTCCGTTCTAGTGAATCCCAAAGGTGTTCAATTGGGTTAAGGTCAGGGCTGTGTGGGCCGGTCAAGTACTTCCACACCGAACGCATCCAACCATGTCTTTATGGATCTTGCTTTGTACACTGTGGCACTGTCATGCTGGAATAGAGAAGGGCCTTCCCCAAATTGTGTCCACAAAGTTGGAAGCATACCGTTGTCCAAAATGTCTTGGTATGCTGAAGCTTAAAATTGCCCTTGACTGGAAGTAACTAGCCTTGCCCAAACCCCGAAAAACCACTCCACACCTTTATCCCTCCTCCACCAAACTTCACAGTTGGCACAATTCAGTCAGGCAGGTAATGTTCTCCCATCATCCGCCAAACCCAGACTTGCCCATCTGACTGCCAAACAGAGAAGTGTGATTCTTCACTCCCTAGAACATGTTTCCACTGCTCCACAGTCCAGTGGTCATGTGCTTTACACCACTCCATCCAAAGCACACCACCACAGTCCAGTGGTGGTGTGCTTTACACCGCTCAATCCAATGCTTGGCATTGGACTTGGTGATAAGAGGCTTGCATACAGCTGCTCGGCTATGGAATCCCATTCCATGAAGCTCCTGCAGCACAGTTTTTGTGCTCACACTAATGCCAGTGGAAGTTTGGAACTTTTCAGCTATGGAATCAGCAGAGCATTGGTGACTTTTACGCATCATGGACCTTGGTAGTCATTTTCCCCGCTCTGTGACTTTACGTGGTCTTCCGCTTCTTGGCCGGGTTGCTGTTGTTCCTAAACGCTTCCACTTGCCAATAATACCACTTATAGTAGACCATGGAGTATTCAGCAGGGATGAAATTTCATGAACCATCTTATTGCAAACGTGGCATCCTATTACCACGCTTGAAGTCACTGAGTTCTTCAGAACGACCCATTTTGTTTCACAAATGCTTGTAAATGGAGACTGTACCTGAATTCAATAATTAAGAGGTGTGTTCCAATACATTTGTCCATAAAGGTATGCTTGTGTGTGTGTGTGTGTGTGTGTATAGCAACCCAAACAGAGCTAAAAATTCTTCTCTTTGTTTTATCAGACCTGTAGTAAATGTTTAGTAATGTTTATCCTAGGTAACGAGCTAAGAGATGCTAACTATAGGGAGACTATTCAGCACGAGTGATCAGAGCACTGAAGTGCACGAGCAGTTTAATGATAATCAACAGATACATTAAAAAGTTAACATGCATTGCACACAGTCCACAGAAGTTTCATCACATCTATTTCAAGTGTCTCCAGCATTACTTTGAACAGTGTTGTTTGCATTAGCATGCTAAATACATTTGACTGCTATCTTGTAGAATACAACAAACATAATCAAAGTGTGACCCTGATGCTGTCTGCTGTTACAGTGGACCTAACGTGCTGTTGCAATAAGCTTATTTGAGGTCCATTTTTCTTAGAGAAATTTTTGATCATAGTCATAAACAGTACAATTTCTAAAAATTGTTTTTTGCTCAAAAAACCAACAAAAAAAAAGGAAAACAGAGAATGAAAGAATGAGATATAAACTTCTGTATACTGGAAACTTGTGAACTGAATGCGGAACTGAGAAAAGGGGAGTAATCTTTTATAAAAGAGCTACAGAAAGAGTTACACTGTGGTCCTTCAACAAAGCGTCCAACTGTCTAGGCAGGAAGTAGAGCTTTCTTTCACTTCCTGTTTTGGTGAATGACTCATTTCAACCCATAAAGCACATCTTCTGTCATTTTAGAATAGTATCTGAGCTCCCTATCTCCAGCAGTCACACAAACTCAAAAGTTACTTTTGTGACTATGATTGAGGGATGCCTTCCCATAGATATATGTGTGGCGAACAGCTGTAGCATATTCCACGTATAATATCCAAAATATTATTTCAAAAGCATTTATTAGGCACAGGCAGAATATGCTTATGAAAACCAGATGGCAGAAAACAATTTATTACTGTATATTCCATATTGCACACAAACGTCTAGCTGACAATGGGTGAGACGTGTGAAATGTTCATTTCAACAATAGAACATGCGACTCATTTGCAAAACTGTTTTTTTTTTCTGTCTTGGTATTCAGCTGCTGATTGGATTCAGCCTGATTTTTCTAGTTAATTGATGGTCTAAAAATAAAGCTAGGCTTTTGGGAGGAAAGCTGCATCTCATGAAGATGACCCAAGATAAATCTGCTTATCACATGGTGAAAGTTGGAAGTTCAATAAATCACCTGCAGATCACCAAAAGGGGTAAGATTAGATGGACTGAGCAGTATGTGGTGACATCTTCCCAGTTGGCAACAACTATAGATTATTATCTTAGAATGGCTACCAGAGCAAAAGTCTTTTTTATTTATTTATTTATTTATTTTTAGAGTTCTAGGATGTTCTGAGGATATTAATCTGTATTAGGACTCTTCACAGCACATCAAAAGGAGGGTGTTGATACCACACGACAACAGCTCAAGCTGTTGGTCTTTATGTTGTGCATCATTTGAAAAGTTGGCTGCATGTGTGTGCACTGAGTTGCTTGCTGAGTTGTTTACCAGTGCAATGCACATCCAGGCCTGTATGTCACTGCTACCCTGCGAACCGCCTGAACCAGAAAGTGGTCCTAAGGTGGTTCCTTCCAGTAATGTACAGACGGGCTACAGTCAAGAAATAGAAACCTTCTGTACAAAATGTACTTGTGTGGAAGACCAGCTAAATAAAATAACAAAGTTATAGCTAAGAGGTACCTAATAAACTGCCAACTCAGTGCATCTTCAAAGTAGTTCAGAGAGCTATAATGAGTCAGCACTAGCATCCCCATGTTGACTTTGTAGGTGGTTGAAATCTTTTGTTCAAGGCAAAAGCAAATACCTAACATTACACATTCCTTGTATTCTCCTAAATCATTAGTCTTTAATATTGCTCCAGTGGTGCATCACTGGTAGATGCTACAGGCATTCATTCCCAGGAGCCAAGGAACTAAAACCGGGGAGAAAATTGATCATTCTCTTTTGGTGGGGGCAGGGTGCAATCTAGGGGGGACCAGGGGAAGCTGTAGCTCCCATAGTGGTGACATGAGGTCCCCTGAAAACATGATTTGTGAAATTTTGGGGGAGCTCTAAAATACTGATATGATGACCAAAAAAATGCCATTTTGGGAATGGGTTTTGTGATCGCGGGCCGAGGTACTTATATGAGTAAGAGTTCGCAGACGGGGGTGGGGGGGGTGCGATCGTGGGCTGAGGTATTAAAATGAGCGAGACAGAAAGAGAAAGTTCGTTGCTCATATTAATACCCCGGCCTGCGATCACCTCACACCACCTCCCCGTCTGCGATCTTTCGCTTATATTAATACCTCGGCCCGCGACCCCCCCCCGCCCCCCCCCACACACACACACACACACTCCCCCGGAGACCGTGGAATAGTTCGAACACTGAGCATGATACTACCACCACCATGCTTAACAGTTGATACAATGTTCTTGTGTACTGTACCTCTGGTCATTGTGGATAAACAACTAAATCTTTGGACATCTGACCATAAAATAGTCCTCGAGTAGGCCTTTTCATCGTCCATGCGCTCAGCTGGAAACTTTTGTTGAGCTTGAAGGTGATGATTTTGGAGCAGGGGCTTCTTTGTTTGGACAGCAGCCTCTCAATCCATGGCAATTTGCTCTCAGTTGAGGCTGACAGTTTGTGTCTACTTTCAGACCTGGGCAAAGACCTTGTATCATCATTTCCTTGTCAAACAAACCCTTTTTTATGTTGTGCACAGAGAAGCTACCAGCTACCTGGCACGATCACTAACAGGATGTTAAGAGGCATTGGCCTTGGCAAGTTAAAACACTATAGAACTTTCAGCACGACTGAATTAAAAATCTAAGTGGGTGTATGTACAGTATATATATATTTTTTTGACCCTGTATGTATCATTCATTGATTGTGTTGATTGTGTTTCAGAAAACCCAAATTAATCACAATGATTGCACAAAAATTCTTTTTTTCCCCTTTTTTTCCCACCTAGAAAAAGGAAAGTTCAAATAAATAATTGAAAGCCCAGTATTGCCATGACATTCATGTCTATGATGACTGTATGTAAACTTTTGACTGCCACTTTAGTTACGGGTTTATGCCTGGATGAACATCCTCTGGACTACCCAGGGTTAAGTGCAAGGTTCCTGCGAAGTGCAAATTAGGTAAAGGTTACCAAAATACTAGGGAATGTTCTCCGAACCATTGTGGGATACTACAAAAGTTATAGGAACGTTAGGCGAATGTTTTTCCAACCTTGGTATGATATTTCGGCGAAGAAGACATTCCTTGAAATCCAAGCAGAGCTTTTAAAAAAAATTCATTTCTAGCTTTAGGCTAAATGTAATAAAGCTATACGATACTACACTAAAATGAAGGTGTGTTAGTTATCAGTTATGAGCTACTGGAGCCTAATATATTCTATAATATAACCCCAGTTAATAATGATTGATTTCCGAACCATTTCCAGAAGCAAAACACAGCTTCAAACAGTATAATCCCTTTACCATTCGTGTTGCAGTTTACCAACAGTCCCAGTGTGAACTACTCATTTGGAGAGGTTAAAATGGGTTTTGTCATTATGTTTTGTCTCTGTGCAGGCCAAGTTTTCAGATGGTGACACAAACCGTGTCGACTCCGCAGCACATTCAGTTTGAAACGAAAGGGCAGACTGCCAGCTATAATTACGAATGATCACATGGCATGAATCACGTAGGAATTACAGTCATTTTTGTACGCAGTCCTCTCATTTCAGGGGGCCGAAAGTAATTGGCTGCTTTATTGTTTCTTGGGCAGCTGGGTGTGGGTGTGGCGAAGCTAACAAAAGGTCTCGAGCTGATTGCGGATGAATCTGGAAACTGTTGCTAAACAACACGGGGACCACAGAAGTGTCAAGTGCAGAAAAAGCAAAGCGTCCTAAGACTGAAAGATGAGAAACAAATGTGATGAAAAACAAAGTGAACTTAGTAACGAGTGTAATAAATCGACGCCCATTTAATTGGTGTGGTCAAACTGCAAGAATGCAAGAAGGATGACAAAATGTACATGGTAGAAATAATCAACACTGTTCACACATGGTTCACTTGGTACTCCATTGGGAGCCCAGTTCTCCATAATTACACACTTAGTGTCAAAGAAGACAAATTCCATGGCCTTGAACTTGAACTTGCTTTGGCGACTCACGTGTTTTCCGGTGTATCGACTGACGTTCTTTTGTCTCAGGATCAGTCTCATTATTTACTAGCCGCATGTGTATGTACATCGTCTCTTCCTTGCTGAATGTCAAGCAAATATGACACGGCTAAGCAAACTTTAGTGCAGTCACAAATTCCTCTTACTGTCTGTTTAATGAGGACATTTGGAGGTTTGCTCCTCGAGACAGACAATAAAACCTGCTAAAGACACAAACCTTGTGCAATTAAACACTTGGCTAACATTATCAAATGACTCTCTGACTGGATTGACACACTTCATTTTCGTGTTTTTTTTTTTTTTTTTACTTGCGTTCCGAATTCGTTTACCCAAACTGACAAACACAGCCACTGTCTTGTACCAGTAGCGTAGCCAGGAATTAATTTCAGCGGGGGGGATGAGGAAATGAAAATAAATACAGAAAACATCTGCATGATCTGTATAATTAAATTGACAAGTATGAGGCATTAATGGATTTTTTGTTGATGCCAGACAGTAGGAGTGGTGATGACATTTAGAATGTGTTATTAAATCATTTAAAGCATGTCCTACCGTCAGTCTTGCCATACTAATCATGTCGCTACTAGTAATGGGAGGAAAGGACATTTGATTTTATAAAACCAGAGCTGCTCTTCTATTTTTATTTTTTTTATTTATTTATTTTCCTCCTGCATTAAACATCCGCCGGTTGTCAGCTTGATAGGCCTGGGCTTAGAGTGTAGCTAGTTATAAGAGAAACGGAGAAAAGCGCATGATCCTGATTAGTGGATCCTGTTTATAGGAGCCGGTAAACGATAAGAGATGAAGAAACACACTGAGGGCAGCGTTCGTTTGACATGAGATGCTATAATTTCTTGCACTTATTATGATTTCTGGTTGCTGATAATTGCACTGCAATTAAGACAGATTAACAACCTAGCTGATTATTTAGCTAGCTTGATTTACAAATTGCTAATTGCATTGTTTCTAACCATTGGAGGAAAAAAAACACTATGGACTAAAGAGATTATTATTATTACAAGATTATTAAAAGAGATGTGGTTTCATGAAGTGTCCAGTTTCCAGCTCCTTTATACCTCATAAACCAAACTTTTATAGACTGAGCGTGGGGCAGAGTGGTCCCTGCCCCAATACCCCTCTCTATTAATGCTCCAATTTTTTACCAATAGACACAGTAATAATTCTACAGAGGTAAATGGTGCAGTGAGTATGCTGCCCCATGATTGCACAACTTCTAGAAAAGCTTACATCTGTCAAAGAAGTATATTAGTATTTTAAAGGGCCACTAAGTCGGAGTCAACCAACTGAATGGCCCTCCCTTTCCGAGTGTGTATTAGAACATATTGTGGCCGTCAGGTGCCCGTAGCATACTTCGGCAAGTGCTTACGTCTACATATTATTTCTTTTTATGCACTACATAACAAGTGGGATCCTCCTTTTTAAATATATGGGTTCTCAAACTTGTTAGCAAAACGCTGATTCCTCTTCTCAGGCTGCAGCTTGTAAAAAATGGGAAATGCAGAAGGCGATACACATAGTTGCCCTTTAACACAATAATGCTAAAAACGTATAACACAGTAAAACGTACGGAGTTGTGAACGAGGACTTAATGGAGATTAACATTTACCGAAGGACAGGTTCAACCCCAAAATTACCCCTAGCTATGCCTCTAGTAACGACATAATTGTCATGCAAGCTCATAAGCGTATTGTGCAGCCATGAATACAAGCCAGACTTCACTAATTCTTCGCAAGTGGAAATGGAGCACTGGATTATGATGACGATTCACCTTGGACGTTGGAAAAAAGTCCCATCCCAGCAAGTTACACGGGCGCCATTCTACATTCCTTGGTCGTAGTGTTCATCCCGGCTGCCTTAGATAATCACTTTCCGTCTCGGTTGTATGAACCATGAGTAAAGCAGACGGCCTTGTGTCTAATGAGGTAGTCTTTAAAAGAAATAAAGTGCAGTCACACGTGTCCTCCCTCAGGACGCAGCTCATCCCGCCAATAATACCTCTGGACCGTGGAGAAGCGGTGACATTTCAGGTAGTGCCGCTCCACCATGTAGCTAGGAAACGTCCAGGAGCAACATCCTTAGATCATATTTTGAGGAAGTCAGCTGAAGACGAGACATTTTGCTTGGCAATCTCTGGGGATACTCAAGCACAAGGACGAGCCTCAGCAGCACTAACCGGAACACGACAGCACACACGCGTGACCTATTAAAAAAAAAATCTTGCCTCTGTATCTATTAGATGGTAAAAAAGGTCTTGCTTCATATGTCTTTCTTGTATCAGTTTTGTACCAGGAGGTAAATGTGGCTCCATCAGGAAAGTGAAAATCACCTGGTGATTATGTTAAGTAAGCATGACAATTTTACAAATGTGTATATGCTCAATGTTATGATGATTAATTCACTTATCCAGGTCACGGTGGATCCGCAGTCTGTTCCAGGAACACTGGGCACTCTAATGCTGTGTTACTATAGCAATTCATCGGCAGTGACGTTTTTTGTTTTTTTGTTTTTTTTCTTTTTCTAATTATAAAAATGACATCATGTGTTTTATCTGTTTATAGTTGTGTTTAAAACTGTGGAACGGCAGCAAGACAAGTTTGCACTTGTTGTATAGCATCTACAGTATAGACAGTCATTCCATTACTAGCCTCTCTGTTCCTCTTTCTTACAGATGATAAAAACACACACACACACACACACACACACACAAACTCATAGTCATGGCTTTACAAATGTCTGTTACAAAGCACTAACACTGGAGACTCCTTCCACGAAGTCCATTGCTCGTATAGAAATAATAATGTATTAGGGCGACTTGAGATTGGAATTACAGCCACAACTACTGTATTGTCAGAGCTGCTGTTATAGAAAATGAATCAACTATTCAGAATCGAGAATTAAACAGTGTTGTGGTAATGAAGGTGTTAAAACGATAGGGTCTTCGATTTAGACAAGTCTTAAACAGCTACAGTAGAAACATTTTCTCGAGAAAATTCCTTGCTGATGTAATACGCACATCTTTTTATTTATTTATTTTTTTTAACGGATCCAGACATAGTTTCTGAGGAAATGCAGTGACTATTAATATATGTTCTTGTCTGAGTTTCTTTTTTTTTTTTTTTTAAACTCTCCAATCCGAAGTGCATTTGCTCTCTCTGCTGGCATTGACGGGTAAAGAGAGGAAAGCTGCTGCGCCTCCCGTCGGAAAAATATGGAGTGTGTGTGTGAAGGTTCTCAGTATGTGTGAAGGTAAGGCCAGAAAATATTTTGCGTCAACAGGAAGGTTTCATTTCAAAGGAAAAAAAAATAAAATACAGTACATGGTCATCTAGGAAGTGAGAATGGAATGAGGTCTAGACTGATTAGCTAAACGAAAAAAAAATTCTATATTTATATTAAGTTAAATATACGGCATGATGATTGGCATGATGTCAGAGGAATAGTTGAGGCGGAAATAAAATGTAGGTAACTTTCCCTAAATCTAGTCAAGCCAAGATATGCTGGGTTTCTTTCACCAGAAAATTAACATAGAACAATTATAGCCAACTAATTAACAATTAAAGGGTTACTCAATTTACCAAAGGCTCTTTTTCCAACTTTCCGAACTGACTATTCCAAAGCACTGACACTGGAGACTCATTCCATAAATATCCAAAGCAATGATTTTTTTTTCTTTGTTAAATACCTCGTGCATTCACATTTACACGTTCGCGGATTCGCGAAAGTTTCTGTGGAGCCTGACTAATTTACATTCGTGTTTTTTTCACACATCTGTGAAATCCTTAAAAAGTCTGGCATTTAACGATAATGATAACTGTCACACACTGCCCACGTCTCCACACGCCGACCCGGAAGTAGACTCCCGAATCTCTTCACCTAAAACTAAGGCTGCTTGTTAGTTCTCTCCTTGACTGCTATAAAGACGAAGAAAGAGATAGTCTCTGAGCTGTAGAAGAAGAATTTCTTGCGCGTCGTTTTTCAATTCCTGTAAGAATAAAATGCTGTTTTTAGCTTTGTGTATAATTAAGTAAGTAAATTGAGACTAGATTTTCATCATATTTCATTATATTTCAATAAATTCCCTTCTTGTGACCGAGCCCCATGAATGCACGAGGTATTACTGTGTATATATATATATATATATATATATATATATCTTGATTATTAATCCTTTTTATGTGGAGAATCAACCCTGCATCATGTTGCACATATTTATACACGCTTGCGTACAGATATTTTCCGCCACTGGTTGGATTTCTCTAGTGATGAAACTCTGGCCACTGGCGCTTCCTGAAATGATGGATAGCACGCCGTACCACGCTGCATGTGGAAGCTAAACATCAAAGCCACGTGTATTAGATTAAGTTTGGAATTTAGCCCATCTGCAGAAGCTCTAATGGGAAAACAGTGTTCTAATTCAACAAGCCACTCCATATAACCTTAACTCATGTTTATTCATGACTGGATGACTTTCCTGCAGAGAACACAGAGACTTACAAGGCAACGAAGACTTGCTCCAGGCAATGTCAGCCTCTATGCAAATGAGGCCTGCGTGCGGTGGTTAACCACGGCAACTTATTCATCAAAAATTAACCATGATTTAACCCTGAGCTTGTTCTCGGTTAATCATTTTTAATTGCGCAACTCCAAGGCAGCCCCAGATGTAAGAGCCTTAGCTGAGACAGGAAACGAAACCCATTACAGACACTGTATAAATTTTAGCAAACACAGGTATATTGCTTTATAGTAGAGGCCCTCAATGACCTTCCTAGCCTGTCTATATTGTACATGGTTCACTTTAAAAAAAAAAACAAAAAAAAAACAAAAAAACAAAAAGGAAGCAGTCCTTAATTACCTAATGCGAGAATTCAGGCGTGTTAAGAACCTTTGCTCTAGATTTTATTTATTGAACAAACGGAACACAATATACAGTAGTTTCCTTCTCCTTGTGTGCAAATGTCAAAAAAAATCACACAGCATGTTTGTAAGTATATGAAATATTATCAGCATTTTTTTTTTCAGTTTAATTTTTTTTTTTTTGCTAGCTATAAGCACCCTCATTCCTGTACAAAAAAAATAATAATACATTTATGCGTATGCGTTTTCAAATTGCTTGAATGCTTCTCAGCGCTGCTGAACTCTAATACGTAACTCTAAATATAAGTTTATTACTAATAAAAAAAAAAAACACTGTGTAAATGTTGAATGGTGAAGGAGTCCGAATATTCCCTCGTTAACTTCAAGAGGCAGTGAAGAAGTCGTAACTGTTGGCATGCTGCCGTGGTAGAAAAGGAATAGAACATATAATCAACTTTGGGGTGGTAGTAGTACAGTAACTCTAATAACTTATATTGGACCACGTTGTACTACCTCACCTTTTATTATTTTGATATAACGACACTGAAATGGACTGAACAGTTACAGCCGTACGGTGTATTGGGGGCTGCTCCCATAACCCTCCACTCGATCTTTTTCTTTTCGCGTTCGAATAGAGGCAGGATGTGATATTGCTGGACTGAGGATGAATAAGGAGAAGGAACAAAGTAGTGGTGGAGACAAAGAAATGAGTGCCGTTCTTGTGTGGTGGTTCAGACTTGTTTTTCCTCCACGTTGCTCACAAATGCGAGATCAGTGTCGATGCACTAGATAGCTGAGACTTGACTTGCAGCACCATCTTTGCCCCAGAGGTAATAATGAGGATGCATGCTTACTGAACTGTTATCATTACAGCCAGCTGTTTGGGGCATTTTTGCATTGATTTGGGATAAGTGTGCAGCCAGCAGCAGCTGTGTTTACCTAGAGTAAGTACTGTGTGAATGTATGTATGTATGTACAGTATGTAAGTAAGTAGAGTACTGGGCAAAAGTCTTAGGCACATGCAATGAAATGATGTAGAGTAATGGTGACTTCAAAAATTATGAAATTAAATCTGTCTA